>VZTD01004799.1:2481684-3006493 GCA_013397725.1 Rhagologus leucostigma
GCTGTCAGCGATCGTCCGCAGCCGGCGCGGAGCGGCTCTGTGCCGCCGCGGTTGGATTGAGCGCCCGTTGCCGCAAGAAACGCCTGAATTCCCCGTAAAATGTCAGGAGCGGGCGCCAGGCGCGGGTTCGCTGGCAGGGCAGGCGCTGGCCGCCCTTCCCCGCACGAACCGCAGAGCCCGGGGAGCGGCGTGAGGCAGGAGCGTGCCCGTGGGAGCGGCGTGCCACGGCCGGGCTGTCCCCGGGGCGCGTCACCCACCGCGGCGCGCTGCGGGCGCCGGCACCGGTGCCTCGGGTTACGTGCTTGCCTATACTTAAGAGTTTGGGACATTTTTTATCAAAGGGAATGTGATTGATGCCGTGCACTTGTTTTACACCTACGACTGTGTCTGTTTCATTGTTTCCGATTTTAGAATCGATAGTGTCGCTAATTGTCTGTACGTGAAAGGGCTTATCCGTGAAAGCTGCCTGGTACCTTTGGCCCAGCCATAAGCCTCCTGCAGTCATGTCCTCACATTTCCCTCACGGGTTACAGCACAGGTCTGGAAGCCTGTGACTTTTAGGTGGAGGTGTGGCTTCTGTGGCTCTCCGGGGATTTGGCCAATACAATTAGTGCTTAATATTCTGCTTTATGACCTGAATATAACCTTGCTTTGTATCCTCAAGAGACTTGATGTTAGAGCTACAGATGGAACTTGGACGCTATAGGATACTGGACATAAGGAGGATGTAAGAGGAAGGCAGGGTAGCGAAGCATTGTCTTGGAATGAAAAATGTAGGGATTGCAGTGAAATTTGAAAAATTTCTTTGTGGTGTGTTGCCATCTTGACAAGAGGAGGTGAGAATCCTGAAGCTAAGAATTAATCTATCGCCGCTGTGTAATTTGCGCTCTAGAATGAAAACAGCTATTACTGGGATTTTGTGTTGCTGCCAGGGGATAGTCGCCACATCTCATCTATGCGACTGTTGTGTCAAGCCAGCTGAAAGGGACAAAAAGAGCACACTGTGCAGTCTGAGATGGGGCTATGGCTCTTCCTGGAGACGCACTTCTCTTGGTGTAAGTGATGTGCAAAAGGGTTTGTCATTGAGCCCAAGCAAGAGGGAATCCAGCAGTATATGAATAACAAACTGCAAAAGAGAAAAACTCCTATGGATTGCATCCGCATACAAGCTATAGACAGCGTCAAACATTTCCTGGAACGTGCTCGGCCCCTTACTAAGAGAGGGCTATAGACAAAAATGCCACATGTTGCAATGTCCAAATCATGTGTCAGGGAATGTGATGAGTCCTGGCAATCTTTAGTGGTGGATGCTGAAAATGCTGGTTTTTGAAGGGGATTAACCAGGGTTTGAACCAGAGCAAATTTATTGTTTTATTTCAGTCCTCACTTTCATTCTGTGAGGTTCTGAACGTTTCTCAAAAAGTGGAGAGCTACTACTCTCTGCAGTGGCACATGGGAGAAACTCGGGATCGTTTTGGGAAGGGCATCAAGACAGACCTCATTCATAGTTATCCTTACACTCCTTAGAAAGAACTGTGAAAGAAAGCATTGCTACCACCCCTGCTTCTTTGTTACAGAGCCTAAGCACCTATATATTGTGCCAATGGTTGCATTAGAGGTGTTTTGTCCTAAAAAAATGTGCCCTTTCTTCTACTGTGTAGTAAAAGGTAGCACTGTTTATTTTTCTATGGGAGTTTTTTTAAGCTGTGCAGTAAAAGAAGTGGAGCCTTGTACCAGCCTTGGCAGGAAATATGACACTGATTCTGCTCATACCTGAAGAGGGAACCCTGCCCACTCTGAGCATCCATGCTCGATTCTCAGGGCAACAACCAGAATAAGGATATTTTGTGTGGTGAAGCTTGCAGGATCACAATCTTATTTATCTTCATCTATTATTATTTAAAAAATGATAGACAGAATCACAGACACATATATACACATACATGTAGTTACTTTTCATTTTTCCCAGAGAGCCAAAAAGTTGTAAGTTCTGAACATAATCTATTCCTGCAAGATAACCTGTGTGTCACAGGGTTTATTTTTTAAATATGGGGAAGTATGAACAAAATATATGCTGTGGTTCATAGATTTAGAGTCTGTAGAGAGCTCATGCTTCTAGAAAGCTGGTGAACACACAGGGATGATACCTGAATTATCTAGGGAACAGCTGTGAAACAAAAAAAGTGTTTGTGTTCACTTAGTGAGCAAGTTGATGACAAAATAGATCAGGAAAGTGTCAGCAGAGCATCAGTAAAGACTCTTTGTACTGAGTAAAGAGGCTTTGTACTGAGTAAATCGAATACTGCATGTACGTGCAACCATTCCGTAATCACATGTATTGCATGGCTGTGCAGCCTTGTGTGAATGCATTTCATTGTACACAAGCATATAAATCAACTTCAACTTTAGAGTATCAGCTAATTTTGAAAATTAATTCGTAATATATGTGCAATGTTTGAAAAAAATTCTTGAGAGAAATAGGAAAACTTCAGAAATGTGCTTTAGACTTCCAAAGCAACTGGAAAAAATCCTCAGTGGATGAAGAAGCTGGAACAAACCGTAAGGGCCCCATTTTTCCTGGGGTAAATATCCATTATAGGAGGATTTTCTTCAAGTCCTGATACTGCACTGGAAGTCAGAATGACTTCATATGAGCCAGTCTGGTTTCTTGCATAATCATACAAAGTGTCTTGGAAACCCAAATTAGTCACTCGGACGCTGCGAGCTGAGCCTTCACTGAGCTCTCCTTGGGGACACTGTAAATGCCAGGAGCGCGAGACTGCCTAAGGTTTCTGATGCTGCATTAAACACTTAGAGAATGTGCGGCCTTCTCTGCAAACTTGAACACCACACTACCTGTGCTTCAACTGTGCTTTGTGCCGAACAGGGTTTGGGCTAACATTTGTAATTTTGTGCATTTCGCAGTGGTTTTTTTGTTTTGTTTTGTTTTTAAATGTTTGTTTGGGGTTTTTTTGCGGTAACAATTTCTTTAGGCTGATACTGCACTTGTATGGGTGATTAGAGCCTGCAGTCACTGATGGAAAAGAAGCCCTTGAATAAGGAAAAGCACAACCTGGAGATGAAGACTTTTGAACTTTATCAAGTTTTATACCAAGGCAGAAAACCTCACTTTGAGTCACTGAGGACAAGGCAGTTAAGGCAGAGGAAGACTTGAATGAGACAGTGTCAGTGGTTACGTGTAGAAGGTGTTGTATGAACGTAGACTGGAAGCAATCAAAATGTTTTGGAGTAGCTTTGTCTACACGAGAAAATACAGTTTTGTCCCTGTGCTCACCAAAAATTGGTGAAGTTGACAGAAGGCGGTGCATGGCAAGGTCAGATAAAATGAGGAGAAAGAGGTAGTGGGAAGTTGATGGTGGACCAAGGGAAAACAGGACATTTGATGGTAAAGCACAGATTTGGGTTTTTTTCTGGGACAAACTGGGCAATACTTTGCCTTAGTTCAGGTGCAGGAGAATACCGACTATTCCTGAGAGAGGAAATAGGCTCTTTGGATGTCTGATGTTCTGTTGAACAGAATGTTCATTATTTTATTGCTCATCCTTTTCCCCACAAGCATCTTTAAAAATACTTCAAATAGAAGGAAATTGTTAATTTGTAGTTGAGTGAGACAACCGATTTTCTAGAAAATGACATACCTTGGATTTTGCAGTTTCAATCAACAAAGCGTCATGAACTGGTGAGGCAGGAGCACGCCATGTGTGAATTGAGCAGTGCAGTTGTGACTTGGAACATTTTCAGGGCCCTGGGGGTGTGACTTCAGTCAATTTTATGAGGTGCTACTCAGCTACAATAATCCTTAGACCCATCACTTTATCAAAGATTCCACTTGGTGAGGGTGAGGAAATGAGTTGGGTTGGTCACTGCTGGCACTGAGCCTAAATAAGCTTCCAGGCTTCCCAAATTGTAGCTCCGGTACTAGTCCTCCCAAAGCCCCCATATGTGAGGCTCTCGGTTTCTCACACCCCAGCCCTGCAGTGCTAGAACCATTTCCTCCTGCAAAAAAATAATTAGAGGGTGACTAAGAGAGAAGTGAAAATCATGGCTCTATATTGATGAATGGAGAAACCCAAGATCTGTGTGCTAATACAGACAGGTTTTTATTCTGTCAGTGAAGTGCTCCGATATTCAGCTATGGCACCAGCCATGGGAGCTGATACTTTCAGTGGTAAGAAGCTGCAATAAGTAAAGCTGATGAATTTACAGGGAGAAAAATTGTTTCTCATAATGTCTTCATCACTGTTGTACAAAACCCATTTAAAAATACTTCTTGATTTATTGTAATCTAAATGACTCTGCAGCCATTTAAGAGAACCATGAGCAAGTGCTGCTCTTTTTCAAAAGAGAGCAGGAGAAAGAACAAGCAAACGTGTAGGAGGCTGCCGAGATTTCAGCCCAGCACGGGCAGGAATCAGCTGTGCCACTGTAGTGGGGCAGCCTGAGTGGGGAGACCACTGGATGTCACCTGTGGGTCTTCTGGGCTGCCCTGCTTCGGACGGGAAAGTGCAGTGCTGGGGTTGGTGGCAGGGTGTTGTATCCCCGGTGATGTCAGAAAGTACACAGCTCGTCTCTTGGTTATGGTGCTGTCATCAGATACAGCTGTTCTAACTTCATTATCGACAGTTAATTTCACTTGATTTTCTAAAGCTTCTTTTCCTTACGCTCCAAATCTGCACATAAAAATCTTATGAGCTCTTTGATTTGGCCTGTTGATGTTCAATACAAATTGCATATGGCAAGAGCTTGTTATTAAATCTAGATATTAGAGAGCAAGCCCAGTTTTGGTGCGCTTGAGGTTTAAGCAAACACCAGTTTTTATCAAGGGCCACTCACGTAGTTTCATGTAGTGTTCCCTTTTTGAAGGGAGATGTTGAAGGGTACAGGGCTGGCTGCTGGGAAATGTGCGTGCACTGAGTTCGTACTCATCCAGCTGCACCGCATAAAGGTAGGGGCTGTAAATAGGTCGATGTCAGCAGAACACTTTGTATCGGGAATACAGGAGATGCTGTGCTGACCGCGTTAGGCTTTCACCCTTTCTGTCAGCTGTGCTTTAGCTGCTTTCCGTGCTTAGGTTTGCAATCCTCTTTTAAGGTGAGCTGCTGTCTGGGCAGCAAGCTAACAAGAGCACCTGCAGCACCAGACGAGCGGGAGCAGGGCAGCTGCTGGTGTTTCTACACTGATCCATAGAAAATGCAGAGTAAAACATGGTTGAACTTACTACTCATGTAGCCTTCTGCATCTGGAATTTTTCCTTGCTTTGTGCATCAGGGAACAGATTTTCTTTCAGAGCTTGTGAGGATGTTCTGGCTTTCTCATCAAACACTGTCAGGGATATGCTACTGACTCGCCTGCTGGGAGCTCAGATCTGGGGCGGGCTGTACCTCCTGCGTTCTACAGCAGCCTGAGAAGCTGTAATTACCTTTACAGCAAAATCCCTTATGGGTTTTTGTGCCAGTTAGGGTATCCCCCTGAAGTCATCCAGCCGGGATTTGGCCTGGGGCAGTCTCTGGCAGGATGATTTTAATACTGCCTGCGTTCAGAGTGGGATGTTCGGTGTCCTTCACAGACCGTGTAGGTTGTGCGGGTCTTGAGAGGGCTGTAGAGCAGCAGGAAGATGTCTGGATGTACGTGCTGAGCAAATTTTTTAGATTTTTAGATTTTTCTTCCTTAATTTTATCTTTCTTAAATAATAATTCCTTAATAGTTCTGATTTCATCCTATCTCAGTTTTCATGTTCAGCTAAAAACAGAGGTGTAGAATACAAAGCGAAAAATGTCTCACAGGACTGGTGCAAATCAAGGAGAGGCAGACACGTTTACAGATCCTTTCGCAGCTAGTTGTTAATGCCATTCACGTTCCCACTGAAGTCAATGGAAATTCCCAGTAAGCATGGTTAGGCAGCTGTGCTAGGCAGTCTGCAGTGTTCTCGAGAGATACAGTGCTCTCATTCCAAATTGCTTCACTGACTGAGGTGTTTAAAGACTTCCCTTTCTGTTAGAACATTTAAAAAAGGGTTAATATAAGCTGTGCGCAACCTGCGAAAACACTGTGGATCCCAGCTACTGCATCTCAGCCGTTTATCTTTTATTTACTGGAATAACACAAATGGTAAACCAGCTGGGGTAAAAAGGTCTGCAATCATTAAGAATAAACACGACTACAGAAGGCAGTTGTTTTACTTTTCAGGCTTAAAATGAGTCTGAGTATGCAGAATATTCAGAGTTTGTTGATCTGACCCAGACTGCTTTTGACAATCCCACTCCTTTTGAAAGAGTTGATTACTTTAATTTCTTTCAAAGAGAAGAGTTGTCATCACCTCCCACACCTTCAGAATGCCTTAACAGTTCCCAAAGAAAACAGAAGAGGGGTCTGTTTTGTTGCTGTCTTGGCTTAAAGTGATGTTTTATTAGGGTGACATCAATGCGAACTCCAGAGAACTAGTGAGAAGTCTATAAAGCATGGGTATTTCCCAAGATTTTGCGACATGTTTTGTTAAAGCCAGTAAGTTGTAGTTGTGATTTATCAAAAGCGACCTCATTATTAAAATATTTTTTAATTTTTTCAGGAGAAACCGTTTATTATTCTGTAATTTAGTAATGAATATCTCAAGCCTTTAAATTACATGGAGAGTGAAAAACACAAGAGAGGTCTTCCGATTTCAGAATAAACACAAATTTTTGGTTGTAACAGTGGAGTTGCTGCTAGACTCAGCTGATAATTTAGTATTAAAACTTGTTTGGAATTAGTTCTGTGTTCATTACACCTAATTTTTTTTTCAAAGGTGGCATGTTATTTAGAAGCCTACATACTGGGCATGCATATTCATGCTGTAATCTCCCTTTTCCTGGTCAGCAGGAACACTTTTTGGCTAGGCTGCAGTGCCCTCTGAACACATCTATTTTCTCTGCTGACTGTAAGAGGAGCTAACGCTGGGTAGGCTTCTGACTTAGGAAGGTGTGCAAGAGCTTATGGTTAAGATCTGGTGAATGCCAGCCTTCATGTGTCATCATCTAATGTACCTTGTTGTGCTTTATGTGCTGTCTTCGTAAAACATACAGTTTATGAACCCTGTTTGAGCTTTTTTCAGCAGATTAATTTATTTTTTTAAGTCCTCATACCTATTTTAATTCATGTTCCTCCTAAGAAAAAAAACCCCAAACCAAAACATCATGTCACATCTTTTTTTGGTCTACGTTTTCTTTTTAAACTATCATGCATGTATTACCATAGAGCCTTGCCGTTTTGTTTCCTTGGGTTTTTTTTCCCTCCAATTGAATTGGGAATTAAACTGTGAAGAAGACTTGTAACTGAATTCTCTTAAAATTTTGTGGAATCAAAAAAAAGTGAAAACCGCAGTATGTACTTTAAGGCTTCTAGGTAAGGTAATGGAAATGATTGCTAGAGTTACAGGGAGCGGAGTAAAGGGTGTAAACTTCATTGTGGAGTAAGGTGCACATCAAAAGCCAGGGTTCAATGAATTCAGTAGGAACGGGATGTTCTATATGAAGGTTATTTTCTGGTATGCTGGGGCTAAATAAAGACATCAAGGGTCTATGTAGTATAAAGGTTGGAAAAAAAAATCCTTATCAGTAAAACGGTGGCAGAGTAGGCGGGTTTGGTTTGCTGTGTGACAGGAAATGGAGCTCTTTTGTCTGCCATACATCGGCTTCTATCATCTCGGGATACGAGTGAAAGCTGGTGGTTTGCTGGGAGCGGTTAGGAGCTCTGCAGAACAACAGCGCTGAAACTGAGCTAGTCCCAGCTTGACGTGCTGGGGTTTTGGATTTTGGAACAGAAGTTCTGCCATACTGTGAAGAAACGACGGGACGTGCAGAGGTGCAATAGCTGCCCCCAGCAAATGAAGTTGTTTCCTCTCTTGCCGCTCCCAGGGGCACTGCTGGGGACAAGGACACTAGACTAAAAGTGAGGTCTTGGTCCCTAGTGCCCTTACCTTTGAAATAGAGGTTTCTTGCAGGGTCCCAGTGTTGTGCTAGCTGAATTGGCATTGGCCACATCAGCAGGTACTGTCAAACGGCTGTGAGGTTTGCATCAATATGAAGCCATATGTTAGAGATGTGTCTGTGTACCTACAATGGCAAGGTAAGAGAGAATCTTGAATCGTAAACCTGTGGCTGGCAGTTCAAAGGCAGTAAACGTTTGTTTTTAATTAATTTCCAAAGCGAGACATTTATAACTGCATAAGCTGGTAGCTGCTTCCTGGTAGTTTTTCATACTGAATTATGAGCAAAACTTCACATCCTTGTTTGCTTGCAAATGAAGTCATGTGGAGACAGCCATTCTTTACATGGAGCTGCTCATGGCTGTGGAGTGTGAGCTGCCTGATTTATGATCAAAGAAAGATACTGCTCTGGCTGCAGAGCCTACCCAAAGCAAGAACAACCTGAATGCCATTTTGAGTGCTTGTGCTTAGGTATGGATTTGCCTTAGAGCCAAATGAAAAGAGTTGTTTGATCAGGGGAGACATCAGACTGGCCAAGGTTTATTGAACTGTTCTCTCGGCAAAGAAATCCCTGTTAGTCTAATGATCTGGTAAGCGTCTAGAAAGTATGGCCCTGAGTTTGTCATACTAGTCTTCCAAATAAAAGAGAAATCATACAGTACTTTGCTATGAGAAATATAACTAAGAGTTGAAAGATACAAAGAAAGTGGAAGGACAGCGAGACATTTCAAAGGTTAAAACTATCTGTATAGTTGTGTTTCCTGTACCATCCCATTAGAGATAACTGGATAACATGTGTGAATTACCACATGCTCGTCTCCTGACATTTCTGGCTGCAAAACATTCCTTTGAATGTCCTTTTATTTTTGTGTCCCTCAAAAGTAAAAGGAGCCCCCAGCATGACTGTCCTTCAGTTACACATTGTTGTCCTTCGGTGTTATGAGAGGTGCATTCCTTGCACATTGATCATTCAAAATGAACTTTTTTTCCTGTGCTAAACTGAATATTTTGCAGTTTTGGCAGCATTTGGCTTCTTGCACAAAAGCACAATTCTAGAACTTTAAGCAAAATTAGGGTGAGTCTAAGACATAAATAGACACTTTTTACATACCTGGAAAATGGTACTTCAAAGGAAGCCTTATGATTATGGTAAGCTGACTCTCCATGTCAGATCTTCACCTGGTAAGAGTAGACCATGCTTAAATTTTTCTTTCCAACCAGCTGCTAAGCATCCACAAATCAAACTGCAGTCAGTGGGAGCTGTGCATCTGAATTTAAGCAGGAGGCTTATAAACCCTAATAATAATAAATCCTAAATATTTAAGCCAAATTGTGCCTGTACCCTAAAAAAAGAAAGCTAAATGTGACTTTGATTCTGTAATAGTCTGCACTTAAAGAATGAGTGGTCCCAGTTTATACCGTTCTGGATGAAGTGTCTTCCTTCTCTTTGGGGACATCAGTACACAGAGGGATAGAGAAAAAAAAAGCTGTGGGGTTGGGAGCTGGTTTAAATTTTAAACGTTGCCATTGTAAGAAGTTGCTTCACAGAGAGGTAAAGCGATTTTATGGCAAAGGATGTCTGGCTGCTTTCCTGGTTCTGCTGGGAATTTTTTGTGGTTTTGGGTAAGAACACCCTCTCCCTGTGTTTCAGGTTCTCCTCTCCACACCTAGGTTCTCAGCTTCCATGCTAGGTTTATGTATGGCTGTGCCATGGACCCAGTGTACAGATACTTGAGAGATAGCATGTGGTTCAGCATTGGATCTGCCTTTAAGAGGCAGTTCCTACCTGCTTCCTGTCAGATTCTTCCTAGTAGCAAGTAGCCCCAATATTTGTGTTGGCTTAGGTATGCTAATGGACATATGGTGAGGAGTCGTCAAGAGTGTCTCTCCCTATTTGTCTGCTGCAGATACACAGTTTTTTGTTTTATTTAAAAATCTGCCTTGATAGCAGATAGGTATAAAGAAGGAACTAATTCCTTTTCTTCCAGCACTGATAGGGAGAGTCACAACAGACACATCAATATTTGCAAGGTTTCCAGGTGTTGCAGAGGAACAAATCCATAGTCGAAATAAATAGTACAAACCTTTACTGAAAATCCTTCAGTACAAATCTTTAGTGGAAAAGCCTATAAATAAACAGAAACAGACGAGCATCTGTTCCTTGATACTCCATGAAACAGCTGATAAAAATAAAATCTGTATTACAACAGTAGCCAATACAAGATAAAAAAGTACCGACAATGGAACACCTCCTGTATAGAGAAGTTTAGGGGCCAGGAAGCTCATCTGACTTGAAAATTGAAGAATTGTCTGAAATAGATGTTGCCATGGAGACAGATAGGATTAGCAGCCTGAGACTGATTTCATTGGTCTGCTGCTAGCACAAGTTGCTTGTTTGAGTAGCATTAATATGTTGTCTCATGCTGCTTTATATGCTGAGACCATCTGGCATTAGTGGTATTTAAAGGTGCAGTTCTGTTACGGAAAGAGTTGGCCAACGTGGTTTGATTTATGTTTGTAAGACAAGCTACAAGAGTTACGGGGTCTTTGAAAAGCTGTCTTGTGCACAAAAATATTCTGAAAAATCACAGCTCGTACAGAGATGAAATGGGGCTTTGGGAAGCAGCACGAGGAATTTCCAAAGTTTGCTTTATACTCAGTCACCACATATTTGAAATATTCTCTGCACAAATACGCACTTTTGCATGTTTCTTCAGGTGTGTATGTGAAGGCAGCCACATTTTTTCAAAAATAAGCCTTTTCACTGCAAAGCTGCTTGGGAACTACAGCTCCACCACCTTGAATAAACACAGGATCATATAGTGTATTAAGGAAAAGTATGTTAAATGAAGAAATTAAGGTCTAACCAAACAGAGTCCCTTTAGCTTACTTCATAGTCCATGATTTCAAGAAAAAATATTTCCTTTTAGTTTGACTATATACCTTTGAAAATGTATTTTTTAGCAAAGGATTTGATAAGAAAGACAGTTTGTAGAGACTGAGATAAATCTTATCTTTGATCTATTTTTATCAGTGAGTCTTCATCTGCTTTCGTTAATACTGCTCTGGAGTGGGAGGTATCTTCCAAAGGAGCTTATATGACAGTGCTGACATTGTTCAGATGCTTATAAATTTTCACTGTTTTGTTCTTTGATTATTATTACCATGATACTTAATTATTCTCAGGATTTTTTCCCCAGACAGAGGTGAATGGTTAAAGAGTGACCAAATAAGATCCAGAAAACATTCCTGTCTGAATTTATGAGTTGCAGTGTGGAGGTCTTTCTGTAGGCTGAGCATGGTAAGGAAAGTGGCTAGAAGGAAAACTATCTGGACTCTTTGTTCTCCCGGGTAGACTTAAAACTGGACGGAATTTGAAGTCAAATCTAGATAATTATCGATAAACTTGATAGGCATTTTTACGTTTTCAGCTTACTGATGTTCTGAAACTACTGATGGAAAGCATTTCTAGTGGTGTTCTGCAGCAGTGTAATGCCCTCAGATACTGATGTGATTGATATTTCTTGGATGTTGGTGTGTAGTGTGTAGTACAATAATAAAATGAAACAAGGACATGGGGTCTGTTCCACAAATCTTTAGGTTTTAAGCTTTTATTCTGGAGCTCTGACTTTGGTGCCAAAACAAACTCTTCATATAATTTTGCTTCAAATGCAAGACCCAAGAAATACATAGCTGTGAATGTCCTCACTCCTTCAAATAGCTTTAGAATGATTATGTTTGATGCTTAATGTTTTTACAGCTTAGTTCTGTTTTAACTCTGTCAAAATGAATATAGGGCACAGGAAGAAAGCCAAACAACTTGTCTTCCCAGCCCACTCCCAACCCCCAGTTCCTAGTTTGCAGGTCAGTTTGCTCCCTGTTTGGTTTGCTTGCTTTTAACACTGCCATTCAGTTCTCTCTGAAACAAAGCTTGGGTGCAGTTTTGGGTGCCAGTTTACCCCAAGACCCACCTCATGGTGATACAGATGTTGCTGCCACAGAACTGTTTGCTGCTATTACCCCTGAGCAGTCTTCCAGCATTACCCTTGTCATGTCTTGCAGCATCCCATGCATCTACCTACTCTCACAACACATCCAGGGTATGCCACACACTTCCACAGTGTGCAAAAGTATTAAAAGCAGCCTGAGAGGCTGTGACGCTACCCCTGCATGATTGTGGGCCCACTGACCTAGAAAAATCCACAAGTAATTACTTCTTAAAGACCCTGTGGGGCCAGGAGTAGCCTTCTCCATCCGTGGGGGAGGATCAGGAGGGACTGGCCCTGAGGAGCCAGGGTGCAAGCCACCTACACTACTTGGTGCAGGGGTCTTCTGGGTGCCCTCAGGCAGTGTAGGCATAGCTGTAATTGTTGGTTTTCAGTTTTATTATTTGTGCTTAAAAACTTCATTTCTGAAGCTGCTGATTTTGGCCAGATGCTACTTCATTCCTTCACATTATTTTGTTTGTTTCAGTTCTCCAGATACTGGCATTTGACATACCAGTATTTATAGTCTAGGAATGAACTTTTGTTTTTTCTCCATTCCATTCCATTTATTTCCAGGGATAGAATACTACTTCCATTCTTGCTGCATTTCCATAGCATTTAAATGAGCTGACTGCAGCTGATTAAGCCATTCACCAAATATTTCAGTGTGAGAAAAGGTGATAGAACTGAGAAACAATAGCATCTGAAATAGCACTGGTTGTGCTACATAACATTCTGCTGACTTGCAAGGTCTGGTGACTTGACTGTCTGAAATTGAAATAGCTGCAATGAGGCTTTCTTGTCTGGAGTGTCCAACACAATTCTTTAAATTTACTATTAGTGTGAAGTGGAATGAACACGAATGTATCGTAAGTTTTGTGATATTCTTTACAGTAGCCCTGAAAACTAATGATATGCAAATGTGCTTTTGAAACAACCAGCCGTAGGTGGCTAATGACATGTTGTTCTCAAAATACCACTGCAATAGCTCTGTGGATACAATAGATTTATTTTAACAATACATTTTCTATATTCAGTGGATTACTAAAATATGAGTCCATATGATGGGGGCAATTACATAAACTTGTGGTTTAAAACAGCTGAATCATCAGAAGGTGAAATGTGTCTTGTGTGAAGAATCAATAAAAGGCTCCAAAAATGCTTTGTTTAAATATAAACAGAGCTGTTATTAGATTTATGCTTCCTAGGGTTTGTCCCAGGAAAATTGCACCTTTGGATAGCATTTCAAGTGCTGCTCCTGTAATCCCAGTGGAATCACAATATGAGGTCAATCTGGAGTGCTCAGTTATTTGATCTGAAGACTAGACAAAGATTTAGTGTCCATATATACCTCTGACTTCCTCCTCAAAGTTGCAGAGAGTATTTGTTGTGCCTGAGCTGCAGCTCACCCTCTGGAATCCTGGGGCAGTGGGGTTTGCACAGCTTGTGGCAACCTGTGGTAGGGAATCATTTGGTATCTGAGTTGGCCAGACACCACAGAAACTGGAGGTACTGTCTAGTGCAGTCCAATCCATTCTTCATTTTCTCTTTCCTAGGAACTGAAAGGATTAGGATAATCTAAACAAGAAAAAAAAAGGGTTCTTTGGTGTCCTCTACTGACTTAGTAGCATTGTCTTCTGCTGATACTCATCCACTCTGTACAGACTTGCTAGCATAGAGTATATACGGTGTCTCTATGAGTTCCTTATTCACTTGGTATCAAAATTTACTTTAAGTAGCTTTAAATATATATTACAGATCTTATGTTGGTTTTTATTTTATTTTCTCCAGCATGAAATAGATTAATGTGAGGAAGGACATCGAGCATCATGCTATAACCAGAGTTAGGAAGAGAGCTGCATGTTGCAAAGGACAAGTGATCATCCGTAGCTGAACAAATTAAAATTTACTTATTGACAGTGCCTGTCATCTGGGAGCACTTCCCAGATTATTGGTACTAAAATTAAATATATGAACATTGAGGTAGATAGACCTTACCCTATTGCTGGTATAAAAAATGTAGGTTGAAACCTCTGCAAGCTTTCAGTTATAATTTAGACTCATTACACCCTAGAAAGCTGTGAATGGCCTGTGTATTTTTTTATACAAAGAGTCATTTAAAACATTTTTCTCTTTCTTTTTTTTCTTCCTCCTTTCTTTTTGCTGTTATTTCTATCCTTTTAACCTTTTTTTTTTAGTCACTGCAGTTGTCTTTTAAAAGCAGGCTCTCAAAATACAGCAAGGGTGAAATAGAGGAGAGGAAACAGAGGAGACCAAAAAATGCGGCTTTGCTACAGATTCTGTAGACTTTCTGTTTTCTCCAGCCTTAAAGGCTTTATTACAGGGTGTATCAAGATTGTACTGTCTAGAAGGAAGCTGTAGTTGTAATGTACAACAAGAGTGTGGCACATTAGTCAGCAATCTATTTATAACATTGTGGTTTAGAGCAGAAACCCTTTCTGTAGGAGATTCTCCAGCAGAATCTCAGGAAAATGGAAGCAGCTGCAGCTGCAAAAGGAAATGTACATCAAAAAGGCTAGGGAGAAACCACAGATAGGGATCCTTCTCTGCTATTTATAGCTCTGTCATTAAATGTGCCTTTCAAAGCTTTGAACAGAGATAGAAATCACATTTACATTCAGATACATGAAAGGAATACACAAATGATGACATCAGTGGTTCAGCAGATGGGAGATGATTGCTGCAGTCCCTTATGAACTTGGATCTGCCATTGCAGTTATTGTCTGAACGGAAACCTCTGAGCAAAAGAGCATGGGATTAGAAGAGATAATAAGTGTACAGGGTCTAACCTCGTGTCTAGGAATGGAAGCAAGCAAACAAAATATTGTGACAATTTAATCATTAATACTTTTACAGAAAAACACTGATTTATTTGTTGAGATTTCCATGTGCGGAGTCAACAGGAGTGTGGATCAAACTCTTTCCTGTGATTGTTTTAGTTTAGAGATAGATCCATTTAAATTCTGACATCCTGCTTTTCTGTTACTTTCCTTTTGATTACCCCTGTTACTTTGTTGTTTAAAAATTCATTGAAATTAATGCAGAATAATTTCTCTTCGTGTTTACTTGGCAAATTGGGTAGCCCTTGTTTAATTTTTGAAACAGTTTATCAGACATGCATAAGAGCATTTCAAGAAGTGTTTGTCAAGAGTTGCTTCTTCCAGATTTCCCATTAACTGGTTTACAATGATGAATGCATCTTCCAGGAAAGCAGTCAAAATTGAACAGCATGGAAATCTATATGGGATTCAGTTCTGCATGCAGTGCAGTCAATTGAAGCTTTGCCACTGACATCAAGGGATCCAGAGTTTGATATATTCCTTAAACTATTAAGTACTATGAAAGCAAGACTCAAGCGTGGGCTATAAGGGTCTTCATAAGCCATTAATAATAATATGAAATAACTTACTATAAATTAAAACCATGTGACTATGTGTACACATTCATGTGTCTGTGCACATTTTATATCAGAAATCTTCCGAAAGGTCCTCATAGAAAGGAAAATCAAATCTCTCAACTACTGGCTGTAGAGAATCTGCTTCTTGGGATCTATGGCAGAAGCTTATCAGTGTGTAAGTGAAGGTGCACCAACCTGTGGGGTAATTGCTGAGCTGATCTTTGAAGCTCCCGGAATACTCAGTAAGAGAAAGTAAAACTAAAAGACTGGAAAACTTACTCTAGTCCTTATCTTGGATAGGAGTCTACATTAAAACAGATACCTGGTAAACTTTCCGGCCCTTCATATTCATGCTGCGGTTACCTTTTCATAAAGCAGTGCTATGAAAATCTGAAAAGAAGCACAGCACCAACAGCTGTGAGATTTTGTCAGTTCTTCTCCTTGATAAACAAATGAATCCCAGATCATCTGAATATAATGTGCAGATACAAATTAACACATCATTATACCTGATCTCGTGTTGTAAGGTGTTTTTTATTGTTAGCAGAGTGCACAGTAACAGGTTTAATGACGGGTACAATACGTGAAACCCATGCTTTTCCCATTTCTGGTCATACACAGACAATTGTGACCATTGTGACATACACAATAAATTGAGGCATTTTGCCTTTACTGATGTTATTGGCAAAGCTTTCATGATCTTCAGCATGTGCAAAATTGATACTCTTGATTGATTTTCTTTCCTATTTGATTGGCTGTCCCTAGTAACAATTAAAATTTCAGCCTACTTCAAAGACCTGGCTGTTTTGCTAAGCCCTTGGGGGAATTAAAAAAACCCCAACAATTGAAAACCAAACACCAAAATCAAACAATGAGAAACTCTTTCCAAACCGCTTTTTATTTTTAAAGCTTTGAAAAGCAAAAATGTATTTTTAAAATTTCTTTGGATATTGTTCTGTGAAAAAGTACCAAAAAGGAAAAGAGGAAAAATATCCATCTAATAAAACATGACGGTCTTGTTAGCTTTAAAAAAAATTTTTTTTTTGACTTACGAAACATCAAAAATCAAAAGTCTGCTGCCTTGTGTTTGTATTCCTTGATTTCCTGGTTCAGCCAAGATGCTGTGGAGTGGTCTTTCCTGGAATGGTCATATTTCTTCAGTGGCAATGTTTCACTTGAACAAAGATTTTTTCTCCCTAATATAATTTGGTTAAATAAGTTTTAATAAAAATGAGTAAACTCATAAAATTACCCAATTGTGAATCTGTTTGAAACATGAAAGTATAGTTGAAATTCAAGTCTCAGTTTGCCGTTTTTACGTGGTGCATTGAAATTCACCAAGTGTTTACCAAGACTTTTTTCAGGTGATTTCCTGCCGTATGTTGACTCATTTTTCAAAACTTGAATCATTATAACATGTTATAGAAAAAGATATTTTGAACTTTTTATCAACTCTGTGAAAAGTTACAGTGCACTCAGGGAAGGTTTCTCAGGCCAGCCTGTTTGCTTGACTTGCAAGAGTGAGGTCAGTATCTGTAACACTGTGGGCACAGTGATCCTGTCTCACCAGAGGATCAAGGCAAGCCAGAATACCATTGGTAGGTGGCCAAATGAAAGATACCCCAGAAAACAGTGTTTCAAATGTTCGCATTAGGCTCAAAAGCTTCAAAGATATGCTATGCTTAAACTGTGTTCAAGTCAAGAGCTTGCTTTGTCTGCAATTCAGTAATTTCAAAGGGGAAAAACATAAATAACTTTAAAAAGGAAGTGGTCTTAGAGAATGGGAACAAAAGTACCAAAGGTAACTTTCTAAAACTTTCTCATGTATTGAAGGGGTAAAAGCAGATAGGTTAGAGGGATATGGTGCATCTTGAATAACTGTTTTATTTAGTTCTCTGCAAATAGAGAAAAGACATGAAAGAATCTAGCTAATGTTAAAGTCTGTGAAAGTTCTTTAGATAAAAAGAAACAGAATTCTCCCAAGAGTGCTAATGTGTTGCTATGTGAACAATTATAGTGTGGTAGCAGAAAATGTTTACTGAGTGCCCGCTATTCTAGGAAGGATTTTCTGTAGGCTATATCAAAAGAGAAAGAAGTGTTTTGATGCCAGTTAAAAAGATCTGTCTGTTTTGAGATCTGTTCAGTTGTATTTACTCTGAAGAACCATGGCAAGCCAGTTTACCAAGACTCAAACAGACTCTAAAATTGCTAGATAGTTTTAAGAAGACATTCAAGGACAGTTTCATTCTTTTAAATTATTGATATATGGCTAATTATATGTGTGGAGGACAAATTTATTCAGAAGAGAGAGGCACAAACCCATTCCTTCGTAGAGGAGCCACTGAATAACTAAAACTGCAGTTGTACCAGAAAGTACACTTTGTTTAGTCAAGTGGCTGAATCCAGTGGTAGAGACAAAAATATGTACCAGAGATTTACCTCTCTATTAAAACAACTCTTCCTAAGGGTGTTCTAACTGGAATTTTTGGGTGCTTATTTGTAGTGCTAGCCTGTGCTCAAACCTGTACCTTCATCACTGTTGTCACCCACTTAAGTAGGTTAAACTTGTCCATGCTGCTTTCACATCTCCATTGACAAGATTTTCTTGTGCAGTGGGGCTATTCAGATTGAAAGCTGAAGAAAGGACCAGGATAAACAATCATTCATTAAAGGAGATGGCACAGAATTTTTAATGAGGACAGATATGCATTTATTATCAGATATGAATTATTTATTATTTCCTAACAATCTAGAGGTTGACACCCTCAGAAAGACATGATCTTCAACAGTGTGAGACATTCATTCCCAATGGGGTTGGAGGTATTGCAATATCAGGTATTCTGTGAAAAGAGGCAAGGAAAGAAATCTTTGTTGAAATGATGATGACATTATTGTTATTAGGTTTTCCTTGATATTTTTGTGTGAAATAATGTCTCTAGCTGATATCAAAAGATGAAGTTGATTGTTCTCATTCTTTTTGATACCACTGTGTAATTAGACTTCTTAAAATGGATTTTTTTCACATTTCCCGAACGAAATAAGTATAATTTATTAAAGTAGTCAAATTAAATATAACTATTATGATTTCTTCATAAAACAGGTTTTCTTTCTTTGAGGAACACTTTGGAATAAAACTTAATTATAATTTTAAAGTTCTTTCTGTATTCTTTTCTTCTTTACATTTTTTTATGTTATTTTTTTTTAATCACAACTCTGGAGGGAAATTCCTGACCTTTTCATTTTCCCATGGAAGTGCTGAACTGTGTTTGACATGTCAACTCATAAAGTTGTCATAATGTCACAATTATGATTTCAGACCTGTGTCTCTGTGAAATTTCCTCAGGAACCATGAATCATAAGCCTTGTTTGTAGATAGACTCTGGACTTACATTTCACTGATAAGTGGAATGCAAACAATGAATTAAGAAGTGTTCTTAGTTAATTATCAAGTGTTACCATTTTTAAAATGCTCAGAAGAGAAAGAACTGGCCAAAACTCTTCATAATTTTAGTAAAAGTGAAACGACAGTATATATAATTTTTGTATTAATTTGACTTTTGAGAATAATTTGTAATTGAAATGCAATTTTAGTTCATATCATGGATGAAAACATCACTGTTACGGATACTTTTTACTTAATTCAAGTTTATTTCACTTACAACAAAGATGAATGCCTTTGTTCCCGGATAGTAAAGTCAACACAACAGTGGAAGAAATGAGCTGGGTTTTGTATGAGCAGTTATGCGGTGCACTGCTTTTCACTGATTTAAGTGAAAGTAGAAATTGGTTACAAGATATTTTCCAGAGGTAAGAATACTGTGATGATGGATATAATGGAAAAATGTAAGAGAGGAAGGTTAGAAAATGGCTCAGAGGAAGCACTAAGTTTTAAAGCACCGAGCCTGTAGAGGCAGCAGCTAAAATAACGTCACCTTTTGACACATAAACTGGGACAGTGCATGTCCCAGCACTGTTCCAATGCATATGATGCTCCATCAGTTCCAAGTGCTTGAATAAACCACCCCAGTGTTACGGTCCTCTGGGAGGCCAAGCACTGGTTTTACTTTAGTGCTTGTCAAGGCCATAAAGAGTATAAATGCCAATATATTAATCTGGCAGTAACCCAGGACACATAGCTGCTACTGCCGTGTTGGGTGTCCAACAGGTCTGCAGTGAATTGGTGCTATTACTGTGCCAAATTGAATATTTTTCAGGATGAATGGACAGAAAGCAAAGGGTAGGGATTAAGCAGTAGTGAGGTCGCATGTGGAAACTACTATTTGGTGTGGAATACCTCATCAGAGAGAAACTAATTAACTGTGTAAACTTAGTAGAGAGGAGATGGTTTATAAGAAAAAGGTGAAGACATGAAGTAAGAAAACAGTCATGTAAAAAAAACCCACAGGAAAAAATCTAGTAGGATAGAAGCTAGAAAGTTAAATTATGAAAACAAATATGAACAAATCCCCAGAAGTGTACATTCTCTGCTTGTTCTTGGTCCAGTGCTGGATGGTATTGTCTGTGGCATGAGAAGTCCTCCCTCCTCTCCTTTTCGTCCTTCTTATTGCCAGCATGGTAACTCTTTGCAGTTTTAGATGATGTGAAAACAGCAGGATGCAGTGGGTGGTGGGTCTGGGCTCTTGGTCTTGCAGGGTGAATGATGATGAAAAGCTGGTCGTTATCTAATAGCAAGGCCATGGAAACATCAAGGTGGTGTCCCAGTGCTGCCTGTCTCTGCCTCTGAGCACAGCACCTGGGGGGAACTTGCTGTGTTCCGTCTCCAGGGACACGCAGCACTGAGGCACTGCTTGTCTGAGGGCTGTGGTCTGGGTGGCTCAGCATCTGGCACCTCTGTTTCTTAGGCTTCAGAGGAGAGCATTGTTTGAAATCAGGCTGCCAGGTTTACACCTTTTGCCTGTTGTCCTCTCTCCTTCTGGGTCCCATGTAATAAAAATTCCTTCTCTCTAACCCTTTATTTTAGAGGACCTCCAGTTTCTTCAAAGTGTTTCTCTGCTGTTCTCAAAAACATCACCTTGAACCATGGAATAGCCTTCTGGGCAAGCAACTGAATTTCAAAGTGCTGTTTTCCAGTCACTGCAATGCTGTGAGACTGCTGCCTTTGTTCACTTACAAGCCTTGCAGCTTGTTCCTTTCAGAGGCTGACATGGTATATTATTTCATATTTCATCTTATTGTCTGCTTAGGGTAGCTTACACTGTTCTTGTATTCTTCTC
Source organism: Rhagologus leucostigma (assembly GCA_013397725.1). Lineage (NCBI taxonomy): Eukaryota > Metazoa > Chordata > Aves > Passeriformes > Rhagologus > Rhagologus leucostigma. The sequence goes on from VZTD01004799.1 coordinate 2,502,304, forward strand.
TATAATTGCCCTTATTATTTGACCTCATATGGCAGCTTAGCTCTTAACTCAACCTAAAATCCACAATAACTTCTGAAATATTCTGATTCGGTGGAAAAACTCAAGAGTGATTATCTTGTGTATTGTATTTTAACCTCAGGAAATCCTGGCCTCCTGTTCCCCAGAATGAAGGACATGTAAGGGCTACAGGAGCACAGTATCATTTGTATTTCCACAGTGATTTCCAGAGGAAATCTTAGCATGTACTAAGTATTTTCTTCATTTTTTAAAATAAGCTTCTCTTCCGAGTAAGTAGTTTACATATGTCTCTCTGTCTTCCATTTCTAACATTCTGTAAATGGTAAGATAAATTAAAAATGCACAAGTGTTTCTGAATGAAGATAAGCGCTTGGAAGTTCATGGAAAAAAGACACTTGGTCTTAATGCTATACCTTATGTATAGGATATAGGTTGATGAAAATAATTACAATGCCACATCCTTACATATTTTAAAGGAGAAAAAATGTGTGTGTCTTTCTATCTCCTCTTCAAGCCTGTATGATGGGAAATGAAGTTTTTGTGCACTGTGATGTAAAGTAGGATTTGTAGCTCTGCTATGTAAACCTTGATTGGATGCTTTTGGCTTGTTTCATTGCTTTTTGGATAATTTTTGCAATGTACAGATCCAGTTGAGAGATTTGAACTTAAAAAGAAGTGGGGTTTAACTTGGTCTGCTACCCATTCTGCTTCCAGAATAATTCTTTGAAATTACCTACACCAAATTTTCTGTAAGAAAAAAGTAGCACTAGGAATTTGTGCCAGCCAAATGTGTCAGGTTCAGTATCCAGTATCTCCAGGCAGAGAATATTGATGCCAAAGTAAACTCTCAATTTCCTATATTTGACAGAAAAAGTACATCTAACAGAAAATGTGCTCTGAGGGGAATCTGTCATGTCTCCTTAGACCTCCGAAATGCACAGTGTCACTGAAAGCAGTGTATCTTCAGAGTGCATTATTTATGGAATGCACATCTGTGTTACGTGGCGCTCATTAGAACAGTTGGGGGGCTGCTGCTCTGGTTTGCTGCCACCCATACTTGGCTGTGCCCATCTCTTTACATCTGTTATTCCTTTATAACTAATTGCAGTCAAATCTAGGAGTAACAGAGTAATCCCATACCACAGAACTGAATAAGTAAACCCACCAAACTAAACAATAAGTCCAACATAGAACAATTTCAAAGAGCAAAATTCTCTTTCTGTATGAAATAATACAGCTAGGACCATGTGTAAGAGAAAAAAAAGAAACAATAAAACCCAGAAAATGTTACTTGTCCAGATCTTAACACTCGTTTCTTACCTATGTCCTTATGCATTTGAAGTGTGGAGGTTTTGCACTTTCAGACATCTGGGCCTTCCTTTTGTTAAAATGTAGGCACCGAACTTAGAAAAAATACACAAATAAATAAATCACACTGTGAATCAGTGTGGATCTTCATGCCAGCTCTTCAAACTTACTTCAGGCTACTTTTCTGCTCACTATCAGTAACACGTTTAAGTGTAGTATTGTTCTGTAGTCTGATCACTTCAGACAATAATCCTTCTTTAATTTGTAGACAGTTTGGCACAGGATTTGGAGTAATGTGGTTTGACACTATTTTGTGAAATCTCGGAAGTGCTAAAACATTTCCGTATTCTGTAGAATTTTGGTTTTTTATGAATTAACGTTTCCAGCCCTTCACAAAAGCCAGAAGTGCTTTTTGGGTTTGCATGCTCAAAGAGCAACCACAACACTCTAACCTCTGTATCAATAAAGATGTGAATCTGAACTGTCATAATACATTTGAATATCAGCATCTACTCTCTTATTGATGAATTTAACAGCCATATTCACTTTAAAAATAAAATTATTGTGGCATGGACCATTGCCTGTGACAGGTGCTTGGATGCTGGCTCTCCAGGATGCTTGTAGTCTCTTACATCTTTCACTTGTGGGGAAAAAGAAACTTTGTCTAGTTCTACATTAGAGCAAAACCTTCTGGCAGGAGGAGGAGACAAAATTACCATGCAGATATTGTCAGCTTCTCTGGGTTCCTCACTTAACTGGTTAAAAAAATAGCTGTCTTTCACTCTTGTATGTTGATTTAGAACATTCGTGGTATTTAAATGAGCCTACACTACACAGGAAGGGCATAATAAAAATACAGTTTCTTCTCTAATTTTGTGTAATTTATCCGAAAAATGTTGTGTTCACCAGGTGTGACATCGTTTTCACAAAACTTGTGTTTTCCTTTGTAGGTGGATTTGTGTGACTGTAATCCTAATCCAGCAATCCTAAAATAAAACTGTAAAATAGGACATTTCCTTCCCTCATTTAAACAGAAGCATGTAGCTATAAAGCCAAATGATGAGCAAATAGCAGCTGAACATCACACGTCATCAGACTTTCCTCGTGTGCATCAATGTGGTACCAAAATTACATCTGTTAGCATATTTCTGCAGCAAAAATCCATGAAGAAAGAGCTCTGCAGTACAGCTGCCCAGACTTTCAAAAATATCATAAGGCTCTTAATTTTTTTTTTAGTGCAACAGTATTAGCAATATACTCAAGAGAAATTTCAGTGTAATGAGAAGTGAGTGCTACATATTTTTTTCTCTGCCAGTATTCACTTGCTTTTATACTAACTGTTCAGTGAAGTGATTTCATTTTGCTCAGTCTTGTTTTTCTTACACCATCCTGTCTGTTTCTCCATTTTGAACTGTTCCTTAAAAAAAAATGCATTTATATTCATTGTCTATTTGAGCTGAATATTGCTTATTCTGCCTGTTTTGGAGGTTTCTTTGAGCCCGAAGACTTGGAGCATCATTGAGGATTGGTACTTGATTTTGTTGCTGTTGAAACATTAACAGACAAAATATTAGTAAACGTTAAAACCTCAGTGTAAGGTTAGTTAAAATATTAATTTGTACTTCTGATCTATTAACCATCGCTTCTGCTGTCCACTGACCAAACTTTCAAACCGCCCTTCTTGCACTTGCTCTTGTGGCTTCTTTGGTATCAAACAAATTCTCCACAGCAGTGTCAGAGGCCATGCTTGATATCCTTCCTCAGATCTCTGCTTAATATTTACTTTTGTCACAGCAGTTCTTAAAGGTAAGGGAGGAAAAGGGGTTAATGAGATCTGTGGTAAGATCATGGCCTGCCCTGTGCTTGCCATATGCTCCCATTCTTTTTTTTTTTTTTTTTTTTTTTGCTTACGTAGCAGATGGTCTGAGAGCAGGTACAGTCTTTGTTCAGTGATGGCACAGCGGTGTCTGTCCTGTCCTGGAGGCTGGTACAGGCTTTGTGACAATGGAATTAATGCTTGGATGGGAAGTCTTACACTGCCGGAGTGGCAGCTTCGAGTAAACCATGGTTAAAATCCCAGAATGGCTTTCTGCACTGTGACTATCCCTTGTAATCGTGCTTGTGTGCATGTTGGCAAGGAGGGTCTATCAGCTCTCCCTGATGTGTTGGTTTTTATGGTGTGTGGTTTTGGGGTTTTTTGGTGGTTTTTGTCTGGTTTTTTTAAATGTCTGTTGTTTAGTGATCAGTATAGTAAAGTGATTTTTTCATACTTCTTTATAGGACTCAAGCCACTTTCCATTGACAAGCAATCTTAAATAGGAGCCTTTCTTTTTCTGGGGAAAAACATCATGGTTGGACTATTTTTGCCTATTTGAAAAAGCTGTGAGCCAAAGCACGAAATGCTCGTAGCAGGCATGTATAATACATAGCTCAGAAAGCCTGATAAAGTCTGGTTTCCTACATTACAGTGTTATCTTTTAGCTTGGTAGTTTGTAAGTTACGCAGCCATGACAGAATAACATCTCAGTGGAAGTCTGGAAGCTGTTCCTAGCCAGGAAACTCACAGTTCCTGAAATTATCTCTTGGACTTCGTTGTTTTGGTTTTTTTTTCACTTAGGTTTGCCCTCACATCCTGCTTCCTTTGACATGTTGAGTTGATTATTTAGATCTAATGGGGCCTTCTGAACCGTGTAAGATGTGATAACAGCGTCGTTCCCAGTGTGCAATATTTTATGAGCAAACCTTGGGTTTGAGTTTGTCACTTTCATGGGGTTGCAGTACTAGACTACCAGGTCCAGCGGGGGACATAAAGCTTACCCTGGCATCCTGGAATGCACTTGGCCCCAGCATAGCCTTACTGCTAAGTGCTGCTTTGATTTCCCTCTATAAAAAAAGGGTAATTCTCCAACCTGGGAGAGTTTGAAGTAATTGTCTTAGCATAGCAATAGTGTAACATAGATATGATTTTTACTTTCTGTCTTCCTTTTTAAGCAAAATCAGGCAGTTGAGCATCGACACCCCACTACACCCATGTGCCCTGCACCGATACCTTACGCACATTTTTTCTAGTAGCTTTTCAAATGGTGTCAGGATTCTAAATTCCATATTGCCAGATGGTGTAGTCAAGCTTTGTAAAATCTTTTGGTTCATACCTGGTTTGAAGAGAAGGCCTCAGTGAAAACAAACCGCCTGGAGAATTCTAACATGAAAAAGTAATTTTTCTAGGTACACAAATGCAAAGAAAACATCTTTGAAAATAAAAGAGCTTTTAATAGGGGCTATACTTTTTTACCCTCAGATAACTTACAAATAGGTGAAAAGCTTTTGCTTAAAGAAAAGCATTGTTAAATGTGGATAGAAACCAAATGTGGATAGAAAAATTGCATCCAGAAAGAAACTTTTCAGAAATAAAAACTTGATTGAGAATTTACAGGAGTCAGTGGAAAATCTTTTCTCAAAGTTGGCTTCTGCTTCAGTGTGTAATGCCTTGTTCTGTCAAACTCCTGAGTATGCGCTTGACTTGATAATCCAGACTAACCCCTCTGGTGCTAATATGCTGAAGGTACGTATGTGTTTAATGGTTCGAGTCCTACATAAAGGAAAACAAGATAAAACTGAGCTCTCAGCGCAATTTCAGTGGTAGTTTTTGCTACAGCTAAAAGGGAAGATGTCCTTGTTGTATACATATAGAAGAAGAATGGTCCTATGGTTAGAATCAGGTCAAATATCGCTGGGTCGTTTGGGGAGAAAAGTACAGATCCTTCGTGTTGGGTTAGTAGTGTGTCTTGATGAGTCTTATGTGTTGGCTGCTCTTTCCCAAATTTGTTGCCTTTTATTAGGTGCAGTTTTTAATGGTCAGTGTGATAATCTTCAGTCCCTTCGCCTTCCTGTTTCTGTGTTCCTAAAATCTGAACACATTTTTTTAGATTAGTTACATTTTGTTACTATTTCTTTTTTCTTTATGGTTTAGCAGACTGCTGGAAAAAATATCCTGAAGCATGCTTTTGGCAGTCATCACACTGATCATAAAAGTTAAAACCAGGTTGAAAGAAAAAGTGAAGTACGTATAAAAAAAGAAGTAGAAAATGTGTCAAAGACTGGATACCTAATATTTTATGAAACAATCCAAACAGTTTTGTCTTTTAGTGCAAAAATATAATCATTTCATGGAAAGGATTTTCTTTCAGATTGTTTAATTAAATAAGAATGAACTACTGAATCATAAGGTTGTGGGCATCAAATAAAAACAGGGAATACTGGGTCACTTCCCAAAAGGTTTTTTCTCTGTCTCCCTTGTAATCATGTGGTTTTCATTTTGTTTGTGAACTGTGCCAAATCTGTCTTTTCATATGATTTTGAGTATCTGCAAATGCAATTTCTTTCATTAAAATTAGAAGTGTGCTTTAGATCAAAGACAATGTTAGTGAAAAGAAACACGAAAATAATTTTCATGACCTGGGGATGACCTCCTTGTTGCCCGAGTCCCTCAGTGAGGGATGTTCCTACCTTTTTATGAGATGTACATATCCGCATACAAACACCGTGGTAGAGAAGTGCTTATATGCAGTTAGAAGAGATTTTGCATCCACACTACTCAGCACTGTTCGTCTGTTTTTAATAGTATTACTGTTCTTGAATTAGGCACCACATCATCTTCCTATTTGATTGGCATTGTTATTTCCTAGGTTCCCTTTTTTCTTCATTTAGAGAAGTTTTTCTTCTCAAAATGCCTCAAATGTCTCGAGTGAAAATACTGCTGTAGGGCTTCTCAGGAGCTGCCTTTTGGCTGTATTATGCTCTCTTCTGCGGGCTGGCTAGTTAGCTACTTCATTGGCTCTCTAGACATGAATAATGGCAGTATGTATGAGAAAAGTAATTTCATGAATCTCAGAATATTTCACATAAAGGTACAAAATGTATAAATCCAGATTTGAAAACATGCCAGATTTTATTATACCTCTTCGTTATACTTTGCCAGCCTTCTACACCTGCACAAAACGGAAATAAAATGTAATAAATCTGTAAGGTAGGGCATTGTTTTCCTCCTAGTTTCAGTGCTTTAATACTGGGCTGAATTTCAGAAGTGTGGCAAAATCTCAGCACCTGGTATTTTATTACACTCACTAAAAAATATAAATGACTGCACAGGAATTGTGGTGAAAATGCTCAGGCTGATGCCAGATATCACTGATAGAAGTAACAAAAGCCCTTTGGACTTTTATTAGTGAACAAATTTGTCCTTGGATGAGATGTACCTTTTCACTAACGTGATGTTTCCTCTGCATTGTCAAAAAAAAGAGCTTGTCTGATGTACTGCTAGTAGCATAAAACAGAAAGGAAGTTTCGAGTGAGATGAAAGGGACCACAAAAGATGGATTTTCTGTAGCTGCTTTGTATTGCTCAGATGAAACAGCAATTAGACAGTGCTAGGAATTGCTCCTTGGTTACTGACCCTGCTGGTCATTGCCCTTTAATGTCCTTGGCATACTGGAGGCATAGTGGGCACAATGGCAGAACAAGGCTATTATTTGCCCTTTTGTGAGGAACATGCCTTGTTACTTTGAAGTAGCCTTTCTGCGTGCACTTAGGATAAACCCTAGGTAGGTTCGTTTTATACCAAATTGCACAGAGCTCTATTGCCATACACAGGGCTCATTATAAAATAGGTGGTTGCTCAGCTGCTGGTTGACTTTCTGCACTTACAGGTGCTGATCAAGGTCAGGATTGCAATTTCTGTTGTTCTTGACTGAGACCATATGCACAGGTCCTTTCTGTAAATGCAGGAATGTCTTACTGCTCTTTGGAGGGAAAACTCAGTGGAAGCTCTGAGGAAAGCTGAGAAAATAAAAAGCATTACGTTTGTTCCTTATATGAGGAAAAATACCTGGTTTTAGGACACTGCAGTGTGTGCTCTGAGCAGACCTAAAAGCCATTACAGATTTTTTTTCTTAACCATTTCTATCTTACGAAGGCTGTTCTGTGTCTCAGCTATACAGCTGTACTGTGGTTTGCAGTGTCAGGGTCAAAGTCCATATGCAATTTTTTTGTCTGGAGCTCCCTTATTTAAAGTCAAGACATGTCTTGAAAGCCTTCTGGATCCACTCATATCTGCTGTGGAGACAAAGGATTTGTCTGGTTCAGTTATCTCCATCATTTTTACTGAGTCATAAAGCTGTTGTATGATTCACTTCTTCCTCTTACGCATGAAGTTTGATTTTATTAGCCTCTGCACTAGTTTAGCTTCCTCTCCTTAAACCATTATGCTATCTTGCTAGGAATAGTAATCACTTCTTTTCTTTTCTTTTTACTGTGTAAGATGATAAGAGGGGCATTTTCTAAAGGGTATCTATATTTCAAACATATGTGAGTGTGAAGAGATAGATACATGTCTGCATGTCTACCTGACGATAAATAAATTATTAAGGTATAACACCAATTTTTTTTATTTATTTATTTTGTATTTAAAATTTTTACGTAACACTGAAAATTTCTGAAGCCAATGTTGCAATGTTTGGATATGTAGTGTTGCTCTACTAATGTTGATCACTCTCTACCCATTTAACCTTTATTTTCTTGGGTTTTATACTGACATGATGTAACCACTGCTGTCCGAAGCACAAGTACAATTGAGATTTACTGCTGGTTATCACATAGGCTTCATATATTAAATGCAGAAACTTGAGACAGTATTAGCTGCTAAAATCAGGCACTTTCCCATCAGGGTTTCACAGCATTTGTCAGGTTTTTATGCCTACAAGGCAGATGTATTTTTTCTGGGGAAAAAACCTCAGCACAAAAAGACACCAACAACCCCCCTAGCATCTAAAATTACAGAACTCTGTTGTTAAAAATTATTTATATCAAAAGGGCGATAGTAAAATAATTTTTAAGACTAAAAGAAGCTACCTGGGTGTTTGTTGGTTTCTGAGAATATTGACATAAAACAGGTTGGTTGTGTTCTGATGTAAATGGCATCCCCTGTTAGTCATCACATGTCAATTTTTCATGTATTTTTCCACATAGGAGCAAATTAACAGCATAATTAACTTTTGCACTCTGCCTTTGTCCTTCTTATTGTCATTTTTGTAACAGGTCACTTTATAACACTTCCTGTAACCTCCATGGCCAATAACCACAGAAGCTAAGATCAGTAAATATTAGGGCTCATCTATAAGCAAGTGAAGCTGAATAAATATGCCAGTGCAAAAGGAACTCTAATTCTGTACCATGCTGTCTACACAAGGGACTTGTTACCAGGGTACATTTATGAGGAAATTGTATCCCTTTCCCTCAGTTAGCAATGACCAATGCACTTCAGCATCATCTGCCTGAATCACTGATCTGCAGCCCACAGGTTTTTTCACACAGTGTCAGATTGTGACAAAATAGCAGTGGAATAAAAGAACGTTCCAGTTACCAATCAAGAAGGAACATCCAGTACCAGGAGCCTTGGTGGAGTAACAAGTGCCACTGCAATGCCTCAGAAAGGCTCTTGGAAATCCAGGAAGCAAGTCTGGAGGCTTACCACTAGTTATTTCTTATTTCTCTTAAGCAGAGAAAGTGTATTTCCCAAGGACCTAGAACATCCTTGCGAGAGTAATTTTTTCTTTGACTTTAGAGCCTGGAATCTAGATATAAATGGTTTTTTTCTTGATTTTTATTTCTTCTCTTCACGGAATGAGAATGAGGAAAAGCAGAGCCCAAATGTGTCTCCTGCTGGCAGCAGGCGTTTGAACTAGTTTAGCTTTGAAATTTCCCGTATATTTCTTACATGCAAAAGGAATGAGATAGTTGAGCTCGGTCCTTTTGAAGTGCTCTAATAGCTGCCAAGTACCTTCGTAGCTGAAGTGAAAAAGCTGATTCTAGAGTTTGCTGAAGAGAGAAAGCTTGTTAAAGTGAACTTGATGAGGAACCATCATGAATACATGTCTAAATTATGTATCAACTTTCCCATAATGGGGTTTATTTCAGTGATAAACTGATGGAGTGAAAATAAAAAATCTTTGCTCTATCTGCCAACCAAAACTTGAGGGATACAGTCAGTGCTTTTGCAATGAAAGTTCACTTGTTATAAATGGAAAATCCTCCTCTCCTACTGAGCACAGTGGAAGAGATGAATCCCACAGCCCACAGCCAGCATCACAGAGTACAGAGAGTTACTCATGACATCTCTGTAGTGCCAGTGCCATTTACAAAGAACGGCAGGGTAGGTTTTGGTCTGTGTTTTTTCCTAGCAGCGAGAGCAAAAAGTGGTAGGTAAAAAAACCTGTTTCATACTCTGCCACAGACTGGTAAGGGTGGTTCACAGATTGATAAGGGTGAAAACCGGTTTCGTGTTTGGTTTCTTAGGAACCTCATCTTCAGTGCTGAGCTAACAATACTTGCTGCTGTACCACTAGTGAATTCTGTAAATGCAAAGTCCTATTTAGTTTTCTTGGGGCATGAAAAATCCAGTTTGTTGTGAAACTAATTTGGTTAATCCAGATGTATATATAGAAGGTTATTTGTTGCTTCTAAATTTCTGATGATTTTTAAAATCTGCTTTGAATTTAAGAGAGGCCTTTTTAACACATTTACACAAAATGAGGGGTTTGTGCATATCACATTTCAGTGTTTCTTATTAAGTTAAAGGGGTTTGATTAAATAAATAAACTTGTTTTGCTTTACAAGTGATTTGTTATGATTTAAGGATCATCACCACCTGTATTGGATAGAACCGTCAGTTTGTGCTCAGTAACACCAATCTAGTAGGCAAAAATTTTTGTATTCTGTGGTAAAGCAGGTGGGCTTTTCCCAAAATGCTGGATGCAGTGCTACATTGTGCAACACTTCAGTGTACGTGCAGCATATTGTGGAAAGATCACAGGGATGTGCCAGCAAAGAGCTGTAGGTGGAGACTGCAGGAGCCGAGCAGATGCTTTGCCCACTTTTTGTGGGAGGCTGTGCCAAGTCCTGTAGCTGCTGGGGTGAGAGTGGGCTGTTGGAAACCTGGAGAAAGCACTGAGTCATCCAGAACTTTTCTGGTGGAAATAGCTGTCTTGGGCATGAGGTAATCTGTTTGGAAGATTTAATTTCCAATGCAAAGACACGTAAGATCCTAGTTTGAAGCCCAACTGACACACTTTGTACTCAGTAGAATGGAGAGCGCATCTTAATTTGTACATGCCAAGGCCAGCAGAAACAGCTGCTGCTCGTGAGCTTTCACTCCAAGTTTAATGTGTTGTACAGAATTTATTGTTAACTTTGATTTTAAGCAGTAGTGTTCAAGTAATTATGAAAATTTCCAGGAGGAGCTTGAAACTGTTTTTAAATCATAGCTGTGAAAAGTGCATGTGCTTTTTTAAAGCAAGAGATTCCCAGAAGAGACTTGATTTTCTTTTCGTTTTGTTTTCTTCTAGTGTATTTTCTTGCAGTTAATGGCAAGAAAGAGAAATACTAATTTTTTCAGAAATCTTTGGTGTTGACTCTTGACCTGTTTCTGCTTTCATGTAAGCCACCTGTGAAACTTCCAGTAGTTTCTCTTTCAGCAAGGTTAGACCAATAGTCTCAGTAAACGTTGTCCTAAAATTATGTAAGGCCTATCCAGTGATTTAGAAACAAATAACTGCATTGTGGCTCTGTCTTTCAATGCCATTTTTGCACAAATTGTGGAGATCAACGTTTCCATTGAAATGCTGTTTTGAGGCAGGTTCAAGACATTTAGTTTACAGGGTATTGGAAATCTAAATTTTCTAATTCGTTCACTTTTCTGTCTTGCATCTTCATTTATTTTCTTCTTTTACTCTCTTTTTTTTCATACTCAAAGGAGAAACCTGTTTTATAATCTTTGGTTTTCCAGGTAGCTGATTTCCAGATAATTTTTTTCTCTTTGAAATATTAATAAAAATTTGTAGCATAAGAAAGTCTTCAATAACATTTAATGAATTAATTTCTTGCCAGCAAGGGTTCTGAGATTTTTTCTGCCATTTATCTATAAGAGAAGTTTGCTGGTTGCCATATTACAAATGACAAGCAACTGTAAGTAATCAGAAACACTAAATCTGTTATTTCAGGAATGTTGTTGGCTTTTGCATAAGAAATACAGGAAAGCAGAAGGACTCGATTTTTAAGGATATTTGAGGCTGGTTTGCAAATGAGTTCCTTAAGCACTTAAACTTCCCAGGACTTGTTTTTCTCCCATATGGCTTTCAGTTCCATGAGTGAAATACTGTACATTTTAAGGCTAACTGCTTGCCATTTGACCATGGCTAGTGGCATGATGTTGCCTTGACTGGTAGCATATATAATTAGTAGGTGCTAAACTTTTTGTCCCTATGTTTTAGAAAATTACCATCTTTACTGTACAAATACAGCCTGACCTGAAAATGGCAGTGGTTAGTCACTGTTAATTGGATGACCTGTCGAGCATTAATGATGTACAAGCTGTTCCTAGGAAACTGTGGAAGACCTTTGCTGACAGTAACTGCAGAAGTGAATGGTGACATTCACAATGTTTGCCAGGCACCAGAAAAGCATGACATTTTAAAATACTTTTTTCCCTCAATCGTTTATCAGGTTGTAATGAATGTACCACACATAGTCTGTCTAAGAGGGATGTAAAAGCCTTCTAAAAGCTGTAATGATGTGATGGCTTAGGTTTTACCAGAGATACTAAGATATTTATAAACCTGATTGCTGCATTTCATTTCTTAAGCTAGAATTCACTCATTCATTGCTTATCACAAACCTCTGGATCTGAACTGAAATTAGGTGTAAGCATTTATAAATGCCATACACTGTTTGCAAGGCACTTTTGCTATTGTGAATGACAGGCTATCATTTGTCAAGACGAATCATCAGAAAATTAGTAAAATTCATTAAAGAAGAATTTTAAATATTCAGACAATGTAAATGTTCCTTTGTGTTTATTTTAGCTGAGACCCTGGGAATCCATGAAAACAACTTTACTTTTTTCTGTGGGCATCAAATAAATGAGAAATAAATGTTATTATTTCTTCAAGCTGCTTCTTCTTTAAAGCCACTTCCAGTTCTGCAGTGGAACAGAAATTTTTCTACTGGTTTGAAGACACTGTTTAAAAATTCTTCATCAAATTGACATTTACAGAGTCTTTTAATTAAAAAAATTAAAAATTCTATGAGTCAATTGCAGTTCAGAACCTTACAAAGGGTGATTACGGTCTGCATTAAATGGCTCATGAAGGATTAATGGGAAGAGCAGCTCTTCCTCTAGCTAAGTAGCATGCTGGCAACAGGTGACCCAGAGGCAGTTCTCTCCGTGGGCTGGGCTGTTTTCCAGAGAAGGCTGAAACTTGTAGAAATGGTGTGGCAGGACATATTCTATGAATAGACCAGGGAACCCATAAAGTGCTAAGGCTGAGTGACCTGATGGCTGGCATCCTTGGCTTTTGAGGTATCTGTTAGCCCATGCAGTGCAGGAGGAGCAGAAGCAGCAGCAGCTGGTTCTTTCTGGTGCAGTAGTGGGTGTGGAATGCTGGCTGCATTGCACTGATGAAATGAATGAGTTTTCCTAAGATTTTTGGATACAGTACGAAATTCAGTACTTATATTGAGCAGAAACCCAGTATATCTTTGGTGGCTGTGCCTAGAATTAAGAAAATGGGTAGGGCTGGGAGCTGACAGAGGTGTGGACAGGTGTGGACCAGGCAGCCTTGTTCTCTGCAGCCAGAGGATGGATAGGAGATGGGTTTCTTTGCTTCAGAGACAGGGATAAGGAAATGCCCAAGGGAGCCAAAATACAAACACAGAATTTACGTTTTGAAGCAGAACTGTTATTCAGCTCTCTGATATCTTTCCCTTTTCATTCTTTTTGCATTTGCTTTTAGATAGTTTCTTTAACTCTTGATTCGCTAGCAAACTTGGGAGTTGTGCTGACACCTCAGTGCTAGGAGGATTCTTTGAGTATTGGTTTCACAATTTGTGTTATGAATTAAGTAATTTTTCTTTATTGCTCCTGAAACTGTCTTGTTCCCTTTCACTGCAAATCAGTCCCCTGTTTGTGGTGTGGGAAGTACTTTTCTCCTGACCAAGTCCTCCGTGACATGATGATTGGTATATTTGACCTAAGGAAAATGGGGCTGACCTCTTCAATCACTTTTCATAGGAAACACTTTCTCTATTTCCAGTGACTCGTTACCTCTTCCTGGCTCATTTGGGATGGGTCATTACCACTGAAGATACAACGCTGTACTCTCGGCTCACTGTGGACCCTGTGTGACTTCCCATGAACCCTTCTAAACACTCTTAACAATTCTTTGGGGGGAAGGCCAAGTAATACCCTACGGGAAACATATGTTTCTCTTCACTCATTGGAACCAGGCCTGTAAAATTCAAGTGGGTGAGAAAGGTGGGAGATTAATGCACAGGTCTGGGAATCAGAAGAAAATCTTTCTCCTTCAGGCTTCCTTAGGGGTGTCCTAAGGAAAAGCACAGGTGCAATATGCACCTGTGTTCATATTTATAGAAGTAACTATTTTGCTTGTTAGTTTGTGATGCGTTTTCCCCACAAGTAACATGCCAGTATACATGTGTGTGAGTACTCTGAGTACATGTGATGTGCACTGCTGCGTATTTCATTATATAGTATCCATCTGTTTTCCTGGGATCAGGTTGATTGCGTGGTCTGATTACTCTTGATGATTAAACCTCTTGCATTCTCTGGTATTAGCAGATAGGAAGAAACAGTAAATAGGATCTCAATGCCAGAAGAGGAAATGGAGGGGTTTAGACACAGTAATGGCATTGTGTGTGTCAGATAAGATGAAACTGTTTCACTCAAATTAGAAGACTTTTAAACCTGTCTGGCAAAACATTTCAGGGATGAATCCATATTTATAAAACCAATTTAGCTGGAAGGAAAGGAAGTCATGGTATTAATAGCACTGTGTCTGCTAGCATCTTATCACTGGATTAAGGTTAACAAGCACGGACTGAAGAGTCATAAGCAGATATGGCTGCATGCTTGATTAGCAATTACTTAGGTCTTGTTTGTGTAACACTTTTCCTGGCTTGAATTTGCCCCTCTAATAGTGCTAAAGGCTACCACAAAGTGTGGTTGACGACTGTTCAAGGCCTATAATTAGCTGAATGTTTGATTAAAGCAGTTAAAACAGAACTGCATTTTAAAAGGAAAGCATAAGGGAAAAGGAGCTTCAGCCTAGAAAATAGCATATTCCTAATTTTAGTTCCAGGACACTCCTCTTAATCTCATTCGGTTATTTACATGTACACCAAAAACTCTGAAATGAGGGCCCAGAATGTAGTCTTTTAAAAGGTCAATCCTTCACTGCTCCATAAGACATATCTTGTGTGGTTTTAATGTCCATGGTCACGAGAATGAGACTATTTAGCAGTTGGGAATATTGGATGGCTTTTTAATACAGAGAATATATATTGAATATATGTTGTACATTTACTATGTGTATTGTATGGCTATGTAATGTGTATAAAATTTACATTAAATATATGCATAAACATTCAATATAGATTTTAGATAAATATGCAATATTTAAGCATATATTTAATTCTATTTATTAGACTGTTAAATGGAAATGATTGATTTTACGAGTCAGGTTGTTGCACATGGTTCATAAAGTCTGAGCTGAATATCCAAAACACCTGCTGAGTAAGATTTGTCAGATCACTGTGATCAACAGCTGTTCACTGGCATTGCTTTCATGAAAGAGTTGCAGTTTAATGCATGTGTAGTGCAATAAGCTTAACCTAATCTTGGAGACAACATTAAAGATAAGAAGCTCTGTTAGTGTCAGTTTATATACTTTAAAACTACGTAATCAAGACACACTTTTGTAGTATTGATGCATCAACTGCATTAGATCTTAACCGTAGTAATGTTAATGTTGGTGCTTAGCCTTTATTTTGGCACACTGTGTTGTCCTCTATTCTTCTTGCTCTGCCTTTGGCAAATAGCTGAATATTAATTAGCATTTGTTAAGCCAGAGTTTAAAAAAAGCCCTAAATCCACTTTTCTGAAGGAGTTTTGAAGCTTCCTGGGAATACCATGCCCAGCTGTAGTAACAGTCATACCCACATCTCAGGTATGCTGTCTGATCCAGCCCATGGGTGATTTTTATATGTTGTTCTAAGACATGTTCTTCCTTTTTCTTGCAGGAGAGCCAGAATTTAAATATGTTGGGAATATGCATGGGAATGAAGCTGTTGGAAGGGAGTTACTCATCTTCTTGGCGCAGTACCTGTGTAACGAATACCAGAAAGGAAACGATACTATTATCAACTTGATCCACAGCACACGTATCCATATCATGCCATCTTTGAACCCAGATGGCTTTGAGAAGGCAGCATCCCAGGTTTGTAAGGCTGTGTGTACAAGAACAGTTATCAGTGTCTGTCAGCCTTATCATAATGGCACTTGGACTAACAGTTTTACAGATACCTGGATTCTTGGCGGTGATTGTTGAATGGAACAACAAAACCAAAGTGTTTCCTAATAGTACAGTAGGCTTGTGATGTTTAACAAGGAGGATTTTATGCTTGACTTTTCAACAAGTAGCCTCCTCTGTTGCGATTTTAAAATATAATGATTATGTTTCATGCATATTTTTACCTAAGTTCACTGACTGAACTGCTTCCCAAACAAGTAACTTTTAGTAATACATGTGTATCAAAAGTGCTAGAAAAGGGAGGTTTGTTTTCTTTAAGGATATTCCCGTGCAAATACACTTACAAAAATTATTCACGCTCATCAGAGCTTGGTCCCAAAACAACAAACTTTGTGAGCCATCTTTTTAATATGAATAACTTTGATTCTTAATCTCATGCATGAGGTACTTTAATTAAGGTATTAGTCAAGAAAACTTAGTATACATTTTAGGGTGATGACTCAGACAAGAAACATATAATTCATTAATGCATAATTAGCAAATGGAAGTCAAATAGTAACCCTGTTATAAAGATTCTGGTGTGTATTTTGTTATAAACAAAAATAAGAACTTCCTTGCTTACAAGGTGTATTTATTTTTTAAATTAATATTGAAATTTTGAAAGTTCTCATGTGACTATTTATGATTAAATAAATCAAACCTTATTAAAATCTTTATTAAACTGATTCTCATGAAGTCTTTAAAAAAAAAAAACCAACACGGGCTCTTTATATTCGGTCGTACATCTCCCTCTCGTGGCAGTGAAGCAGAAGCTGTCCTCACATTGGTGTAGCATTTTACTACTTTGAAATCTCTCTCTGTAGAGGTTCTGTAATATTATTTGAAACTTTTACTCCTTAGCCAAAGTACACCTGCTTTTATACGGTTGCCTTACAATTTAAATATGATTTATAATAAGATTCGATTTAGTACTGCTGTTCTAATTTAGAAGTATCTTGATCCTTCACACACAGTGTGACAGTAAATTCAATATACCCCAAAATTAAAACCAGTAACCAAACTAAACCTACATTAAAGAGTACTGAAAGCTTACAGAGGGAAGCTAGGTAAAACTATGCATTCTGAAGGCGTTTTCTCAATGAAATCCAGAACTTATTTTAGCGAATCAGTTTAAAGAAATAATTTTGCAAAAATTCTTATTGCTACCATTTCAGTGAACAAGGCTGACAGACACAATAAAAATAAAAGATTCAAGTAAATTTTAAGGCCCTTCTTTACCCTGAAGTTATTTAAAGGAACTTTGAAACAAGTGCAAACATTCCTTGTGGCTGCCAGATAAATCTACATGTGCTCTGAGTCTTATTACAGTGAAATCTGTAATTCACAGTCAGAGCATGAGGCAATGAGGAAACGCCAAGCCTTGGGGGAAGACACAGCTGGCACTGAAAAATCTGATACTGCTGGTAATTTTACTCCTCCTTAGTCCAAGTGTGCCATACGAGAATAAGCCTGTCCTGCAAGACCCTCAGTGAAATAGAGGTTGGTTTTTCCCCAGCAGAGCTCTAGGAAGGAATAGGTGTGATTGACTCAGCTCTTGGTGCCTCAGGAGTTTTTACTCGCACATGAACCCTTCTTATTCTCAAGCACATGAGAAGTAAACATACCCATATAAAGCTTGATATGTCATCTCCTGAATTTACTCACCTCCCTTCTCTTTCTGTTCCCTTTCCTCATTTAGCCTGGTGAACTTAAAGACTGGTTTGTTGGTCGAAGCAATGCCCAAGGGATAGATCTAAACCGAAATTTTCCCGATCTTGATAGAATAGTTTACGTTAATGAGAAGGAAGGTGGCCCAAACAACCATCTTCTGAAAAACATGAAAAAAGCTGTGGACCAGAATCCCAAGGTAAGTAGGGACTGATTGTCAGGTCACTTACATGCTCACCTCTTCCCTTTTATGTAAGCAAACAGTAGTGACCTCCAAGAGCTGTGTGTATGGTCTTTATGATTCATGTTATTCTGAATATTTTGTTCATTTTGTTAAATTTATCCATCTGATGCTTCTTGAATTTTTCCTCAAAATGGATTGCTGTACTAAACGCATTTGATCCATCTTGCTTAATCCTTAGACAATTCCTCTGTCAGAAGATGTTTTTTATATTTTTTTGTACAGCCTTCTCTCTTGATTTTAAACAATTTTTGCAAATATTCTGCATTTTTACCATTGCCAGAAATCCACTTGTGTATTGTGCTTAATTATATTGCTAGCTAGATAGCTATTCTCACATAGAACACATGCATTTTTGTTAAGTTTAGGCCTTTAATATGCAGCTGTATATCTGGAGGAATTTTTATCTTCTTGTGTTTACCCCCAGAGGATGTTCTAGAAAAAGAGTGTTGTGAATACAGTCCCAGAGGACTGTGGCCTTAATAGCTGTGTTCTGTCTTCGAATTCATAATATTAATAAAGTAATTTTACTTTCCATGCAAAGACTGCACCAACATTTATTTTTAATTATTTAATATTCCTCTGTTTAAAATCGGGTGGGATTTTTTATCCATAATGGGAAGAAGTAAAAGATTGAGATTGCTTTATTTGTAATCTCATTCTGAGATAACTGACACCAGTTTTGGACTTATATTAATCCACTTAATATAATTATAAATCTAGTGTAAAAGACTGATTTAATTTTCTCTGAAGCCAGAAAAAAATTGCTGTTCACTTAACTGTTTTGCACAATGTATGTGATAATAATTAAGCCCCCTGTATTTAATTGAATGTTTCTACATTGGATTATCGATTTGTAACTGCTGGTAACGCTATTTTGTTGTAGCTTGCTCCTGAAACGAAAGGTGTCATTCACTGGATTATGGATATTCCCTTTGTGCTCTCTGCCAATCTTCACGGAGGAGACCTTGTTGCAAATTATCCTTACGATGAGACTCGGAGTGGTATGTAAACAGAAGTTAGCACAAAATAGTAGGAGATAGAAATTTCATTCTGTACTTATTTCACTGCTAGCTAAGATCCACTTTATAAGCCTTTCAAACAAAACCATAAAACATTGCAAAAACATATAAACATTGCAAAAAACATGTATAAACATTATTTATAGTCATTGCATTATAATGACTTATTTTATCATATTAATCACATGTTTAAAGCTAGTCACTGTATGACCGTATTTTCTAGTTTTGAAGATGATAGTTCGTTTTGGTAGATTTACCTGACAAAAATGATGTAACAGCTGAGGGAATCATAGTCCCTCAGATATATTAATCAAGGCAACTTAGCTCTTAAATTAGCTCTTAAATTAGCTGGGGCTGTTTGTACCCTGTTAAATGAAGTGAGAAAGATGTGTCTAGGTTAAGACACATCATCATTTCTTGCACCTGTAAAAAATGAATTTCTGAAAGCAGTAGTGTCCTAACAGAAACAACTATCACTGTTGCCAGTTTCAGTATTGGTCCCTTATAAAGAGGATCACATTGTGGCAGAGATGTTACCATATAGTATAAAGCAATATTTGTTTTTTCTGCTACTATGGGATGAACATGTGACTGAAGTTTCAAGAAATGATGATATTGTTTGTGATTCTATTTTTTCAGTTGACTTTATCACAGTTAAATTGCAAATCCTTTTAATATCCGACTATAAAACTCCTAGGGGGCACCTGTGTTTTTGTACTGTGTGTTTTTCTAAAAAAATATCTAAAGCCTAGAATATCCTAGGTTTTGTGGTGCACTTTTAAAGTAGTATTTTCATAAATATTGAGACTGTTGTGATTAGTCACTTTAGTGATAGGGCAACAATTGATGAAGTAATGGGGAAATGTGAACATTACTAAGATAATGCTATATTAATTTGTGGTGCTATAGGACACTCACCTGTGCACCTAGAATTTTCAGGCACAGTTCTACTGTGCAATGCTGGTAATCTAAGTTGTGAGCCCAGTTGCTACTGGGCCCTTTTAATAATCCTTCTTCCTGGAATTTTTTTCCTCCCTAGGCAGTGCTCATGAGTACAGCTCCTGCCCTGATGATGCTATTTTTCAAAGCCTGGCTCGCAGTTATTCTTCTTTTAACCCCGCTATGTCTGATCCAAACAGACCACCGTGTCGTAAAAATGATGATGACAGCAGCTTTGTGGATGGAACAACTAATGGTGGTGCATGGTACAGTGTCCCAGGAGGTGAGCACACCCCATGGGGGTCCATGTCACTGGCTATTTTGAGCTTGAGTTATGCTATCCAAAACTTTAGGCGTGGTTAAGGCTAAATCAAAGGCTGATCGCTCAGCACAGTATATCTATAAAATCCCGTAAAGCTCACTGTGATAACTATTAAAGTATTCCTTTTTATTGCTTTTTCTACAGTGTTTCTTCAGGGTTCAGGTCATTGCAAATTTAATAGTTCTACAGTGGGCGAGTGATTGTTCTGCTATCATGAAATATTAAGGGAGTTTTGGGGGTGGGGGGAGGGGCTAAGGAAAGAGTGGAAAAATCCCCTGACAAACCCTCATTAAAGCAGGCTGCTGATGTTTCATTTAAACCTCAATAACAAAGGCATCCAAGCTGAAGGAAGTGGGGAAGCCTGGCTTCCTGATTTTGCCGTATTATAGAAAATGGGAGTTTGGCCTTGGATTTTAATGGGAACAAAACCAGCCATGAAGATACTTGCATTTGCATCTCCGTAATTTGTGGCTTGGTTACTGCTGGATTCCTGCCCAGGTGCTGTTTCCCTAGGCTTTGGTGGAGCCATCTGTGCTAAGAGGAGCAGCAGAGCTACTATGGGCATGTCCAGACTAATTTTCCAGAGGTCTGGAAGAATAGCCTGAAATGAGACATTTAATTCAAATGAGACATTTCATTCCTTTCTACTATGAAATCTTCAGCCCAGTTTTCACTCCAAGTTTAGCAGAGGCAGAACACTCTAAGATTTAGATATCCCAAGACCTGTTTGCCTCACTTTACAAAGATATCAAAACTCTGAGCTAGCAACTCAGCTTGTGCTGGAGTGATTTGCCTGTGCTTTGGCTTTGTTGATTTATACTGGATAACTTTGAACACACATAACTGTTTTATTGTTTGCTTTTCTCTTGATATTCAATTACAGTCTCTGAATGAATTTTAAATTTTTACCTTCAGTGAGTAGGAATCTCTAAAAGCATTAGACAGCCTAAGTGGCAGCATAACTCTGCTTCTCTTACAGTAAAGGTGGTATTAAAAGAAGAAAATATTTAAGCTCCTGTGAAGAAATTAGAAACAGAACAACGACTGGTAGTGCTCATGCAGCCAGTGATCACCAGGGGCCAAGTGTGAAGTAAAATATTGGAATTTCTGAATATAACTAAAACCCCAAAATATCCCTTTGTGTGAGGCTTCCCAGACTTTGAACTGGAACCATTAAAACACCCTTGAAAACTGAAGTTTGCAAAAGCTGAAAAGAAATTAATATAAACAAAACATTGAAAAGTTTAATAGTTAAAATTTGTTTCCATTAAGTTAAATTTTATCTTACTGAAATATTAAATATTAGCTATAAAAACGTGGATATATTTAACTTCAGCTTATTTTTCCTTAAGAAACTGCTATGAAAAGCAGTTTTTCCATTGTTTTGATGAAATGCTTTGATTCTGATTAAACCGCACATAGCAAAGACATATTTTTCCATTGGAAAATCTTTTTGGAAAGTTTGATTTCCTCTCTTTGGATCTTATTTTAAGTTAGACTGCTAATTCCCCAAGTGAGGTCTTTCTTTTTCTCATATTTGTACAGACATTAGTAGGCAGGAATCCTAGTGCTAAGCAGGATCTATCATCCTAATATGGTGCAGCTAATAAAAAACAGAGAGATGACAGTATACTCTGGACCATACAGAATGAATCTGTTATTGGTTTTGGTTTTTTTTTCCCAAGTGTAGAAATCAGCTGGCAAGCCGTGACTTTTGAACAAAACCTCCATGGTAGTGTTTGCTGGCTTAAAAAAGCAAATACAATTCAGTGAAAACAGTTCTGCTTTTTCTATGTCTAGTGCTAAGGAAAATAACTGAACACTGCTCAGTTCAAGTGAAACTTTTCTTGGAAGTTTTATTCTGAAAAGCTCTGACTGAGAACCAAAATGTGGCAATTAAGTTGTTGATGGTATCATCAATCTTTTGCTGTCCATATAGTAATGAACTCAAAGTTAGCAGCGGCATAAGCTGTTGAAAAGCCATTTCTGTTGCTTTAGGAAAAGTATTCCACTGTACATCCTTACCAGAGTTAGGAATTTTTTATAAGAAACTCCGAAGGCTTTGTCTCCATTGTATCTGCTCCTGTTGGAGCTGAGGAGGTGCGTTTTTGCCTTTGTACCCTTGGTTTCTCTGGGCTTTTGTCCTCCCCTTTCCCCTTTTCACTTCCTTTCTCACTCTTATACTAAAGCCACACATTCCTCTCTCCACCGAACACAGCTCCAGTATCCACTCCTGCCCATTTTCTGTCTCTATTCCTGATCATCTCGCAGATTCTGCCTTTGACAGTACCTTATCAGACCAAGAGCTGTGACCTAGGAAAGGATGATTTTTCATTCTAATGAATTACTATAGGTGCTGTTGCCCTACAGAGCTTATTATGATGCCCCCAGTTGTGCAACATCAATTCTTTGCCCGTATAATTGATCCTCAGGGACTTGTACCTTCTGTAAAAGACAGCCCTGTGAGGGTGGGCCAGCAGCAATCTTCACTGGTTCTTCGGTCTGCAGGGATAGCATATGGATGGCTCTCGTGTGACTGTGGGCTGCTTTTCATGTCTTTCCAAACACCTGGATTCTTTCAGTAGGAAGGCTGAAGGTCTGTGGCAGAGACATCTGGTAACAGTCCTTGGCTCTAACTGGAAGTAAGGAGGAACCCTCCATTGCATTCATGTTCTGTCCTTCCCTTTTGTCTGACCTCAGGATTTCCTCACCAACCTCATGCAAGGTGGCAATTCCCCTTTCAGGCTTTTGGGGTGGAGAGAGTGGATGATGTAAAAGAATATTTGACTCTTGCTTCTCTCTCTTAATACACTTTTCTGTGAGGTTTTTCTCAACATTACTGTTTACCAGTTACTTCCTTCTGTAGAGCAGGGGTACAGAGAAAAGTTCCCCCCAAGAGCATCTTTGTGCTAAGTCTGAGGCCATGATGCTGTTACACTTGTAGTAGTTGTCATCTGTAATTAGTTGATCTGTGTAGGTTTTACAGAGACAGCAAGCAAACGCAAAAAGCTCATTTTTCTGTGTTCAGGAATGGCTTTTTTTCATCAGACTCTGATGAGAAGAAAGTTTGTACATAAAAACCACATTGTTTTTAACAGCACTCTTCTCCCTATCAGCATGTAATTAATGATTTCACTCATGCACAAGAAAGCCAAATTAAATTTGGACAAACAGCTTTAATTTTGGCATTTCCTTAGCTGTTGACTGTATAACTTTTCAACATCCCTAATGGTTTTTTAATGTACCTTTTGTGTGGAGTACCTATTTGGAAGTATAAATGAGAAGAACAGATAGTAATCAATTACTACCTAGCCACACGCCTCTTCT
Organism: Rhagologus leucostigma; assembly: GCA_013397725.1. NCBI lineage: Eukaryota > Metazoa > Chordata > Aves > Passeriformes > Rhagologus > Rhagologus leucostigma. The sequence goes on from VZTD01004799.1 coordinate 2,525,566, forward strand.
GCTTTTTCTGTCATTACAGAGCCACCTGAGTCTAATCAGATTCATGTCATTACAAAAATAGCTTTTTAAAGCAGCTTACATTGCTGTACTATTAGGCTATTGTTTAAGTGTCTTTTTTAAATTTTCAGATTCTCTCAAATCATGCTTGGCACTCAACTAATTCCTAACTTGAATTACCAGTTTTGGAAGCGGTGTTAGGTTTTTTTTAAGGATTTCACTGATCACATGTAGGAGGCACATGTTCTCCCCGTTCAAGTACATCCTGTCCTGCTAAAGGTTACTGCCTTTCCTATGGGTAGAAGCTGAACTAACTTAGTGCTGTTGCTTATAATTCAAAATCTTAAGTAATTCTGAGGCCTGGATGCCAGGGACACACCCTGCATTCCACTTTATTTATGAAGCTTGGTGTTTCTTTATTTAAACGTGAAGAAATTAATTTTTTCCCATATTCTAAGCTTATTTTTGTAAGCACTAACATAGAGACACTCTAGTCCCTCAGGTCACTGGAGGAGTGCAACAGAGAAGTTTGCGTGTTCTCAGTTTCAAAGTCCTACTCATGGCCATCAATAAAGGGCATTCATTGCTGAATCTCAGTTATATCTGAGGTATCTAAGCCTTTCTAATCTTCAGAGAGCGGTTCCTGTTAAAGTGTATAAGAAAGTTGGTGCCACACTTTGTCACAGTGAGAGGCTTTGGGAGTGTGGTGATGTGTGTGCGTGTGATACACACCATGTGCATAAGGAGAAGGGATAGGGCACTTAGGGGACTTGACCAGTGGCAGCAAAGTTGCTGCAATTTTGAATAAATCTTTAGAAATGTTTTGGTTTCTTGGGTATTGCACCAAATCACCATAGTGAACAGGGAGGTAAAGAGTGCACAGCCCAATGCACTCCAGATCTCATATGTGGTAGGCCACAGTTTAGATCTTGGCCAGCTTCACCCCATTCTCTGTCCTAGAGATTCAGATCATCTCCTGCAGTTCAATGATACAAAACCTGAATTTTTCAGGAGCAACACATAAACCTTGGACAAGGCTGGGACCTGGGAAACAAACCATAGGATACGGACATCGTGAAGAAAACTGTAAAATATATTTCGTCTTTATTCTGTTCTTGAGAAACTAGGGCATCCCTGAGTAACACTTTGGGAGGAAGGATAAATTTCCTGAGAAGTGAAACAGTAATGGTCAAGAACTGCTGTCACCACAGTAAAATTACATTGTGCCCTTTGGCTCCCTGTTCTCCTCTTCATGCATTCTTTCTTTCTTTTAGAAGTACAAAAATCAACGAAAGCAGCATTATCTAGTGCCCAGAATAGATGCATGATAATCAGCACTGCTGTGAGGATTTTACTCATGACTCCACTGCTCTCTTGAGTGGTCCATCTAAGAATTCTGCCTGCTGGAACATCAGAGCCATCCCTCCCAGGAGCCTTTACCTTCTGTGTCCTCATTTTTCTAAAAAAAAGGTTTAGAAATAAAAAGGTTCTTTTAGCAATCAGAAAAATCCCTGTGCCTATCAGTAGCTGGGAGTCTTGTTGCCTGGTTGGCAGAAAAGAGCCTCTTCACCCTGGTGTGCTGGCAGAATCCCACCTGACTCAGTCTGTTTGCTGCCCTCGGGGTTCTCTTTGGGATACGACATCAGCTCTGGGCAGTTATGGACCCGTGAACAACACTGGTGCTGCAGTGAAGAGACTGCATCACGTCTCATCTATAGCTTGCACACGGCTGAATGAATTAGCTGTCTTAGAAGCACTTCTAAATCCCTCAGTGACCTCCATGGGGGTGGCTCAAAAGGCTTGACAGCCACTTTCTTTTCAGGCCTCCATTTGAGAACCCACTGACTCTGCTAGCTAGACAGACTGGGAAGGTGAAGGGATAGTCCTACATCAGCTTCTGCAAAGAATATATTTATAATCCTCCTGGGGACGGCCACTGTTCCTCTCCAGTTGGTTGATCCAGTTACAAAACTGGAAACCTCTGGATTTTGGTTGACCAATTTAAGGAAAATAGCCAATATATCCGTGTAGTAAGAGGAGGGGCTCAAAAATGTAAAAGAATGCATATTTTCCATCAAGTTTTTATTCCTAGTGATGATGCTACTATGCTACTTATGTTTTCAAATTTCAATTATTAAAGTTGCATTTATAGTGATGTTTCTCTTCTCTTTTGAAGGCTATCCAATATTGATTTTGCAGAGGCATTGAGTTGGAGAAACCTTATCCACAGAAAAATTTCCATGTAAATAAATTTTATAAGAAGTTTTATTTTGTATTTTTTTTTGGTGGAGAATATTTGAAATCTATGCAGAAAATCTTGACAAGGAGATGCTTACTGTGTGAAATGTTACTAACCTGAAACGTTGTATTTTTTAGAAAAAAAACCCAACACGTTTTTGACCCATCTTTAGAAATCTCTTCTTCAATATCACTTTATTACATTTAATTTGCTTTATAATTAATTGTCATTCTTCTTGGCTTACAAAGTGATCATCTATTTTGCTTTTTTCCTTCATATGGAAATATTTTAGCCAAAATCTGAAATAATTTTCTTTCCCAAAGAGAAAAAATGTAATTTATATGTCAGCTATCCAAAAATGTGTGACCTAAAAGTATACAGGCCACGTGCGGCATCAAGTAGAAGTATACAGGCTATTTATCGAGCCTTTCTAAACTTCCCCTGGGAAGAAAATATATTTTGGAATTAATTGTCCTATTGGTTTCTCTAATTTAAAGCTTCTGAATTCAAAATGAAGGAGATGAAATGGAGCTGAATCAATTGTATTTATAGCTGTTCTTTTCTTAGTAGTCCCAGCATTTCATGTAAATTCATGACTTACTTACTTCAGAGGAATGCGAAATGCATCACTAACTCTCCTTTCTGGCCTTGCAGGAATGCAGGATTTCAATTACCTCAGCAGCAACTGCTTTGAAATCACAGTGGAGCTTAGCTGTGAAAAATTCCCACCTGAAGAAACTCTGAAGGGCTACTGGGAGGACAACAAGAACTCTCTTATAAATTACATTGAGCAGGTAACACAGAAGAGGATGGCAAAACAAGTTATTGTGCATAAAACTTCTCAACTTTGTGCTTTGTGAACATCTAATTCAAAATATCATATCAATCCAGATGTTGCTTTAATTCATATTTGTCTCTATGGTGGTAAATCCTGTGTGATATTTCTAAATAAGTGGAAGAAGAGAGGAAAAGAAGGACCAATTTACAGTGTAGAATCCTTCTTACCTTTCCTAAGCTGTTGCAGACATTTAATTTAAATTATTTGTGTTGGGTTCCTCAATGAAAAAAAATACAAATCTCCAGAGTCTATGATTCACTCTCCCAGCGCTGGTGTGTGCACTCAGAGAGATGGATTGCTCTCTGCAGATATTCCAGTGTGTGTGCAGATGTGGGATGGATCATTCTGTGGATGTACAGGAACCCAGGCAGCTGGACTAGACTGTATAGAATTTCTGAAACCTGAATATTGTAGTTAATGATTACAAATATATTTGATATCATTAGTGGCTGCACACCTGAGATTGTGAAATGGGAAACACACTTTGTTAGCAGAGCTGATCAATTAATACATTCATTTCTTTTTAGGACTTAATTATGCAGAAATGCTTTAGCTACCCAGAAATCTGAAATATTTGCATATTTGAAATGTTATACTGTTCTGTTAAAACGTTATCTGTAGGCTGAGGAAAAATTTGTACCTGTCCTGCAGGTTTTTACTCGTTCTTTATGGGATCCATCTCAAATTGTTCAGCTCCTTTGCACAGGTGTTAATTTTCTCTGACTCACGGAGAGCTATGTTGTCACTGTGTTTCCAAAATTGCTCACGTACAAGATACTATTTTGCCAACTTCCTTTGCTCCTGCAGGGCTACTGGCTTTATCCTTGAAGTTCAGATGGTCTGTTTGGCATCAGTTTTTATCTTCTTGCAGGATAAGATGACCAGTTCTATGCTCCAGCTCCCCTGTGAGCGCTGAGGACAGTGCAAATATGTAATTTCTGCTTTTCTAAGGCTTCTCCCACAGTGTATATTAGAGGAATCTGAAGTAAACTATAGCAGCTGAATACACCACATAGGTTCACAAAGGGGAACATCAATATCTCAAAATAAAACTTGGGATCCACGAGTCTTTTCAAAGGACATGGAATCCGAGAGAAGCCTGAACTTCACAGTACTTTGCTGCTTTATATCCAGGCTCCCAATGAGGTGCATCTCCACAGAGGTTCCCAGCATCCCCTTCTCCCCAGCACCAAGAATTCCCTATTTCTGGACATGAAAAGGCAGTTGATCCTCAGTCTCTTGCTTCTGAGGAGTTTGCTTTCAGACCAGGCTTAGGATACAGTGGCAGGACTGGTCTCTTCACACACTGCGATCAAAATCAGTGCTTTAATGCCACATACAGTGGGAGCAGACAGATGAGGTACTGCCGGGGCTGTTACCTGGAGCATGGCCTAAGAGGCAAGAAGGAACAAGGACATGACCCACCACTGCCCTTCTCCCACAGGCTGTCAGGGGAGCGTTGTGGCTCTCTGTGGTCCCAGCTCACAGAACTGGATATTTTGGGTGTGCAGTAGCAAGCTCAAGCATCTCACAGAGGGATTGCCCGTTGCAGTCCAAGTGACTGCGTTTACTTTGTTAATGCTTCACTTTTAAGCAAGTATGTCCATTACTGGCTCTACATTCTTACAGTTGATGAAACTTTAAAAAAAAAAAAGTTTTCTGTAGGCTTTTCTTTCAAAGCTTTTCAGTGCATTCATTAATCCCCAATATGACAAAGATTTTCAAGTCAATGTTCACATGTATTATGATTTGCTGTGTATTTCTGAGAATTACTTGCATTGCACAGATAACTTATTATAACAACCTGCTGAATTATTTTTCCCCTTCAGTGTCTGTTCCATTAGGATATTTAGTATTTATCATTGATAGTGGTCAGCCTGTAGACTGTGGGGTTCATAGCATGCTTTGGTAGATATATCAGTAGGTATTCCATTGCCAAAAATGCCGTCTTTTCTTAAGAATTTTTTATTTACCGTGTGTTGGTGACCTTATTTGTTTTAGATTCATCGAGGAGTGAAGGGGTTTGTTAAAGATCTTCAGGGCAATCCAATAGCAAACGCTACAATTTCTGTGGAGGGGATAAGCCACGATGTTACATCAGGTGAGTGTGGTACCTCAGCAGTGCTGAGATATACTGCTTCTCCCTGGCTGAGCAACCCGGAGCCATTCCACATCTTTTTAACTGAAGCTTTAAGGGAGCAAAATTTTGAAGCCAGGATGGTACGTCGTGCCTCAAGAAGCTTGTTGCCTGCAGGATTTCATCAATCTTTCACTTGTATTTTGCTCTCAGAGTAGCTGAGACTGGTTTTTGTGATTTCATGGGTCTCTAGTGTAAATTGGTTCTGGTGGTTCTTGGTTATTTACGCTCTCGTTTGTCTTCTGATTTGTGAAGCAGTAGTGTTTCACTGCTCTGCCAGGACTTGAAGCCCTGTCAACAGTGCTGTTTTGAGTTTGAAGGCTAAATTTTAGTCCAGAGGTATTATATTTTTTACAATGTGATCATACCTTTCGGTATGTAAATTCTTGACAGATTTCCAATTTACATAACTTCCTTCAGCAAAGATAAATTCTCTCTGCTGTTTACAATTACGTTATGTTTTTTCAGAAGGGCGATTCTGAAAGATGAAAGCATTGTGTTGGTTGGTGTTCACAGAAAATGACGTGTCGCCTCCTCAGTGATGTGCTTTGTTCTGTGAACTAGTTCAAAAGGTAGCTTGCACAGTGTGCCAACTTTCAGCCTCTCCTGTAGACTGTTGCTGTCCTATCCTGAATGACATTTTTGTTATTTGCACAAGATGCTGATTAGAAAAACAGTAAGTAAATGTCATTGCTTTATGCATGAGCTTATGTTATGGTCATTTTCTCGATGATATGTCTCACTATACTGTCACAGAAATGCAGAATACTACGAAACAGAACTGGTAGAGCCTTCAGGTGCCTCCAATTTGTGTTTGCACATCACCTGCAAGGAGATTGCCAGCACTTCTGCCAAGCAGGAGAATGGTCTGTGAAAACACTAGTTACCTTCTGTCACTGTAAACTAGAAGGCAAAATGTATAAAGACTGGAAATAAATTTTCAGGCATAATAAAAAGAATAAACTGTGCAAAGAGGCATTTTGAGGTATGAGGGAGTAAGGTCTGTGAGAGAGAAGCTCATGCTTCCATGGTATAAAAACTGCATCTAATCATAAATCTTTTCACATCATTGTGTGTGTGTAAGACTGAAAGTTATGTATTGTCAAAACAGGGATGAAAACAAATACTTGAATATTAGCACAGTCAAAATGAAGTAGAAATAGTCTTTGGCTTTTCTCCTGCTTCTTCATTCATGAGTTGAAATTCTGCCTTGTTCTGGTGACAGGAATTAGAACAGATAATTACTGTAATTTTACAGCAGTATTTTTTTTCCATTCTGTTTTACAAAGACAAAAATATGGGAACAACTGGACTGACTACTGACCTTTTTTTGACCATGCAAATAGCAGACATTTAAGAAGTATTTCCCTTTGTACACTGTGTAGCTGCAGGTGTGGTTAAAAAGCATTTAAGGGACTAGTACCAAGAGCATGGCCAAGTCTTTCAAATGGCACTGCTAACTAAACTTTAGAACAGCCCTGCAATGTTTTCTGGAGGTAGAGAAATTCAAATTATCAGCCTGTGACAAATTAGATAGTTGCCTACTGCTGGTGCAGGGAAGATCTGAGTCTTTGTGAAAATTGAATAAGGTAATTTCTAGAGAAGAGGATGATGAATTTTGATTCTGTGACTGAAAAAGATGATCTATAGTAACAGTGCAGTAGGACCCTTTCTTTGACCCAAGTGGATCAAACTTCTATTTCTTTATTTCTCTGAACCAAAGGAAAAAAACCTAGACAATGCCTGGATACTGAAACATGTAGATGATGATGCCTCAAGGGTGATACACATGGAATATTATAGGAAATTATGATTTATAGCTTTTTTTGAAGGATGAGAAAGATAGTCCCACTTATTTAAATTTGATGAAAATAGAATTTATTTACACTTGGATTATCAGAATACTGAGGAACACTAAAAATCTATATCACACTGCAAACTGTATCTCAGACACTTAACAGGAGCTTTACATTGGCTGAGGGGTGCTTCTAAAGTGGAATAATGTCCCATATTGTCCTTTTCTTCAGTGTGATGGAGAGCCTTCAGCCTCAGCAGGCAAAATCTTTCATGGAGGCTACAGCACAACTTCAAAGTTTAAATCTTTTTTTTGGTTACCAAAGGAAGAAAATATGATATATATACAGCTCTTACTGAAGGAAAAAAGAAGGAAGAAAGAAGGAAGAATCGTTTCAGGCAGTCAAAAGGAAAGTGCTGACAGGAATATAAAAGACTGCCATATGAGCCTTTCCTCTTAGCTGCATAATTAGTATTATACATATTTACTGGGATTCTTTTCTTCTTCTCTACAGCCAAGGATGGTGATTACTGGAGATTGCTTGTGCCTGGAAATTACAAAGTTACGGCCTCAGCACCAGGCTATCTAGCAATAACTAAAAAAGTGGCTGTGCCCTTCAGCCCTGCGGTTGTGGTAAGTGCTCGCGTGTGTTGGTTTATCATCTATTATACATTTAAAAGGTCCCTTTTTCCCTCATGGTATACATGTAAGCAGGAGGCAGTTTTTCAGAATATTCCAGAATATGCTAATTTAGAAAGTCTGGAAATTAGTCTTCTAGCACTTGATGCACCAGCCACTGAGAATAATCTCACTGTAAACTCATTTAATCTCTTTCCAGTCTTATTTATAATACAAAGACACAGAGAAGGGTAATATTGAGATACTTAAACATGTTATTGGTTCATGTCTGAATAGCCAATCCGAAGATTACAGAATAAAGAGCACAACATAAAAAGTAAGACATATTTTTAATTTGATTTGTCAAATGAGTACCTTTTTAGGTTAAAACCAGCATTCAGATCCATGCACAAAGGTAGCAATGGGCCACTGCTTTCTGTAGATATCCAGTATATGTAGTTAATAAGACCTAGACTTCATCTAAGGTTTCAGAAGCATTTTTAATTCACTCTATACAGATGTGGATGTCTCTTAATTAAAATAAATGCCATTTCACTAGTGTGGATCACATGGTAAGATATGCTAAACTAGCACACTGTATCTACATTAATGAGCCATGTGTTAGGAAAAGCTCCCTGGATATTTTTGATGGCATAAAATTGAATACATGATTTGATATGCTGGGGATTTGCAGTTGTTGTTACTGAGATTAGCTCGGCTGGTTAGAGAACAGTGCTCATAGGAGTTGGGACTTGATAACCCTTGAGGGTCCCTTCCAGCTCAGGATATTCTGTGATCTGTGTTAGCAATATACTGATGATACTTTTTATAATATGCTATATTATTTATGTGGCTGGCTGTTACTCAGTTTTAATTTCATTGGTCCATACTTTTTGAAATTTTTAGTCAAGTCAAAGACTGGACAGATGTCTGGTTCTTTAGGAAATTTTGCTCACCTGTGTGTATTTTTAGATAAGTTATAGTACTGATATACTAGTATTGCACATATTTAAATCATCTTTGAGGCACTTTGGAATAAACCCAGCCTAAACCAGAAGGTACTTCCTTAAGCCCTATGTTTGTGTTAAGCATCTTCTTTCAACAAATGACTCTTAAAAGCCTACACTATTCTCTATTTATAAGTCTTACTGGTGTTTTTGATTGTTTCCCTTAATCAGGTTGATTTTGAACTGGAGTCATTGTCTGAAAGAAAAGAAGAGGAAAAAGAAGAGTTGATGGAATGGTGGAAGATGATGTCAGAAACACTAAATTTTTAAATGAGGATTTTGGCTTTACAGCTTTTAATCTATTATATGTTGACTTAGTATAATGTACTGTGGAAACTCCCTATATTCTAGGTTTTGTGCACTTGACAATAATTAACTTTGAATTTTTCAGTCATCTTTTGATTAATATGATTACAAATAACTACTAGCCTCCTAGGTAGATAAATAAGTTATTAATTTTCTTTCATATTGTTATAGAAAATTTACTCTTCTATAAAAATCAGAAAAAATGAATGAATATGAAGCCTATATGACAGTAAAATCTGTTGTGTATCATTTGCAAGTTCAGAACATGTGGGTTAACACTTGAGTTTAAAAAAGAAATATGCTGTAGTCAATTACCGATACTGCCAGAAATATTTGACAGTGCATAGTAGTAGACAGTGCTCTTTACTGAGTTCTATAATGGATGTTATTGAAAAGATTTATAATAACAGTGTGTGGTGTAATAATGTTTTACAAGGATTAAAATTCAGTATAACACTTTGTATGTCTCTGGTGTTGGGGCTATTTAAATATGTAAGAAACATAAGCTGACTTCATTTTAGTAAGCAGAAAGAATCTGCGTAAACTCTGTTATTAAAGATGGCATAGAATGAATTCAGGAAATAACAGAGCTTTATCCCTTAAACAGTTGATAATGTTTGAAGATCAGGTTTTAATTATTCCTCATTACTTGTTAAGCATATTAGAGATTCTGAGTGGAAGAAGAAGAGCTAGTGCATCTCATTAATATGCTGCTTGTGTTTGTTTTACAGCAAGAAAAAAAATCATTTCAGGTGACATCTGTTTTAATTAAATAATTACCTTTTCAACAATCTTTACATGTATCAGTGATGTCTAGATAATCAGCCAAAAGTTCATCTGTTCACTGAAGGCTATCAAAATATTACAGTTTAGACAATGAACTGGAAGTCTACTGAGATTGTGTTTTTAGTCTCACAGAAATGGATTTGTTTCGAGCTCTGTTTCTTCTTCTTCTGGCTAGTCTTACCTAAACTAGAAACAAGACAGATAAGTGAATTTTTTTTCAATGTGGTGAAATTTTCACAAAATTGTTGAAGATTATACAAAAGCAACTTTGATTTAAAACAATCCTTCTTGGTCCCTTTTTTTGTACTTTAATTAGCATACTGTAGTATTTTGGCTAAAATGAGTGAAATTTGCAGAGCCAGAGATTACACATGGACCATAGTAGGTGCAAGTTTGGTATAATTCTTCTGAAATGACTCCTGGTATGCTACTTGAGATAAGCTGAGCATCTTGTCTGTTTGAAAGCTTACATATATTGCTAGTCTATTTTAATTCAAGATCACTTATTTGATATAGATTTTCTTCCTCTGTTTCTTTAATACCACTGTCTGTGTTTTGATTAGCATATTATTTTAGCTGATGCTGGTTCAGAACCAATCAAGAGTGCACTATCACGCTCCTGCTGTAAGTGAAAAATCACATATTCAGGTGTAGGATCCAAATTTACCTCCTTTGGATATTTAAAAATTTACTGCAAATACTGTTTTCTGAGAATTTTAAATTCTTTAATAAAAATAGCACTTGATCCTTTTAAGGAACAGGCTTAAGGTTTGACACACATTGGTAAACTGAACAGCAATAAAAAGGCATAAACTTTCTCTGATCAAGAGTTTGTGATGTAACCTCTAGCTCATTTGGGCTGTAGATGTTTAATTCCAAATTTCAGAGGAAATTTACTTACTGTAAGCCATTATATAGTGATGATCTTTGAATCTGCATTGCAGTGAGAAACCCCAGTGGCAAATACAGAATCTTATCTGAATGTGTCTTAATAACACCTTGTGGCTAGCTGTGCACAAGAGCATGCATAAAGGATGCCTGGTTACACCAAGTTGGGTGTCTATGACAATTAAAAGGCCAACATGTAGCACAGAACACATTCTGTGTCTGGAAGTAATGATCTTGTTTTCAACTGAACCAGGTAAAGTTGAAGCAAATGGTATAAAAATAAATTATAACAAGATGTTGCTGGCATGTGGGCAAACGGCTACAGGAGTGTAAACTAATGTAATAAGGCCAAGTGTATATTTGTACAGAACACCCTGGTCTGCCTCTTCCAAACCTAAGAATTTCAATCCAAATGACACTTCATGGTACAATGCCGGTCATGCATCCAGTCTTCCTGTGGCATAGTTAGTGCAGACATTACATCAAAGTGATCTCATAACAGGTTTCTAATCCATACCTGTATGATGTATGTGAGATCCTCTGGTCTACTGTTTCATATATTTGCGATTAAATGTGGTGTCCCTTAAGTGATCTGTTTGTTGTGCTCTAGATGACTGCTTGCTATTACTGTGTTGAGAACAGGTTAAAGTGATTAAATGTTACAACACCAGAACCACTGCCACTGTTCTTGCTATAGGTAAACATCCCTAAGAACAGCGTAGCCAGGACTCTCAATAAATTAATTTCATTATGTAGCTTTCCTAGCTGAGCTGTGTTGTAGGACTGTGTATGTTTAATGGAAGATTAAAGTGTTATGTGATGCTGAGCTTTTGGTTAAAAAGGCACATGCTGTACTATTGTACAATAAATCTACAGTTTTATTTAAAATGTAATATGTGTGAGTAATTTGCAGGTTCAAAATGTGACCTCTTCGGCTGTGCATGTCTGCGAAGTATGCCATAAACATCCTCAGTGGGTGCATAGGGCGATTAATTTGCTGTTTGAACAGAGAAAGGAGAGCAGGATTAGTGCTGATACTCCACTGAGAGCCATCCACAGCCCCTTAACTTCGTGCCAGAACATCCTCCTTCTGGAGTATATGTCTTTCTGAGCACTTCTCCCATGGAGGCTTTCAAGTCAGGTAAGGGATAGTAATGAGATGCTCTGCCTCCATGCAGAGCTGGAGGGGACAGGGCATACACTTTTGCGTGTCTCTCTCACAGTATTTACAAATCTTTTTCCATATTGATCCTTAGGATTATAAAGCACAGTGTGCAGTGTGTTTGCAAATCTGTGGTACTACACATTCCTTACAACTAAGCATTCCTTTTAACTGCAGTGGTCAGGATTATAGAAAAAAGGAAGTCAGTCGAATAAAATCACTGCATCTGAGCTGTTTTCCAGCTAGGTTGTGGTGTTCACGTCCATATATGTGAATTCACATATAGCCTTGGCTAGTCCTGAGCTGCTAATAACATAATTAAAGTGTAAATTAAAACTGAGATGGTATGTTAGAAAGAATTGCTACCAAGTTTCTCTGAGTTTTTTAAACAGATATAACAGTTGTCTTAGGAACACTTGATAACTAGAGGAATGGAATAGGCTTCAGAGAAGGATGAAAGCTTAGAGGAGCTTGAATTTAAAGTTAAAAGGTGCAGTTCCAATAAGCCTGATTTTTTCCCATATCTGTGTTTAGTTTGACTCATGCCTGCGGAGGCTATAGAATAGCAGCAGTTTAATGATGGCCTCTCTAAGAGGTAGAGCAGCTCTCTAGAGCTTCTCAGTAAACCTGCTTCACTGGAGGAGTGCCTTGTTTCCTGCTTGTAGTTAGCTCTGGAAATGCAGGATTGAGAAATGCCACTGCAGTGCTTGCTTTCTGCTGAATCTTGCAAAATGCTTGTTCTGATCGTCTCCTGGCAGGTATTTAATTCCCTGTATATGTTTCTGTTTGTGTAGAGCTATGTCTGTTATGAATAATTTACTGTTTGTTAGTTTGGCTTATAGGTTTGGTCATTGATACAGCCTCTCTTCCATTATTTCTGACTTAGATAATTAAACTCAGAAAACAAAACACTCTGGAGATTTTCTGAAATTCATGGCATTAAAAGCCCCAAAGCAGTGGGTTTGTTTGCCTCCCGGCTTTAAGGGTTTTGAGTGAGCTTGCTTCAAGTTTTTGTTTTTAAAGCCTGCTTTAGGGAGAGAAGTGGATGACAACTGAGAAGTTGATGTAATCCTATGCATCCATAGACCAAGGTTTTCAGCAGCATAACAAGTATTGGAATCAGCAGTACAAAAATGAGATACTTAGAAACAACTGCTGTTTGCTTTTATCAACAGTAATAATGGGACTATATTAACTGAGTTAAATGGCCTTGCAATGCTGATCTTTCTTCATTCCTCCTTATTTTACCTCTCTGTGCCCCAGGCACTCTGTTTCAGCAGTGACTTAAACACACCCAAAATTAGGCATCATTTATCACTGTACTACATTTTCCCTGAATTAATGGTTAATAATCCATGTTATTTTATCTTGGTTCTCCTTTCATATTCAGTTAAGCCACTACAGATTTTTGTAATCACACATCCCTGTGCACAGTGGAAATTGTCAAAGGGAGAAGCTGAAGAATTTGGCTCCTGCATTGGGAATGTAGGGGGAATTCGACATCTGGAAATGCACTGGAAGCAGTCTGGTGTTGTGAAATAAGTGGATTTTACAGATCTTTTTCTAATCATTCGTTACTAAAGGCTGAATAGGGTTATGTGGCTGTGGGATTCTAGGTGTGCAGTATGTCTGTGTCTTTACTGTTAAGGTAAAGCTTCTCTGGAAAGGTTCCTGTTATTACCAGACCCTCAAGCCTAGAATCTGAGTAGTCCGAACTATCTGCTGTCAGGACTGCTCATTCTGCATTAGCAGTAGTTGTTTGTCATCTTTTCTAGGAGAAAGATGCAAAATAATAAAAAAGAAATGAAATCCAGTTTCACAATGTGCAGAATTGGTTATGCAAATTAACTACAGAACTTTGTGCAAGACACAAAGTAGAAATAATGGAGATGAGCTGGACGAGTTGCATCCTACAGCTCAGGTAAGCCTTTGAACTGCTGCTCAGTGAAAGTTTGGAAGGGAAATCTGGGTGCCATTTTTGTTATGTTCACCAGCTGACAGCGTGATCAGGGCCCTAATTTAGAGGCAAAATATAGAGCTAGATGAACATCTCACCTGCCAGTAGCATGGCAGCAATAGAGAGATCCACAGTGTTGCAAGACCATCCAGTAACGGGAGATTCCCGCCCATGAGCTTAGCAGAGCATCAGCTCTGCAGTGTGCTGTGGTGCATGTGCTGGTATCCAGGGGTGTAGAACCAACATCCTTCCCCCGTATTCCAGCACCCCTTGCACAAAAGGTAAATTAAACACATTTCAGAAACTATGGATAACACTCAAGAGAAGACTCGGCTGCCAAGAACAGTACGAAATTACAGTCTGACTTCCCTCCCTTCAGCTCACCAAATATCCGCCCATGTGGCTTTTCTTGGCTGCTTCCAGTTCTCTCGCAGGGTGTGTCAAAAACTAGCCCAGCCTGAGCAGCTCAAGGATCACTTGTGCCAAGACCCATCAGGAGTGGATTACAGGGCTTTCTGGGGTCTGTAAAGACCCTAAGTTTGCACTTGGAATCACAAAATCACAGAATGGTGTGGGTTGGAAGGACCTCAAAGATCATCTAGTTCCAACCCCTCTGCAACGTGCTGGGAACCTTCCACTAGGCCAGGTTGCTCCAAGCCACATCCAGCCTGGCTTTGAACACTTCCAGGGGTGGGGCATCCACAACTTCCTGCCCACTGTCCACACCATAATTGGCACAGCTCTGAATTTATTGGGGTGCTGCAGCTTCTTGTTCAGTCAGGTGCCCTGGCATGGCCTGGCGTCGTGAATCTTCAGGTCTCCAGAACAGGGACCACACCAGTAGCTTGCTTTTGGCCTGCACATGCTTGGGTTTCCTTCAGCAGAACACAGCTGCTACACTTTCCTGGTGGTATAGAAGGGATGAGCTGGCTTAATGCCTCTGACTCTGGTGTGTGGGAGGCACACATTAAGACTTGGAAGCTGGAAAGTGCTCCTGGATCCCATAGGTTAGACATGATAGAGACATGGTTTCTGAGAAGTGATTGAAGAAACTCAAATCTGAAAAGGAATGTCAGCAAATGTAATACCAGCTCCTTTCCCCTTCAGATTCAGGTAATGTATTTGAAGGTTTGTCATGTTATTCATATTTATCCCTGTATATGCATATATCAGCATATCTGCTTTGTGTTTCCTGTGGGGGAGGGAATGCTTTTCAGTTTAAAGAAGTTTTGGATAAAATACAGAAGCAGCTTTGGGAGCAGGAATACACTGAAAAACAACCAACTGGCTTGTGCTGCACAGCATTTATTATTAATGTGTGGCAAAAGAGGGCATTCACTCCAGTCTCAGTGCTACTAGGTTTCAACAGATATAAACAAAAGTTTTGGAGGTCTGTTTTTGCACACATTTAATCCATAAAAACTTAGGGCCCAGAAAGATCTTACTGCAAAGAAGAGCTATGCTGCAAAGTTTATCTTTTGGATTCACTGTGTGCATACATACATAAGTGTGTGTGGGAGCAAGGGAGCAGGGCAAGAATGTACGTCATCTTCCGTAAGCTATTTTAGTCATTTAACTGCCCAGAAATCCTTAAAGGCACCTACTGTGTTTGCCAGAAGGGGAATGCAGACTCCTGGTTTTATGAATCATGTCCACATTAGACGCCTATGGCAGACAACCCAGGCTGACCCTTGTGTTAGGGGGCTGAGTGCCCTCAGAGGGCAAAGAAAGTGCTCCTGATTGGGGAGAGCCAGACAGCCGCCTTGAAAAGGGGCTACGGAAGCCTGGGATCCAGCTAGTGCTTACAGGAACGTTTTAAAATGCGTATCATACAGCTCTGCTGTAGCCATGACTGTGTCAAACTGTGTGGCTGCCCTGCATTGCCTCTGAGGCACCAGGTACCCGTCATGCACTGTGCTGAAGCCTGTAGACCTGAATCTTTTACTGCATTTTGGCATAAAAATCTTTCTAGCTGTTTTAGCAGGGCTTTTGCAAAAGAAACTTCTAAAGGGACTGCTTTCTTATGCCTCCTTCTAGAAACTGAAAGACTAAATTTAAAGAAACTTCTTGTTATACCAGGACATGATAGATGCCCTTCCAAATAAATACAGATTCTGTCTTCAGCTTTCTATTTCCACATCCTCAGGACTCAACATCAGATGCTTGTTAACGTATGTGGTAACATGCAAGATGTTAAACATCTGCAAAATCTTCTGATCATTTTTGTAATGTCTGAAAAGTTAGACATAGCTTGCAGGGAATTTCCACTGAAAAGAAACAAAATTTGGAGGACATCCCAAGTTAAGTCATTCAATATTTGTTTGCCAGTGCACTGCATGGTATTATAAGATGCCAAGATAAATTCAAATTAACATGAAAAATATGCAGTCATGTTGGTTGTGGGTTTACATAAGCTGCTCTCACATTATGTTAAGAATTCTCAGATAAGTAGTTGCCAGGAAAACAAAGTTCAAACGAAAAAAATAATAATTATATATAATACACTTGAGCAAGTGGCAGAGAAGAATGAAATTTTTATTCAGTGAAATTTTTCTTCAGAAAAGCAATTAAATATGGAGATGTATTCACAGACTGTTTCCAAAGTAATTAATCTCAAACCCGTTATTTAAAATTTAAGAAAATTGGAGCCAAGATAAAAATAGAAAACACTATGAATTTCAAAATAAAAATACAACAAGTACAAATTTTTAAAAAGTAGAAAAATATTGCAATGAATATTTGTGTACCTAAAAAATTTATTTATGATAAAGCTTCCTAGATGCCTTAGGTGCCTTTGAAAACTGTAGGTTGAAAAATAATTTTTAAAAAGGGTTATTGAAAGGTAAAGAGCAAAATTTTGAAAAACATACTATTTTGCTTCAACTTGATTCTTTTGTTTATAAAAATGACAATTCAGATTTTTTAGATATTTTATAGTATAATGTTTACACTTAAAAGCATTTTTACTAGTTTCATAGTTTTTATTAATGTAGCTGCATAATTGAAACCACAGTCTAGCAAAGAAAGACTGAAAAAGATCAAATAGTTGGCAGCTGAAACTAGGCAAACTTAGAAGCAGAACTAATGTTCAGTATTTTCTTAGTGAGGCTAATTTACCTTTGAGATAGTTCATGTAGCTGTGCAGTAGATTTTTCATCACATTAATTTTTTTTACAGTAAGGCTGTTGTCCCTTTTAAAAGCTGTTTAAATGCTTTTGTGTTCCTTGGCTGAACTACTTTATTCTTCATGGGGTATGCCCTTTCAGTTGATTGTCCCACCTGGTTTAATTGTTTCCTGAGACTTTAGATAATCACACATCCCTTTGAGCTTCTCCTTCATTAATCTAAGAGCGTTTTTGGATTCACTAATTACAGGGTTCTGAAAATTCAGGCTTGGATTCCATGGGCGGTCTCTGTATGTCATTAAAAATATCTGGGTATTGATTTTGTGTTTGCTTTTGAGTTACTTCCCTTACTATCTGTGATCTGAATGAAGCTGAGTGAGATATTTTTAAGCTTTGATTCTGAACTGAATTTTCAGACACAACAGAACCTGCTGAAGTGTTGTACAAATGTTTTTGATTTTCAGATCAATCAAAATGCTCTAAAGGGCTTTCTCTCCTCCTTCAATCTTACATATTTCTCAGTTTTCTTGGAATTACACTATTCCTAGTATTTCCTAATTAAAGACTGGCTTGCTTGTGTGATATTTTTAATATCAGCAGATTCACTCCCATAGTATCCAAGAAAATATTTTGTATTGCAAGTCTGCATTCCTCTGAAATACATCTCCTTCCATGGGGAGGGATGACATGTTAAAGCCATAAATTTTTTCTCTCCCACTTCGGTAGTTTGTAATTTTTCTTTGTCCATACCCTCATTTTTTCACTCTAAGGCCCCCCCAAGATGAATGCTAAAATACTGATAAGACCTGTGCATTGCAAAAGGTGCTGGTTTCCAAGTCAATAAATGTGAAAGAGATTACGATACGATGAAATCTATTACTTAAAAGGTGAAACTAAGCTGCTGCTGGTAATAGAAAGTCATAGAGTCACAGAGCATGCACTGCTGTGTCATTTCTGTTGAACAACACTGGTATTCTGGGCTTTTAGATGGAAACTGTTGAAGGCAATGCATAGGCATTACACTTCACGTTCTACCAGATTTTCACTCAGGAATTATTCTTCTTGAAGATGGGGCTAGGAAGGCGTGATCTTAGAATGCAGGTCAGTTCCTCGTATTCTTAAGTCTCTTATATTAGAGCAAACTAATCCATGACAATTTACAATTTCTTTTAGAGGAGTGGCTGCTTAGGTGGATACTGTGCAAACCATGAAAAAGCACTTACAAAAGGGAAACAAAGACTTTTGGAGGGGTGCAAGGCCCAGCACTTTTCTTTGCATATTACAGTCAATTATAGTTGATTCTCATGGTTTTATTCAATTTCTTATTTTGCCTTGCAAGGCATATTTTTCCTCTAAGGGAGGATGACTTATGAGATGGCTTTGCTTGACCTACCGTAATCCCCACCACAACAATTTCAATGCTTAATAAACTTATTCTTCCAAATAGTTGGAATTCCTGCTTTATTGTTTTATAGTCTTGGATTACAACCTGGATAGTCTTAATCTTAGAATCAAAACCATCTCGGTAATGAGAGGAAATATCAGGATGAGCTTCATTAACTGTAGGCGAGCAGCTAAGAACACAAACATCCAGGAGCACGTCCAGTGAAACTCTTTCTTGCCTACAGTTGGAACTGAGAACTGGAAGGCTGGGTGTTTTTGGAGACACTGAATGTACAGGGAAGGAAAACAGCAAGCCACACCACACTTTATATTTTGAGCCACATCATTTTATGTCTCTTCTCTGGGCACAATTGTACTGTGAATTTTCACACCTGACCAGATTATCGGTGAGGAGGAGGGGAAGCTTAAAGAGGGGATTGTGTTTGATTTACTCTTCCTTACACTTCTCTGTCATCAGCTGAGTAACTAATACTCCTTAGCAATATTTCTTCTAATATCAGAGTCACAACTTCTGTTGCTTAGATTCTGCCAATCTCAAGCATATATTTTCATTTGATGTTTTCCAGATATTTCTTCTAGAAATGATGTTGAAACCTTGAAACTTCATTATGCATTGAAGCTGTGGGATACTGAGATTAGGCTGAAGGTCCCTAATGGCCACCAGTGGCACTGTTGTGGGGATGGTAGCAGAGATGTTCCAATATGTACCAGCTGTGAATCTGTGTTCCGTGCAGCCAAGCAGGAACTTGCTGGAATATTTTGAGGCAATAGTTCACATTCATTTTGCTTATACCAACAGTATAGTTTCTACCTCTGTGTAATGTATATGCCTGTAATGGTTTGTTTACAATGAGGTTACAAAGAGGCAACACGAAGAGACACAATGGGAAATAGCTGTGTGGAGATGACAGGCCTTACCCATACAGTCTTGCAGCTCTCATCTGTGTTCAAGTTCAAGGAATGTATCTCAATTATTTTCATGTCATACTTTTCCAAAGAATGTTTTCCCTTTAGAAAGCTGCTGATCAAAATAACCAGAAGATAAAAATCAAGCTGTGCAAACATTTCCTGTTACAGCTTCTTTTTTCCCCTAAAGTCTTTAATATTTGAAAACCTTGCTTGGAAGAACTAAAAACCAACCAAACAAAAAGCTACAACCCCCCTTGTAACTTGGATTATAAGTACATGGAATATCTAATCATAAAATTAAGAACTGTGTAAATCCCTAAATACCTTTTAATTATTACTTGATGACCAAAGCTAAAAGAGAATCTGGATATCTATGCTAACTGTTACCGTCAAGACTACATTATTACGTTTCCACCTTGAAATTCTGTGAAGCGAGAAATATGTTGTGTCTCAAACCAGTCCTCCTGCTGGGCAGCATCCTGTGCTAGAGAGATGGGACAAATACAGTTGGACTGATGAGATGATTATCCTTTGTATCACCCTAACCTAATGTTTTGCAAGTCATCAAATCCAGGTATTTAAGCACCTGTTTGGCCCTTATCCTACGTGTCCCTAGAGAGAAGGAGAGACTAAATACGTGCTGAACTGACTGTCTACCTCCCATTGTGATTAAAAAGAGTTAACTGCCAGAGTCCATTTTCCACTCTGGTTTTAAAACCATTGAATTCAGTGGAATCACTCTGGATTATAAATGTCATCCTTGGGAGTAGAAAATGACCTTGTGTCCCTTTTCTTTCCACCACAAAGATCCTCTTTCCAGCTTTCCCATGGTGAGCAAGGGCAGATTGGCACGTGCTGCTACTGCACATTTCCCTCCCAATTACCCATTTCCTCTCCTCTGTGCATTTTTGGCACAACGTGTCGTGTTCTGAAACCTCACATACCTGAAACATTTGGAAACACTGAGTTCTGGACACATCTGGTTATTAGATTCGAGATGGCTGACCCTTCTGTTAATAAAACCCTCACAACTGCCATAGGAAATTCCATTAAGTTTTTCCCCTCTATGTTAAATTTTTGCCTCCAATATTTTACGGCTTCATTTATTAATAGATAAATTTTATAGTATCCATGAAAAACACTGCAGAAGCTTAAATGAAAAATGTTATTTTTAGGTCAAGGATGTGAAACCCTCTTCTTCCAGGTGAGAACATACATCCCCCACAGCTAAATTCAGTGGTAGAGTTTGCCATCCACTGTGGTGAATGCTCAGTGACAGGTTATGGCCTTTGGGAAGCAGTTCTGTAGATGGATAGAAATAATGTTTTTCTGTATTCTTTTACTGTGAAAATCTGTGTGTGGCCATATGATCAGCAAACACTTTCTTGTAAAGTTATAGTGTGAACAGCTTGAGAAACCTGTTGTTTGACTTCAGCCTACTGATGTTTGACATCAAACTGGCACACAGAAGGGCTCTTAGCACAAGCTTTATCCTCTGTTCTCAGGAATTAGTAGAACAGTGTCTCTCAAAATTTCTTGACTCTCCTCTACTTGCTTAGAATATAACATTTTTCCCATGCCAGCAGAGTGCAAATGAGAGGCTAGCTGCAAACTTAAATGCTGAGTAGCCTTGCTAGAGCTAGCAAACAAGTTGAGGCTCATCAACTGTATGTCATTGAATTCTCTGTGTTAGTAGGCTTCTATCAAGAGGAGTTCTTTCTCCTCTGAATTTTAAACATCACACTATTCCCACTTTGGATAAAAAACCCCAACCAACTCATTAAAAGTTATTAGAAAATGATCAAGGTTCCACTTTATATATAATCTCTTCTGTTTCTAGTATTTTTTTCTTAAGTTAACAAAAATTTACTTCTCTTTTTGAAAAATAAGGCAGATACTACAACTTGTTATAAAAATAATTACTTTGGTTTTGTATCTTGCTCTCTGAAGGAAATCTCTGTTTATTTTATTAACTCATTATGTAGTAAGCTGGTGATCAGGTAATAATTTGTAAGTGCTTTTATTTCTGGTAAATGGGTGAAGAACTAAACTCTAGTTACAGCAATGGGAGCTTTTACTAATTACAAGCCAAAAGGCTATGGATCTGTCTGAAGTAATTTGGATGATGTTGTGCCTGTCTATGACAAGTTGTGAATTTAGGGCTGAAGTAAGTTTAAGGATAGCTATAGAATAAGGGAAACAGTCCACAGGAGGCGATGGAAGAGGTGTACTAGAATCTTTCACTACTTCTGTTATCTATAGATTATTACAGACTTTAACATTAAAGACTTAGCTGAGTTGCTGTCCTATTGAATAAAATGGGAATATTTACATGGTTGGTGATTGTACAGTATCAATATCTTGCTGAATTAGTGTTCAACACGTTTAGAAAGAAAAATAAATTATTATCACTCTGGAAATCTATTTACACTTGCTACCTTTTCTCATGGCCTAATGCCCAACAGCTGCACTAACAAGAGACATTATCAGCCCTAATTGTCCTTCACCTCCCTCCCTGCTGGAAGGGACCGATTTGCTGACGGAGCCAGTGTAGTGTTTCATTTTAAAGGGCATTGGTTAGCTTAAACAGTGGGGTTTTGCTAACTTGACTGAAATTAATTAGGGTGCTGACCAACCTCCACCCCTTAGGCCAGCTGCTTATGGGCTCCATGTGTGTTCACATCCTGAAGCACAGTGTAAGTAATATCTGTGGGTCAATAACAAACAAAACTGAATTTGATAAAGGGTATATTTTGAATATTAATTATAGTAACAACAAATACAAGTGGGTAACACAGTGGCCAAAAAAAAGGCTACAGTCTATTAAATGCATTTTTTGTTACTACACCCAGTGCAAAGTATCATATGATAAGACCAGTAAAGTGAGCAAATGTGTTAACAAGGAGGACCAGTAATTTAAGCCCCAACAGCTAGCAAAAAAGAAGGTAAAAATCTGGTTTATTTATGCATAAATATTATGCATTAAAATATCTTTATTTATGCATAAAATTAGGCCCTTGCTATATTGTTAAAATTTTTTTCAGGACACTGAAAAAACCAGCTGTAGCCAGTTCTTATATAATTTGGTATTTCTAACTGATATTGGGGCTTAAAGGAGCTTCCTCAGTTCCATAACGTGGAAGCTGGATTTTGAAAGCAAAGACTACTTCCTTTTCTGGTAATAGTAAGGTTTTTTTCCCTGTTCTTTCTTTCCAGTGAAGAGCCTATTTCTCTCTCAGGTGCGCTGGCAGATGGGGTGAGTGTGAAACCATTTTTTTTTTTTCTTTTGCACTCAGCGTTCACTGCAGCACACTGTAGCCCAAGGAAGGAATGGGTGGAAGGTGAGAGTGCTTGGTGACAGAGTGGCCTCCTGGAGAACCTGGTGGCCAGGGCCTCTCCTGTGCTGTGCCAGGGCAATTATGTATTCCTTTGTAGCTTTCCCTGTCTTATAAGTTAACCTTTGCATTGTGGACCTGGGTCAGTTTGTGTCTTGAAAGAACTCTTCCAGAAAAGATAAATCTTACCAGAAATATTGGGGAAGTGTGCATCAGAGGTCTGGGTTTAAAAGCCTGGATTCTTAAACTGGAGTGAGGCTGGAATGTTCAAAGTGGTGGGGCATTGTTCAGCACTCATTTGTTGCAAGACTTTGAGATGGCCAAGCTCCACTTCTACAAATACCTAAATGTCTCCCGTTTTAATCTGGGTGTGCTGTGCCTCCAGCAGTGTTCACAGCAGGGGAATTCAGAGATCATTATCAAGTCCTACAGGGAAGGATAGTGCTCAAAGGTGGGATATGTAGCTGCTAACAGTTCACACAGAGTGGTGAGCTATGTGAAACACCAGTCTCCCAAACTTTCTTAGAACAGGATTGGGAAACTCCCATGTATCTGCCTGCAGCAGTGACTCATGGCTTGGGGTGCATGGTAGGAACACCCTGCAACTACGGTGTGAAACAGTCTTTTGCCTGCACAAAGTGGACTCTGACTCCCTGCCATCCAAGGACTTGTCGGTGCAGTTTAGCCACTGTCCTTGTCTTGAGAACAGTTTGCTTAGTTACTGAAAGTGGCATCAGAAAGACTGGGATTGTTCCCCTCTCCAGAGCGGGGTAGTTGTGTTGCTGTCAGGGATGAGAGTCCACATCCCCTCCAGGGGAGGACCACTGAATCCAAAGCACCTGATGCTGCATGAGAACAGTTGAAATTCCTAAAACTTTCAGTGGATGTACCTGCCAAAGACACGGAGATTCAGCAAGTGGCTGCTTCTGGAGTAGTGCTTTTTTAATGGTGCTGAATCTCTCAGTAACACCAGTCGCACGTTTCTTGGGATTGAGTAGCCTGGAGGAAACCTGTTCTGCTTCAAGATAAAATGCATTGAGGAAAGCCAACTAAGGGGAAAATTCGGCTTCGTTATGTGACGTAAAACCCAAGACGTAGAATTACAATATATGCTGCATACACTAGATGGCAATGTAATACCTGCATAAAGATGTTACCCCAAATTCAATAAAAAGTGCTTTCAGGTAGGCACTACGAGCTCTTTCAAAGTAATAGCTTTACCTTAACTCTTTTACAGTTAGCAAATATTCTAACAAGGGGTAAAACCTAGGACCAGTTTAGATCAGTAGAGGACCACTGAATTTGATTCTTGCTTGTTCTCATTTGTTTAATAATTTTCAGAACAGTGTATTTATTTGTCCCAGAGCTTAATAATTATTTCAGAATATAAACTCTGTTAGTATGTAGTTTGACCTTTGTTAGGTTTTGCGTCTCCTATCCCTGTTTGACCCTAGCTCAAATAGCTTTGAAACATCCTTCCCGTATATTCCCTTTAGAATACTTTAGACATTGCAGATGTTCCCTTTTCATTTCCTCTTTTTTTTTTTTTTCCGATGAGCAAAAGCCTGTGTAATTGCTTGGTAATATTTCTGGGACATAAGGAAGCCCTGTTGCATGTATCTCTCAGGTTCACCTCTTTCTCAGGCTTTGCCGTGCCTTTCTGGATTTAGCCCAGACATGGATAAACCTGTGATAATATTTGATTGAATATATACTGTACTGTACGTTAGCTTCTCGTATATTTAGTTGATTGCCTCATTCATCTAGAACCAGTGCTAAATACTCAGTAAGGCTTTGTATTATAGTGAGAAGCTCATTCTCAGCTGTTTTGTGGGGTTTTTGTTTGTTTGTTTGTTTTGTTTTGTTTTTTCAATTGTTACTATTTATTTGTTTCATATGCTATTTAAATCAAATTTAAGGGAGATCTGCTCTCCTGAGCTCATAGCAGAAATTCTAATTGATTCTTTTGTAGCACTGCTGTCATTAAGAATCAAACAGGGAAATTGTGTTGCAGCTTTTGAAAGATAACAGAAAAATTTAATACGGCAATTATAAGATGTTCAACTTTTAATCTAAATTTAGATTCAATTCATCCCCTTTGCAGCTAGCTTTGTTGTGTCATCAGAATTAAATGCTTCTTAGTGAAATTCTTGATGTTGTTTTCAGTCAGTGAAATACTAGTGGGAGACTCCAGGTGGTTTTCTTCAGTGTGGTGTCTGTGTTTGAAGAGCTGCAGTAACAGAAGGCAACCATCAGTAATCCCACGTGTCCCTCAAGAATCTACCCTGTCGAATATCAGTCTGTATCCCAAATAGCTGCTCAACTTTGTTTTTCAGATTTTCATTTTCTATCTCCCAATTAATTCTTCTAGTATTTCCCTCACTAGACCAGTCCCTCTCTCTCTCTCTCTGCTTATTATTTCCTTTCTATCCACCCATCTGCTTTTTTTAGCTACCTTTTCCTTCCTCCTGTCTCACTGTATAGAACATACAGGGAATAGGAACTTATATATTGGCTTAAAGGGAATTAACAGAAATATTTAGATTTTGTTTTTTTAATCCTGGGATGGCTTTGTTTTGTGTTACCATTTCTTTATACCTATGCTTTAACCCTGTCACAAGTTCAATTGATTGTTTGTTTTCTCAACAGAGCATATGAATGAAAGCATACACATTAAAATACAGAAATGTACAACACTGCATTTCACGCATGACTGATTGTTGTCATGTATTTATCCTGACTGTACCTGCCATACCATCATGCAATGGCTTGGGTTGGAAAGGGCCTTAAACATCATCTCGTTCCAAGCCCCCTGCCATGGACAGGGACACCTTCCACTGGACCAGGTTGCTCAAAGCCACATCCAGTCTGGCCTTGAACACTTCCAGGGATGGGGCATCTTCCTTCTTGTTGTCTAATGTGATGAAAACTCCTGTACTATTCCTTCCTTAGCCTCTTTTCCTGCTCTTGCAGTTGAAATTGACAGTGGAGCAATCCTTGAACAGGGACCTCTATTACAAACCAGCATGAGTTTGTGTTGTGCTGCAGTATTGCTTGCCTCAGGGCTTTCTTTTAAGGTGAAACAGAAAGCAAAAGTGAAAACTGAAATAATTCATTAATTTATGGAAAATGCCTTCCCTAGCCTTGTAGTATGGCCTTAGATAAAAGTCGGTTGAAAATTCTCCGTGAAATCCTTTTGGTGTTTTTGATTGCTGAAGGGACCACAGAATAAATTCCTCCCTTCCTAACGCTGTGCATACCATCGGGCATCTTTCCTTGGAGACATTTTATTACTGTCATATTGTCAGCAAGTTAAAAAGATTAATTTTTACAGCTATTATGTAAATATTAAAAATATCTCTGCTTTGACCACAGCTGGTTAGAGAATGTATTTTAGCATCTGTTATTTGATTTATGTTTTGATTTGACACTTTGACAGATGTTTGTCCTTTTGGTTTCTGAGTGAGAGATTCCTTTGAGGTATAAAGTTAGCAGCCTTGGGTAAAAGATGTCTTCATACCTGCATATAGAGCAGAAGACTAGTATATTAAAGGGATTAATTTTACACAATTAAGTTTTTCACGCAAGTGAACAGCAGTCTTCACTTGAGTGTAGAAAAGCTAGGCGACCTGCGCAAACTGATTGTTTCGCTCTATAATTTTGGGGCTATAATCTCATGTCATCAGAATATTCTGTATCAGATAAATTTCCTTGCTTTATAAGCTACTGCACAGTTCCAGGTGTTGGAAAAGAGCAGAAGCCATTCCATATGTTATTCTATATTAACATATAAAAAATGTGTATTAGGTAAGGAGTGAAAGGTCAGTGTAATTGGTTTAGCCTCAAGACATAAGTCTTCTATATAAGTAATTTTCACAGTTCTTACTAGCATATTCTGCAAAGTGGCTTTCTTAAGCAAGAGGGAGAAAAATTTGCTTCACTGGTAAACTGATTTAATTCCAGAATCACTGACTTATTGAGATAAAAATGAAAACTTGTATGTGTCCCTCTTTGATCAAAAATTCCCAAGATAAATCAAAATTAAGAAGCATCTAATAAGTCATGGATGAATGAAGTGCTAAAATAACTGTTTTGCAGTGGAATGTCAGCCCATCTCTGTGGCACTTACAGAATCTCAGCCCATTTAGTGCTTCACAATTTCCACCTGAAATTTCTTTTTCATTTTGTTGCTATTTACAGTTTGTTAAGTGAAACATAACAAATCTGATGTGAAATGTCTCCTTTTTTGTTGTAAGTTAGATACTCAGACTGTGGTAATGTTTGCAGTAACGTGTATTTGTTTTCTGTTCAGGTTGGATTTACACGGGCCCCTCAAGTGTTAGGGTTGTTTGGTGATGTATTTTCCTTCCTTTAAGTTCAAAGCCTTCCCCATAAAGGTTTTTATTTAATTATGAGGTTCTATTTCATAAAATGAAAATAGTTGTAGAGAGAGTTGTAGAGAGTAGTAATTCTTACTACAAATTTTCTGCATCTTTTGTCTAGTTACAGTGTTCAGACTGGACAGCTTTGCTATCTGACTTTGTGTTTTGGGTTAAAATGCATTAACTGTGGAGTGAGTTAAAAACTAATCTTGACCAATTTAGCAAGAAATGCCCACAGTACTTATAGTGCTCTTAAGTTGCGCGGACGCAGCAGCTGACTGAAATTCCCAGAGAGAAAAGCCATGTGACTATTACCTTGAAAAAACGACATGTCCAAAAACTCTTCAGTAATAATAATTTTCATGTTCACATTTGCAGTTATTTGACCTATGTGTTTTGGAAAAAATCTTGCAACCCTTTGTTGAGCAATTGTTTCTTTAAGCATTTGCGTTTGCCTTGACGTCTTGGCCTATTCAGAGAGCCTGCTTTGTGAATGAGCTCATCAAAAGCTATGGTATCTGGAAGCCAGACTTCCATTAAATGTGCCTGAGGATACCACGTGGGCTGTGAAGAAGTACGGGGGCTTTTCGAAGCTTTTTCCAAAATTTTTTCTTAAAAAAACCCACCTTGGTGAGCTGATGGTTATGCTCTCAAAATGGAAGAGGCATTCAGGATTATCTTAAAAATCTCATTGACAATCTTTGATCTTCATGCCTTAAACAGTGGAGGGAAGAGGATGAAACAAAATAAACAAAACAAAAAAACCGCCGCTGCCCACCAACACAGAGAAAATACGTTTCTTTTTCTTTAGTTTACAAATATGTGGCTGTTTTCTGAAGTATAAAATTTCTTTAACGCTTTTGTGTATGCACTAGACTGATATATAAAAACAAAAGAGTATTAAAAGTACATCATGCCTATGTTGCATGCTGAATTCCCTCTCCCTCATCCTAAGCAATGGTTGTATTTATGCTGCACTGAAAGCTTAACTGGCCTTGTTCTTGTTCTGAAGAGGCACAGTCAGCGTGCTTGCTAATTCTTTCAGTGGAAGGAAATCAAAATGCAAAGAAAAAGGATTAGAGATGGTAAAAATAAACAATGAAATATTAAATGTTGATCGAGTTGTGATGTAATATGGATGAATTAGGTGAAAAGAGCAATTTTTTCTTGCTTTCTTGTTTTTTTTTTCCTCTCTAAGAAGCCACATTTTGTGTCTGCTGGTAGCTGAAACAGCTGTAGGATTTTGAAAAATTTGAGAACAAGAGGAGATAGTTTGATAACTTGAGTATTTGTAAATCTCTAGGTAATTAAACTACTTTCAATCTGGTGAAGAAAGAGCAGCGAGTACTCAAACATTTTTCATTGAATTTCAGAACTCTCTTCTGGTTTCTTGTACAGATTCATTGCAATGGATGAGAAAGAATCAGTTGCTATTGCAGCCAACTACTGCTGAGAAATGAAACAAATATCTGGGGAAGATGAAAAAATGAAGGGCATCTGGGAAGGGAGCTCGGGTTTAGGAAGAAGTTTCTGGTGGGTGATAAGGCAGTGATATTGCAAACTCAAGGAGGAGGAAAAAAAAAGAAAATATGGGTTTAAGTTGGCAATGGATTATTACGTGAGAAGGATAAAGGTTAGGAGATATTTGGGAAGGGAACAGCACAGTTAGTGAGTTTAGGGGTGGAGGAGGTACTGTCTGAGGAGGGAAGATGGAGAGCAGCTTTTCAAGGCAGAGAGAAAACTTGGAAACTTAGACCAACAACAAATTCAAGATTAGTGGCAGCAGTGTAAGCACAGCTCTGATAAGATGGTGAAGGGGGGAAGGAGCAGCCTTTGCTCATTCTGTGTGCTGAGCTCTTCTGGCAAAACTGCTATGCTGGTGTATGAAACAAAGCATGGTACAGCATCGAGGGTTTGGGGATGGAGAGGTGTCAGCTCCTGGTGCCCCAATCCCCCAAGAATGCAGTCACAGTTTTAGCTAATAACTTCTGTGGAGGACCGTGTGCAGCAGACAAACTCGGGAGGAAGCCAGGGTGCCATAGCCCCCAGACACCAAAGTGCAGAGCTGCCTAACTCAAGCAAACACATCTTCAGAGAGATCTTGTTTGCACTTCAACTGGTTTCTGGTGCTGCTCGAGGCTGTATCCTACTGAACTTGAATGGTGTAAGGCAAAAAAAAAAAGTGGAAAATCTCCAATTCAGAGTGCTGAGAGAGCATTTACAGGAAGTGGTTAATGGGAGTGCAAGGTCTGGTGATTAAAAAGCTTGCTGCAGCCTCCTGTCTTTGATCTTACCACGGTGCTTGTCCCATC
The DNA here is from genome assembly GCA_013397725.1 of Rhagologus leucostigma. NCBI lineage: Eukaryota > Metazoa > Chordata > Aves > Passeriformes > Rhagologus > Rhagologus leucostigma. Next base: position 2,554,763 of record VZTD01004799.1, read on the forward strand.
GATCATTCCAATTTACTGCCCTATCTATGCGCATTTGCTCTTTGTGGGACTATTTACACAATCCATCCTCATCAGATTATCAGGTGATTTACTCCCTGTCTACACAAAACCAGTTCACAATGGGTGATCCCATTGATGTGCAAGTGGGTTTTATACAATTCAGTTGACGCTGAAGTAAATTGCACTGCCATAAACTCGCAGGTTTATAGTGTATGTGTGTGCACAAATGTGGATTAAGGGGTTGGCAGAATATCAATTACACTGATGTGGATTGCTGTACAGAACAAACCTTCAAATCAGAAAGAAACTTAGATAAGAAATATTGCAAGTACTATTTTGCAGCATGGTGACCCAGATTAAAACCAACCCTGAAGCAAATCATTCCATGGTTTAAAAACATCTAAATCTGAATGTTTCTGAATTGTTAAAAAAAAAGAAGGGGGGGAAAAAAAAGCTAAAAAAGTAGATTAACATTTGGAGTACTGCCTTTTCTCCCCCAACTTATAAATAGGGGGAAAAATACCTAAAATATATTTTTTTTACAAAGGACTTATTTTGATGAAACAATACAGTAAAAACATGGTTCCTACTCTCTGTACCTGTAAAATTACTTCAGTACTACTAACATACTTTTAAATTTCCCAAGAATTTAAACTACTATTCAATTTTAAGCATATTAGTTACTGAAAAGAATCAAGTCCTAAGAGAGGACTGAAAAGAAGAATTGCTGGTAGAAGTAAGATAAGGAAACAAAAAAAAACCTCGCAGAGTAACACATGTAGTTACATCAGGGCATCTGCAGTGAATTTTGCCCTGATCTGGACGTTAGGGAATGAATATCAGCTCTGGAAGGCGGTGAATGGTGATGGAGATGGCTGTGACAGCACTAGTATCTCTTTTCTGTCTCTGGTGTGCTTGTGCTGCTCAGGAAGAAATTTTCTTTTCTGCATTTGAGGAAGGTGCTTCCATAATGTGATCTTACATCTACGTGCTGGAAATTGAAAAGAATCTCCCTACCTGGTTTTTTATTTGTATGGATACTGCTGTTTAAACCTTGGGCTCTGGTTCAAGTGTTTCAAAGCTACTTTGCTTCTTTTAATTTTGAGTCTTATCTTCAGAAGAAGCAGCAATAACGATTAAAAATTAAGTATGGTACACTGAAAGCAACAAGGTTGGACTGCGACTTCTCTGACACATCAGTTCAGGTTCCTTTACCAGACACCCCAGCAACCTGGTACTGATGTTGGATTGGATTAAGCTGGTTGATTCTGTATTTGGGAATTAATAATAAAGATGTAAAAATCAGTTCCAATGGTACTATTACAAAATATTTTATGTCATTGCCTCCCTTTGGGCAGTGTTATAACTTCTTATAAAAGCAGGGAGTGAACTATAGGCATTTAGCAGTTGCGCTCTGAACTGTGTGTGTTTAGCTAGATTTTGAATGAATATAGAATATTTTGCTCTTTACTTAGTACTGTAGCTGCTCAGGCTTTATTTTTTCCCAAGAAAAATATGGGAGGGCAAAAAAATTACGTCTTATAAACTACCAGGAGTAGAAGCCTGGCTTTCACAGAGCAGTCTCCAGTAGGAGAAAATAAATTTTCTGATCATGGCATTGCACTTTGTTTCTGTAGACAGCAAATTCAAAGAACACTTAGAGTAAATATCGAGCCATACAATATGTCTCTTGGCATAGACATTAATTTGAATCCTGAATGATGTATCACTCTAATAAAGTCAAAGTCAGACAGAACTGAAATAAAGGGTGTCCTTCACCTGCTGCTTGGCCTGTCGCACATTTTGGAGATGAAGTAGTGGATTACATTCACACAGCTAATGAAGGGTCTTAACAAATGAGAGAATATGCTAAACAGACAGGGCAGTAGGTCTTGCTTCAATAAGAAACCAACTGTTCCCAAAGTGCTTTTTTTTCCCGTCTGTCCCCCCTGTGATTAATCCGTATTTGAGACTGTTGACCCGAGTGATCATTTCCAAATGATTGTCTTTGCTTCCGCTCTGCTTAGTCACTATTATTCTAAAGCTGAGGCTCTATGCTTTCCTAAGACAGTTCCACTTGTTCTGCTTGTCTCAATAGGTGTTTTTAGAAGACATGTCTTTAATTAAGCTCAAGAGGAGTTAAACTAAGAATTCCAGGAAGGGTTTTAGCACAGAGAATGAAGAACTGCTAAAGTTTAAATGCTGAAACATTTTGGCAGAAATAATAAAGTATGTTCATTACATTTGCTAAGAAGGGGAGACTGGAATTCAACAAGCTGAACAATGGCAAAGATTTAACGCTTGGGTATAAGAACATTTCAGAAATAAATGTGTAAGGTGGTGATTTTCCAAGTGGGACTGAAAGTTAAATTAAAATCAGATCAAGATGCATGAAAAGGTATTGCATACCATTTTAGACTGGTGTTCTGTGATACACTGACATTATTTTGGCAATATGAAAAGTAGCACTTTTATAAGTGAGTTCACACTGCCCTGGTAATTTCAGGCACAGAACTACAACAACATAACTGGTGAAGAAAGATGAATGTGATTGATTGGATAGACTGCATGGATTAATAAGTGTCAGAGCAGAGAAAAAATGTGCAATGAAGAGAAACGGGGCATGGGAGGAGAAGGAAAACAGGTGTTGTGGCTTACTAGAAGGTTTATGGAATTTGGCACAGAGTATTATCCCATATTTAGTGAAGCTGATGGCAAAGCTCCCATTAACTTTAATCATGTAGAATCCAGACATTTCCCAGGGTATCCAGGAAAAAAAAAAAAGAGATTGTAGAGGGGCAAAATAATAATGAAAATATGGGAACTTGGAGGACAGCAACACTGAACGATACAAGCTTGTCAGGAGCCAGCCAACAGAAAACAGTGATTTATTAATAATAATCTTATTCTATCTTATTGACCAACAGAATGCAACTACAAACAAAGGTAGAACTGCTTTAAAGAATTCCTGTTCTGTCCTCTGCATCTACCTAAATAAATGTCCAAATGTTAACTCTTGTGAATTAGCATGTCTCAGAACAGTATGTCTGTTATTTGTTGGTTGACCGTGATGATTTAGAAAAACTCTGGGTTATGCTGTGTAGATGCTTCTAGCAATGATGAGCATAGGACAGTAGTCACTTATTCCTCCTTAGGGAAGAATAGCTCATCAGACAGATGTACACCCTGATTTTGTCTCTTCAGGCGATTTATCTGTCCTTAAATTTGGTTAATTTTCTTCCCTCTATAAATGGTCTTTTTCAGTTGACTGAAGGACATCTAAACAGGATTGGTGGGGTTCACAACAAGGCATCTATTTTGAATGCTTCCATCTCAGTAGGAGAATAACTTCAGTTTCCGTGCTCAAACCACAGTTCTCTCAGTCTGTTCAAAACCACCAGAGAGCGTGTCTTAAGCTGTTCGATTTGCCACATATTGTGGAATATGTCTTCAAGATATTTTTAGCCTCTGAGCTATGTTTGATAATACCTGGCTGTAAATAAACTATGCACATTATGCAGAAGGGAGAAAATTTCAAAAAGAAGCCAACCTGATCTGTACTTAAATTATCACTCTATTTTTTTTTTCAGTAGAAAAATCTGAGTCACAGAAAAAGTGGAGATAGTGTTCTAATTAAGAGGTTATGAAACAAGTTGCTTGAGGCTATCTTGAGATATGGGACTACTTAAAGGAAGGCTTTATGAATAGTGGAGAAAGTGATGTGGTCTTTATTGTTATTATGTGGTATAGTCACATTCAGTGGAATATACCATTTTTTTATTGGATTGCATGATTCTGGATTCAGTGATCCATGACCAGAAAAGGTCTTGGATTAGTTTACTTCTAAAATTCAATTGTTCATAGTCACAGCACTATGAACTGTTTATAATTATATTTGAGAAGTGCTTAGATATAGGAAACAAGAATTTTTTACTGAATTGATTTTTAATTCTGAGCAGCAGTTCCCAGAGTTATTTTCACGTAGTGTACCTAATAGTTTGGACTTAGAATAAGGGCCTTATAATAAAAATAATCTGTGCCATAGTAACTTTTTGTTCCAAGTCAGTTACAGGATGTTCGTACGCAAGGGAGAATCCAGCACCATTACTGAATGAATCATTGAGAGGGACTAATGCAGCTGAATTTTCTAACAGTTATTGCAGGCAACATAACTTTCTGTCTCTGGCAACTGGCTTTGCTCTTCATCAGAGCAGTTGGTGGATGCCTGGCCTACTCGATAAATCCTGTTTCAGAATATACGTGGGAAGAACTTTCCTATGCAGCTCAGTTGCTGTCACAGCCAAACACTGATGTCTGGGATGGTATCAGCAGCCCTGGCCTCCCTCTTCTTTATCAGAGAGATGGCAACTGGGCTTTCTTGACTGGCTGTTCTTGGTTTGCAGGTCATGCATCAGGCAGAATATCTGTTATCTCTGTGAGCAGCTGGCATCTCCTCTCTGTCTGGTGGAGTGGGCTCTCACCACCCCTACTGCCAGATGTGATATGTTATCTCTGAGACTGATCATAGTGCAGATCCTCAATGTGTTAATTACATGTACTTCTGTCTTGTTCTGTCCCTGGCTTTTACATGCCTGTCCACATAAATTTTTAATGTTGTTAAAGTGCCTTGTATTAGGTATAGATTTTATAGGCTGTTTTCATATAGGGAGATCATGTATTTATGTAACCAAAGTGCAGTGAAAAGCAAAGGACAGAGGCAGTGCACACATGAAGCTTGTTGAAGCTGTATTTGCAAAGAAGATGAAGAGCCATGGGAATGGGAGGAACCGCTGGTAGCCAAGCAGAGCACTGAGTTTGTGAGAAAGTGGGCACTGGAGTAGAGTAATATCTTGAAGGACAAACCTGTTGACAGAGATGATTATTTTACACTACTGAAAACCTTATTTGGTGTTTACTTATTCTGTTAATTTCTCAGAACTTTTATTCCAATTTAATATGAGCTACATAGGTGTATAATTTAGATAGATACATCCATCTTTAAATCTCTTTAAATTCTACTTTTCTGTCTGTTACATTTATTAAGCACTTGACCTCATTAATGCTGACAGAGACTTCAGCTAGCTGAGTGTATGCCAGTACTGACAAGAGCCTGATTATGAACTTTGGTGGGATTTGAATGAGACCTAAATCATGGATCATAAAGGCACATACATATTGTCAGTGTCTGGGATTGTGTGTCTGGGTGCTTGATTACAAAGCTGACTGTTCCCAGCATATTCTATGGTCTAGCACTGGAAAGCTCAGCATGGTGAATAAGACAGTTGCAAAATTCTGCAATTCTGCAAAATCCAATCACGTATGGATTATGAGTTTAATTCCATGTTTCATTTTGACTGTGTCCAATTTAAATCTGTAGGGCTGTAGAACTTAACTTATGAAAGTTCCTGTGATGAAATACCATTAATCTACATCACCCAGAATAGGTATGTGAATGTAGGTTTTAATTTAGTGTTGGGAGGAGGAGTCTTTTGAATGTAGTGGAGCAGTGACTTTCATGGGATTTTGAGTAACACTTTAAAGCATTTCTGTATAGCTTCTTGACCAAACTGACAAGAAATCTTCAGAAAGTTTGTCTCATTTGAAACTTCTAAAATGTCTCTTGGATATTGATGTCTACATGTATGGAACCAAAGTAGTTTTCTCTCTCTCTTTAGTAAATAAAAAGGTTAAACATTGACGTGCCACTCATTTAAAAAAGGCTTAATTAAGGTGCTTCTGACATGAAGTGTGTGAGTAATTTGGGACAATGTACTATCTTCCCTTGCTCAGGAACACATTTGAAAATGTGCTGATGGCAGGTGTAACAGTCTGCTATTTAGAAAGTGCTGCTCAAACACTTTGCCTTGTCTCTACTTCTCCATTTCGAAGTAAATGTGCTGTTTCTTCTCTGCCTGCCTCAGACCTTATTTCGCTGATCAGAGTTGAAAAACGGCATCCAATATCCTAAAGTGGCATTAAAGGGTGATACCTGTTGCTCTGAAGTGGCAGTAATTGTACCTTGTATTCAGGATTTATGGCAGGGCGAACTTGCTCATCAACCTTGATTTCAGGGAACTATTTAAATCTTTAATATGAATGTCTGTAATCCAAAAACATTTTTGCTTTATATTACCTACAGTGCCTCATTCCATCCTGCTGTAAGGATAAACATGTAGCATCTACATGCAGGGCATTATTTAATGATATTGCAGATAGTTCTGTATGGAAATAGCAGTGTTCATATAAAAATGTTAAATGAGTCCCTGTGTGTTATAATTATGCTCAACTCTGAGCATTTTCCTTCTGTTGTACAACTAATCTACTGGCAAATGATAGGTTTACAAACATGCCTCTTGTTAGAATTATGATTCCTAAAGTCTTCAGTTTAGATGTAGAATCTTTTATGCTAGGAGAAGCCAGTATAGCAGAAAATGCAGTCTTCAAGGGAGTGAAATACACAAGTCACACAAAAGCAGAAGAGAGAAAGTAATATTATTCTAATCTCAGTATTAAGTACATAAAGAACCAATCCACTGAAACTGAATGACTTGCCTCAATGTAATCCAAATTTTTTTGTAGTGAAGCCAAGAAGATGATTTTGATTTCCCTAATGCTTAACTCCACCCTTCCTTCACAATATTTGTTATTTTAAAACAATCCCTAAATCTTGTTCATATCAAGTCAGAACAAAAGAAATCTTTGCACCTTGACAGGGACGTGCTATTAATTTGCAAAGAATGCCCAAAGGTTTGACAGTATAAATCCTGCAATACCTGATAGTTTATTGATGTGTTACTTGTCCCCAGGGTCTTTGATACAGAGATTAAGGGTTTTTTTACATTCTTCTTTACCTACGTGTCGAATGCTGTCTATATGTTAAAATGTTCAATCTGCTTACTCATTATTGGCGAGAGAAACAAATTTTGAAACTTCTTCTGGCACGTCTCCATCACTAAATCTGCTGCACATAGCTGTTCTAACATTTCCTTTTTTCTCCAGAGTAGGCACAGTCACTCTTTGTCCTCTACAGAGCAGATCACTGCACAGGGAAATCTCATCTCAGCCCCAGAACAACCTGACTCCTGTGGTGTTTCAGGACTTTATTCTGGCCATCTGCGTCTTACTGCTTCAGCAAGTTTCCTCTTAGTATTGTCATTAAGCATTTTCTGCACGCAGACTTTGCACTTGGAAATGAGCAATGTTGTGTTAATCTAATTCTAGTGAATCAGCTAGACTGTGTAAATTTGCAGGGACATGTTGTTTGGACCAGAATACATATTTCCTTCCCCTCCCTGCCCCATATTTCCTATTTTCCTTTCTTTTTTTTCCATCTTGCTACTAGTCTTCTTCTAGTCGCTTTCTATTCAGATATCTGTCCTATTGCCGATTACTAGTTATTTTACTCAGAAAAGAAACCCTGACTTCCTCAGGAGTATAGTGCCTCTTTATAATAGAAAATTATTCCTCAGGCCTTTTTGATTATAAGACATGATGCAAAGACATTTAGGCAAGAGGAAGCGTTCACAAAGCTGTTCAATTTTCAGTGTTGATCTTGCATTCCTGTCACCTGCTGAATATTATATACGTAATATCCAGTGGTATAACAATATAAATGTGCTTTTGAAGAAGGTAAGGAAGCTTTTCTACTATCATTCTGCAAAGGTGTGCTGTTTTTCTCATTAGAGATCTTTAAACTAGAATACAAAAGCAACACAAACCAAAACAAAAGCCAGCAACACATGTTCTATTTTAAAAAAGAGAAAAGCAAGGTTTCATCTTTCTAATTAATAGTAACAATCAGATGTCTGTTAGTGATGGGATGCCTGTTTCATTAGCTATGCTTCACAGCAAACAGATGCTTCCTACCATAAAACATTAAACATCTAAATAGATGATGAAAAATGAGCAGATATGGCAGTCAGGAAACACAAAGAAACTTCTTGAGCTGCAGTAAAAGTGGGGGAAGATGGAAGTGGGTAATAAAAAAAACTGTCAGCTTTTGCACAGACCAAAGTATCACCTGGATCAGGCTGGCAAGTGCAACTGAGAACAGAGGGCTTTTGGGCACAGTACTTCTGTTTGCAGTGCTACAGGGTCCTGGAAATTGCTCCAAGTGCAAAATACTTCTACTTCTGGAAAGCCAATGTTCCATCCTCTTCATATTATGCAGCACATTTTCCTCTGTTTATTGGCTTTGAGTTCGACAGAGGGGGCCGTAACAATTCAGGAACCGTAAATCCATCTCTTCTTGAGCTTGTGAAGCCTGGTCCAAGGAAAAACACCATAGTGAATGTGTTCATACATTTTTTCCCCCATTAGCTCTGGAACACTCTGTATTTTGCAGGATGACTGCAGAAATGCAGAGTGCAGAACAAGCATGAGAGGGCCCACTGCCACTGCTGCAAGGACAAGTGGAGTCATCCCAGTGATGATGAAGAAGGTAGCTGTCATACAGCCCTGCTGTCACATGGGTGTTCCCAGCAGCTGGCTGGGCTGGCAGCTGTAGTTTTGTGTCTTTTTATCACTAGTACAGTTCCAGAAGCTTGTTTGTGGTTAATTAAAGAAAAAAGTTTTGTTCTTATCTGTTGCCTGTTCGTGTCTGACTGACAGCTTTCCACTGCTCAGTTGCATGGGTAGGTTGGTCAGCTGCACACTTTTTAGTGGTCCACCTTTTGTGGACACACGTTAATTCAAGTTAAATGTTCACTGGGATTTTTTGACTGAATGTGGTGCACAGATACTGCTTATTTATTGTTACCCTTTTTGTAGTTGGTAGTGACAGAGACCCCTGTGGTAGGGAGCAAACCTTAGCCTTATTTAATATCTCCATCATATAATAGGATACACAGCCCTACTGAGTAGAAACAACTTGCTTAACAAAAATAAAGGGAAAGAAATGGCATCATGAGAAGGCTGATAATGACCTGCATGAGATTTGCACAGCAGTGATTTAATCTGAACAAGACTGTCCCTATTAAGAAAAAATCCTCTTGGATGAGTGGAAGAATCCTCCCTGATCTCACTACGTGTTGGATGAGGACATTTGTAGATGAAACTTCTTTATAAAGGTGTATCTTGAGCATTCTTTGAATCTCCCAGAATAGGAATTGAATTTAATTCTTTTTTTATTATCTTTCATGTGGTATGAATTTGCGTATTTTTTTTTTACTCTGAGGATGAATGTAAGTGTCAGAAAACTAAATTTGCCATAATGGATGCTCCACAGCAGCTGAAAGTCCTTGGGTGAAGGACTCCAACTGCTGGCTTGTGCTGTGGTCTGGCACCTGTGAGCCAAGTGTGGTGAGAGCCTTGGATAATGAGAGAGGTTGATGAATGTACAATAGTTTGACATCTTTTTTTTTTTTTATAACAGCACAGCAGTTCTGAAAATATACAAATGCATTCTAAATGTTTGGCTAAAGTTGTCAGATTTATTATTCTTTTAGGTTATTGCAGATGGTAAATCCTTTTTAATCGTACTTTTTAATGTTCTGTACGTTTGTTTGTAAATTCCTTTACTTTAGGAACATCTGTATTTTGTTTTCCCTAGTATTATTAAAGTTGAATCAGATTTGCTTTCAGAATATCATTATGTGCAGCAGTGCCACCAGATTAAAGAGATTATTATGATTATGAACTACCCATACATTTAGTTCTAAGTTCTGTGCCAGTCTGTGAGCTGGCTGAGTGGATCTGATTTGCAGCACGGCTGTTTTCTACAATATGCAGATGATTAAGGCCTATAATTAACTAATGATTTATACAGCAATTTGACAAAATCTTTTTGCTCTCATTGTCTACTCCTGACAGAAACCTTTCTGTAGCTTCACAGAAATTTCCGCTCCTGTCTCCTCCGCTCCTGTCTTTCCGCTCCTCAGCTATGAAACATCCTTTAATTTGTAGAGGAACTTAGCATTCCTCTTTATAGTGGTGGAGATGGCTGTGCAAACTTCACAGCTTAGCATGGAGCATGAGGGGAAATACAAACTTTAAAAGCCACTAGGTCAAAGAAGAGCTTTTTGCAGCTATCCTCCCAAGTGCAGCCAGCAGCAGTGGCAGCCAGCCATCGTCTGCAAAGGGTAAAGCTATAAACATTGCTTTTGAGGGCAGAACAACCCATCATTTCTGAAGTAACTGTACATGTAACATCTCCTTTAAGTGACAGCCTGAAACAATAATAATGTTTAGGAACAATGCCCTGTTAAGAATAAGTGATGCTGGAACAAGGGGACCGTAGCTGCCCTTGACTTTCTGACAGCCTGGGAGCCAGTGAGGAAGTGCAGATGGAGCCAGTCTGCATCGGCCTCTTCACACTCACTTCTTTTTCATTTCAAACAGCAGGAAAATATTGAACAGTGCCAAAGTCCAAATGACTCACTCTGCAAACAATAGGAAAAATCATAGAGCACTGAAGACCACCTTAGATGTGAGTTCAAAAGAAAAATGTGTATACACATCTTGCATGTATTGCTGATCTTCTTCCTTTAAATCCCCACTATGAATTTTCCAGGAAAACATGTGACAAACAACAAAGAGAAAGTTCTCTGATTTATGTTCTATTCTAGAATGGAAGAAGAGAATGTTGGAAAATAATCAGGGTGATGTTTAAAAAATGGGGGCACATCTCAGAAAAGTGAATTTAGAGCCCTATCAATCTCCTATTTAAATCAGTGGCAAACTTCCACGTGGCTTCAGAGAAAGATTCAGCATTGAGAAAAACAGACTATAAACATATTTTTTAGCTTATTCTGTCAACCTCTCCTTTTAAATGACTGAAAACATACACCACATTTAATGCAAATGGTTCTCACAGGTAATATGAAAAGCATCCAGTCGTGTTGCAACTACTTTGACAATACCAGAAGCTACAATACCANTCAACCATTAGAAGTAAACAAGAAAGCTTGTATCTTCAGTTAGAGGAAAGGCTTGGAAGAAAACTGATTATGGCAAAACTGTATAAAGGGCAAGGATACTGAGGTTAAAGCCAAAGACCGTCTGTGAGAATGGAAAAGACCTGATGATCAAGTTTCTTGGGACAAATAAAACCTTTTAAATCAAAGGAGATGTGCTGATTGATTTCAGTGGCTTTGAATTCAGGCTTTTAATTGGATTGAAATTATTATACCAGAGCACCTATAGCAGTAAAGGTCTAAAACTAGGTTTTTGCAAGCTGGTGGCCTACTATGTGTGAGGAAGTTATGGGGGAGTCAACAAATCAGGAGACGGTTGTATTTATCCTGCATGTTGAATTATATTTCACATTTTGGTCTTCAGACTGTTTTGTCACACTTTTGTACTCCCTCAGCAACGACTGAAAAGATATTCATCATTCATAACAGTTGGGCAAAAACTGAATTCCATCTGTTTCTTCCATAGTAAGTAATGGGAATGAAGGTGTTAACAAAGAACTCCCCCTCTCTAAACACTACATCAATGCTATTTGTGGTTTTATGTCTGAAATTCTAGCTTAATGTATTTGGGCAAAGAAAAACTGCTTTCCTATGCAGAAGTCCATATGATCAGACAGCAGTGACAGCTGATCATCCAATCTGGTTAAAAAATGCACAGGCATTTCTGCTGTGTAACAGCTTTTGGATTTTTTACTGGTACATCAAGGCAATTTTAGTAGGATAAGAGTTTTATATGGAAAGTTGTATGAATGAGAACTCCAGGTCTCTCTAATGAGCACTTTGATTGTGACACAGTCATCCAGAAATATCTATAGGTTTATTAAAATGTTTCTCATTCTTTCATAGATTAGACTCTTTCAGGTTTTTCTATCCAACTTTTTCTATTATTTTGTTTTACATTGTGCTTACTGCTGATCTGCAAGACAAGTGAAAAATAATGTTTTCTGAAAGGACCTGAATGTTAGCATTTGGATGTTGAAGCCCATCTGTCATTAGAAACTCCATCTAATACAATAGTCAGTTCTGTTACTTGGATATAGGTAGAAGGGTAATACAGAAAATAACCCCAGAGAAACTGTAGTCATAGGCATTGAATACCCAGAGCTCTAGTGACCCCTGGGGCAGTGGAAGAAGTAGATCTGGCGTGTATCAGAGTAAAGACAAAGGAAATTGGTACTGAATATTGTACTAAAATATTTTTGTATGTCTGATATAACTGAGGAGAATGTGAGCTGAATCTTAAATGGTATTGCATTTCAGCCACCTTTCATCTGCTCACTCAAGTTATTGAAGCTTATTCACTAGTTATGAAGAAATTGGCACCAATTCAGTGACAGTTTGTTCTGAGTGATCCTAGAAATGGATGTACAGTCCATAGGTATCAGGAAGCAAGCATTGGCTGCCCCTTTTGACACAGAACCCACCAGTGCAGTTCTTGTATCCCAGTCATTCCCTAATCATTGCCAGAGATACACAGCTATCTCTAGGAGCAAATAACTCTGCTGCTAGAGGAGATGTTTGTCATGACCACAGATAAAACAGAAACTTGAGCTGAATATAGTTGTTTCTGACTAAAGGAACTAAAAGGTGGAGTCCAAGAGCTCTGGACTATGCTGTTTTATTCTTTTCCTGAGAAAATAATGGATTGGAAACTATCACGTATTAATAGTTTTCATTATATTTCCTTTCCATGTCCCTCTTATATGTCCCTTCTGTCTAGTTTATGACTTCACATACAATTATAATCTAAAAGTGCAGGTCACCGTGTTCAAAATGTTACACCCGTTTCTGCCAACATCCTCATAAATAGCCTGGAGCATATGCTTCCTGTATCGTCCCCCTCTCTTAGGGACAGAGGCTGGTATTGCTGATAACAAATCAGCTCCTTGGTGATTCATGGGATGTAAAAGCCAATACAACCTGGAACATTTCTATCTCCCCCAGTCTTACCACTCAATACTATGTCCTTACTCGGGACTTCCTAGAATGGTGTGGTCACCACCTCCTGATGCTCTTTGGCATGAGCCAAGTCTTCAATGCCCCTGGGTAAAATGGCTTTACTTTTTCGAACAGAATTTTATTTTCTACATCGGTAGTTTTCACTGGTTCCATGGAAACTACTTGCAGGACCTTGTCTATTTTTCACTTGCATTCATGGGCAATTTGCCATTCAGCATTGGAATTATTTTTGTATTCAAATGTTATTTCTCTGTGACTGTGTATTTAAAAAAAATAAATTAACAAACTGACTTCTAAAAGTCAGGGAGGTGATAAAAAAGAGACTCTTCCTAAGATTTAGCTCCATTGCTACAGTCTCCTCAGATAAATTGTTCTGGAGATCAGGAGTAGTGAAGGAAAATGCTGTATTTAGAACATTTGAAGCTCATGGAACATGAAGGGCTCGTTGGATGAGCTAGCAAATGCTTTTTCAGAGAGATTTCATCTGTGTCAGTTCTGCACAGTGTGTTTTGTAGATGCTTCACAGCAGGAACTGGGTATTACAACAAAAATTTGTTTTTAACTTTTGGCGGAATCTCTCACATTCAGGGCAAGCAAGCCTTTAAAGCCACCTTTGTTACAACTAGAACTTAATAATGCAGAACAAACCACATTTCAGCCTAAAGCATATTGCAGGTCTGATTTTCAACTATAAAGCTGTATCGTTTAAAACTGTGCCCTACTTTCAAAAAAAAAGAAAAACAAAAAAGACCCAAACAACCGTGAGTTTGATCTTGAGAAGATACAAAAGAAAAAGAAATCCTAACAAAAGTATAATCAGAAAATTATTTTAATACTGTGCTTGAAAACATCCTATAAGTGCTTCTCCTTTTAGAGTCAACCTAGATATCCACTTTGAGAATCTAAACGTTAATTATGATTTTCAAGTAGAACTGGTACAATATCTCCGCATTTCTCAGTCGATTGAATTGAATGATCATCCTTACCTTCTGAAATCCAAGGATCATTTCACAGCCAGAATGGCTTCTATTTGCAACTCAATATAAATACATATATATATGTATGTATGTATGTATTTATATGTATTTTAAAGCAAAGTAGACTGAAAAATAAAACTTCAGTGAAGGCATTGTTTGAGGGGTCTGACTAGCTGTTCTGGAATTGCTTATAGTCCACATCTTTTGTAGCTGATTTGTGTGGGTTTTTCTCCCATTCTCACAAGCAAATCTGTGTAGTTGTCTCCCTACTCTGGATTTGTAAAACCATGTATTGCAAACTCCAAGTGAAACGGGTGGAATCTGAAGTTGTGTAGCTTTTAAACCAAAAATGTCAGGTCATCAGTAAATTTGTTGTATCTAAATAATATCTGTGCCTGAGAGGCAAAGTCACTCTTTGCTATATGTTTCCATATCTTTTGGATTTGATTTTATTTAAAGGTGTCTATGGAATGAAAAAAAAAATCAAAACCAAGACAGCCCAGGAAACTCAGCACCGAAGTCATGCAGGTTGTTGATAATTACTATCACATTCTCAGTGTTTTGCTGATTTATTAAAAGACCTCAGTGTGTCCAATGACACAATAAATTCAGCACATCTAGAGATGACTTTCTGAGCAGGATATGAGAATGTCAGGGTTATTTTCTACCTTTCTCTAATAGTGATCCTACGTGCTGCATTATTTTTAGAAAGTAGTCTGTTGATAAAAAGCTCTGTAAGGATGGCCTTTAAAGAAGCCAGAATGATTCTTTTCCCCTCGCACAACAGACTCTGCCTGCCCTTCTAAATCCCAACTCAAAGCAGGCACTTCTGCCCCTTGATGTTAAAGGGTGCTACTTCACAAAGAGAAGTCACTATCTGACTTGGTACTTTAATTTTTGGTTTCCTGGGGATTATAGGAAACATCACATATATTTCTTTGTAGTATATTTTCCCACTGTCTTCTTTGTCCTACGGCTTTTTTGTTCCTTTCTGACAGGAAAGCTGATTTTCCCACACTGGTGCTTCTGGGGCCGGGAATATTAAAGCTTGGAGGCCCCTCCCTTCACTTAATTTAAAAGTAAGCTTTAAATGAACAAAAATAACCAGCAGGCTTTCTGCAGTGCTTTAGTGAGACTAATTTCTTATTTATTTAATGTCTATTTAAATACCTGCTCCCATAACCTGCAGTGGGAGGGATTTGAAGCCCTACCTCAACATCTACTGAGGTACCTAGTGGGACAGCGCAACCTTTTTCTTCCTACTGTCCAGAGAGGAAGAAGAGTGGAGATGTCTGGCTGTTGAGAAGGGCTCCTAGTCCATGGCCTGTGAGACCAGCAGGGTGTAGCAGGCAGGAGGCACTGGCAAAGCCCAAGGTTGCATTGTAAGTTTTAATAGGAGGGATCTGGTGTGTGGCTGCTGAGGTGAAATAGAGTCTGTGGAGCAGCCCGGCAACTTCATAGTAACTACGGAGGGTAAGATAGGAAGATTACCTGGCAATTGCCATTGTCTGATCCTGGAAGAATCTAATTGTGAAAGTTAGTTCAAGCTTTCCACAAGATGCCTGAGCATTCAGCACCTCAGTGTGTTAGGATCAGAAATGGGAAGAAAAGGGAAATAATTGCTCCTCATGACTGCCAAATCTCTGTGTTTGTACAAATCTGGCACTTCATAAATATCAAGCTATGTCCTCGTAACATTTAATAAACTATAAACATTCATTTCAATGTTTTCTAATCTAAATGTGATGATTAGTTGTTGGTTTGTGGTTTTGTTTTTTGTGGGGGGGGGGGTTTCTTTCAAAAAATGTGACAGACATTCGTTAAAATCTTAATGGAAGTAAAGAACTGTTTCTGCTTATGTCCCTTGGGAAACTGGCCTATCAATTTTCAGCTCCTCTAAAAGGGGATAGAAGAGAGTTCCCAAGGACTAGACTTGAGCAGATTGCGGAGGTCCATCTCATCCTACTTAATGCAGTTCAGATGTAGGAGTTTCCACCTACTCTAAAAGATGATTAGCTTCTAGTGATTTTCCATCACTAGCATAATTTTTATTGCTGTGCGATGTCTGTTTGCAGTCAAATGGTTCTGGTGAAGGCACTGACACAGATCGTATATACCAGAATATGTGTGCACCAGAAATTTGTTTCTATCTTCCTATCTTGACCTCCCTCCTCCAGAATTAAATTTTCAGACACACTCTAGTTTACACTGAACTTTAAAAAACCCAAGCAATTATATTTAAAGGAATACAGAAAAGTTGTTCTATTTTTATCTGACTCTTTGTCACAGACTGTGGGGGTAATAGGCTTTGAGGAGCTGTGGTGTGAGTCATTCCAGTAAGAAGATTTGTAATCACGGGCTGTGAATCTTGTTAGTTAATTTGGAGTACAGGAACAAAGTTTCGTCAAAAGTTTGTAGCAGCAAAATGATTTGTCTCCTTTAGGCACCCAGCTCAGGAGAATCTGAAACTGGAGAGAGTATTAAGTGCATCTGACAGCCCTCAAAGCATTTGTTTGCCTCACTATGCTTACTCTGTACAGTCACCACAGTTTTTATTACCTTAAATTGATTGTAAAATGTTGCCATCACAGAGTTTTGGGATTTCTTCACAACATTTCCAATATGCTAGTTCATATGATTTTAATTCAATTTAATCTCCCAACTTCTCTGGATCTAATGATGTGCCTGTTTCATATTTTTTGTTTGGATCAAACACATCCTCTCAAAGGGAATCTTCTGCTAATCCTCTCCTTTCGCTGCATTTTGGTTTGTATTTGGGAGTATAGGAGTTAGACTGTGTTGACTGGCCGCTGTAAGCACCCCAAAATCCATAAAGCTGCATGGCAGGTCCTCTGTCCAGTGTATAGATCTCCTGTGGGTAGGCTGAATCAGATATTCACAAAACTGGGCACATATCCTGGGGCAGTTTTCTGTTCTCCGTAATGGCTGGGGGTTTGGTCTGGCCGGCTGCTGCACAGCTCCTAATTCACTTCAAGCACCTTCCTTTGTGCAAGGATGGGAGAATGAGGTGTCAAGCTCTGAGCAGGCCAGTGCTGTGCAGCACACAGCGTGCTCTCCCAGACGGCGCTGGCTCTGTGTTCAAGTGGCATGGTGACTGCTGCCATGGAAACTGCTGCCGTGATGACCGGTGTCCTAACTCCCCTGTTTTAGCAGCAAGCTATTCCACTTTCAGAACATCCAATCACAAAATTGCCTTAATGAGTAGGACAATGTGAGAAAGTCACTAGATGAAGTTCTGTTGGTACATGTGAATGGTTTTTTTTTCAGTGTACGTTAAATTAATTTCATCGTTTCTATCTTTTTAAAATCTCCATTACATTCAGTTTTGCAAGTAGTCTCCCAAGTACTGTGTTAACATCCATCTGAAAAGCTGCTGGCAATACCCCTGAAGATTTCTCCCCCAGCTCCTCTGTGAGTCCTCAGTATTGAATCTGAACGTTGAAGGTGATACAGATGGAAAATAGAGAAGGGGGAATGGGAATATGTAAGAATTGATAAAATAAGCATTTGCCAAAGTCCTCTGCAGAATGCCAAAGTGGAGAAGCTTGGTAGAAATGAGGACTGAGAGGTTACTTTTAGTTTTTCTCCTTTTTGATACTCCTGTTGAAATCACTCTGAGAGATCTTGGGGAAACCACAGTGTAATTCAGGACCAGGGGAACTGACTGAGTGACCAGTCACTTCACTGGCTTGCTGGGTGACCTTTTATTGTTTTATTTCTGTATCATAGTATTCTTCCCTCCCTCGAGTTTGTTTAAAAATAGAATTTGTGTAAAGGATTCCTGAGCTATAGCTAACATTTGCAAAGGATTTTGCTTCACACAAAAAAGCAATGTAACAGCACCATGACATGACACTTATTGCTTGGCTTTATGCATTTAGTATTTTTCCGCAAATAGCTTTTTGGCTCAACCAAAAGGAGTGCTGGATGAAAAAAGTTCAGTGTCAGCAACTTCATATCCTCTCTATTGCTTTATTTACTTCTTTCTTAAAAATCTCACTTGTGTTCTTAATTTTACTGGGCGCTTGCTGATGAGTTTTCTCATCACAGCAAGACGAATTGTTCTCTGCAGACATTATTTTCACATTCGTTGGTGGCAGGGGAGGAACCATGTCAGTTTATCAGATTGGCAAATGTGATCTAGGAGAACTTCAGTTTAGCTTCATAATCTCTATTTTCCAGTTACTGTTTTATGTTTTCTTAACTGGTCTTTTAAAGAGCTGGATTCTGTCTTGTCTTATTTATTTATAGAATAAGTAAAAATAAGAGAAGGAGAATCCGCGTAAGGCTCTGCTCTGCTTGGTGCTGCTGTATCAAGGAGTGAGGATGGTACAGTACTATCAGAGCACCCCACAGAGAGGTGCTGTATCCCATTGCCTCTGGGATACAGAGACACTCTGCAAAAGTCATCGGATGATCTTCAAAGTACCAACAGCAAGGTCATTAAAGACCTGCCAAGTGCAATGACTGTTGGACTGTAGAAAACAAAACACTGCTTCAGGACTAATAGAAATTTCCACGAAACATGAGGGATGTGAAAAAAAGCCCTACACCCACCCAACCCTTAAAAACTTTGCAGGTTATAAAATAAAGGGATTAGTAATGTTTTGTGGATCTATAGGGATCTTTCCACAAAAAGAGTATAAGATGATGTCACAGTATGTGATGCCTGAAATATAGAAAACAAGTTGGGGTTTTTTATCCATAATTATATTTACATATGTATGTCAAGTTTGTATTACATATCATATTTTAAATGTAAATCAGACTACCTCTGTCATTTCAGATAAGAATTCCCTTTATGTAAAGTATTGCTGCAGCAAAGAAAAAAGTAAGAACAAACATAGGGCTTGGTTCTCCAGTAGAAAAACAGTTTTGTAAACCAATAGTTGTCCTTTGATTAATGAGAAGCTAAGCATAATATTTCTGTCAGCTCTGCTGGTGTAAGGCATTCAGAAGCAGTGTGTGGCCAAGGAACATAAGGAAGAGTGACCTTGGTATCTTTAAATATTTTTTTGTTTTTCTTCTCTGTTTTGGTGAAGCTGTGCTAATTTGGGGAATTTGTCTTATTGTGGTCCAAATGATAAATAATGTACTAGCCAAAGCTGCAAAACAGAAATGAAATACTTTTGAAGCTGTTCAAATTATTTTTAATGCAGTTTGGAACAGTTTGCTTAGTAGTTTTACCCTAAAGAATAAATCTTGAATATGATTAAGTTGAAGAGCCACTTTAAATCCAGATTCAATAACAGTTTGTTCTATTTACTCTCATCTGTCTTTGTCTTTGGTTGGGTTTTTTGTTGTTGTTTGTTTTGGCTTTGTTGGGGTGTTTTTTTGCCTTTTTTATGCTGGTTTTTTTTTCTGTTTTTCTTATCTGTCTTACAAATTTATTCCTCTTTCCCAATATTCTTTCTTTTCTTAATTTCATTTTACCTGGGAACTCCTAAAATATAACTATTATCATTCTATTACCTTTTAAACTCTCTTTTAAAATAATTTACTGATGTGTAGCTATGTAGAATATATAGAATTATGCCCATATATATAATTCTGATTTAAGTGAAAAATTAAATAATTTCTTTTTGACATGCTCTAACAGAACAGGAAGAGTTAATTGGCATACTGTAAGAGATTCAAGCAGAGGATTTGCTAATACTTGCAATTTGCCTAGCAGAAAAACTGAAGGTTTTTTTTGTTATCAGGGACACTGGATCTTACTCTAGAAGGATCTCTCCTCTCTCGTGACCAGTGACAGGACTCCAGGAAATGGCATGATGCTGAGTCAGGGGAGGTTTAGGCTGGATATCAGGAGAAGCTTTTCATGCAGAGGATGATTGGGCACTGGAACAGGCTCCCTAGGGAAGGGATCAGAGCACTAAGCCCTTGTCTGAGTTCAGGAAGTGTTTGGACAACGCTCTCAGGCACATGGTGTGACTCTTGGGGATGGTGCTGTGCAGGGCTGGGAGCTGGACTCCATGATCCTGATGCATCCCTTCCAACTCAGCATATTCTATGAAAATGATAACGCTAGTGTTTAAATGGAGGGAAAAAGAGTTATTCTTGATGAGTCATCTTTTCTTCAAAGCATGGAAAAATACTGGAACTAAAAATTAAACTAAGTATTTGTAAGTTTTGTAAGTACTTTGAAAAAGGAGAATAACAAAAGGAGGTAAGTTGTAGTCAATACAGACCTGTCAAAAATACATTAAATCTAATTAATTTCCAACCAGGACTGGCTAATACCCCTTTTCAGTAGAGAGAAGGTATTAAACATTGTTACATTAGAGCTGTGGATATTTTCATAAACAAAGGAGCTGCAGTCTAGACGCAAGATGAATCATTAGAGGATGAATTCAGACTCAAAGACTATACTCAGCAGTTTTGTGCAGTCCAGTATCAACTCTTTAATTAGCTATCAAGATAGTAAGTTAGAGAGTGTTCTTATTATCTTTGTAAGCGGCATCCTCCTGAGAGAGTCAGCAAGCACTTTCAGGCAGGGGTTGGACTTTGACATAAGCACTGGCATGGGGAGGATCGTGGCATTGTCCCTCGGGTACAGGACAGAACCACTGTCTTTCGCAAGAGGTCAGTTTGGCCGGCAGTGACCGCACGTGGGCCTGGTTCACACTAAAGTCACACTGAGATCTGTCAGTGCGGAGTGCTGGAGGTGTGACAGGGCATGCAATAGCTTCCACTCAGAGGTGGGAGAGCCTTGGAGCTGTGGGGTCAGTCTTGGGACACCACTCTTTCTGCAGGGATTGACTCTTGGAGACGGTCAGTGGCTGAGCAGCTGAAATTATCAGAACCTGTGAAACTGGAAAAACATCGGTGAATCTAGAGGAGACAAGAAGAAAGCATGTTAAGTCTTCAAATCAGTAAAATGTTTCCACTAAAGCTGGATAAAACAAGAAGAAATTAATTAACTGTGCCATGAAAGATTTCTGTTAGATTTTAGCAAAATGTGATGGCTACTCATAAGGTTAAATAAGTATTGGGATAGATTCTTGGAAAAGGCTTTCATTACTAAGGGCCTGAACAGTGAAGTTAGAGAGGTATCTGTCTTCCAGGAACATCTGACGTGCAGTTTGATCCTGCTTGGTGGAGGTAAAGAGCTTAATGAAGGATCTTTTTGTTTCCCTTCCAGCTTTATGTTTTAAGATTCTGTGATAAGAAAAAAGATTCCAGAGCAAAAAGATAGCTTTATATTTCAGTCAATGGAGAACGTTCTGAAGAGCTGAAAACCACATTTTGAAAGTAGGCATATGTGAAGTTTGTTTGACAAGATCCAAGAAAATTTAAAGATGGGCCCATGCAACCTTTAGAAGACCTCTATCTCTTTTTCTCTAATGTGCTAGCAATTAGGGTGACTCTTCTTCTGCATAATAACATAGCATTGTCTGATTTATGGAGTGGCTGATGTTTTACAAAGATCTTTCCCCCCCCCCTTCATCTATAGGAACGGCTCCCTTGGAGGTTTTTGGTTAACATGGAACAAAGGAATATTATTTCACTTGTGAGAATATTTTTGCAGTACTAAAAATATTCTCAAGAGTGTGAACTTTATAAGGAATGTTTAGCAACACAGATTCCACCTATTTTCCCACATTTGCTTTGTAATTTCAAGTCTGAGTTAAGAAAAATTCAAGCATTTCCAGTGACCATTTTCCCTAGTAAAACCCTATTAAAACCATATTTCTGAAACAAAAATTACAGTATGACCAAAACAGCTGGAATGTTCCCACTAAGGCATATCTGCAATACTTGATATATCGTTATTGGCATTTTAGATTTATGAACGACCAGCTGTGAGACATTCACAAAACAGAACTTTTGATTTATTTTTTATTAATAATAAGCAGAAGTCTGCATTGAAAAACAAATTGCACAACGTGAGAAGCTAAGGAAATGAGTAAATTCCTTGTGCCAAACATGTGATTGTGCATTTGCATAATGAATTCATTTGCTCATAAATGGGCAGAAAAATGCACATCCCCCATGTCCAAGATATTTCATGCTTTGATTTTTTTAAAGTTTTTATGATGAATTAACATGATGAAACTGTGTTTAAGCATAGATCAGAAATGAGTTTTGTTGGTTGCTAGTAATCTGCTGCCAGAAAGCCATCAACTTATCCATGTGATCTTTAGCTTTGAAAAATATAGTGTTTTTCTTTTTTCAGATATGCATGGCTAATTATTCTATAATTGTTTACAGAACTACCAGGGGACCTACTGAAATTCATTCTGTTTTTCAAGATAGCTTGCCAGCTCATGCACAGATATTGACATCCATCCAGTTTCCCACTCATAGGGAGTTTCCTTTCTATTTATCACTGGTATTTAGTTCTACCAAATATCTACCTGACTCCTCCTTCAGATTTATCTAAAAATTTAGCAATACTATTTTAATAAATCACAGTTTCACTTTCTTTTTTTAATACATCTTTGGTTAGAATGAAAGGTTGTAGCATTTGATAATGTACTTGTAAGTCTATTTCTGTGCATGGGAAGATGTTATTCCTGGCAGTGTGATGAAGCAAATAGTTTATTAAATATAAGACCAGTTCTTTTAGGGAGGAGCCATTTGGAAGACTGAAGTACTCACAGGTTTCTGGTTTCGGATTTATCTAAGTGTTCTTTTTATTGAAGGAGAAGATATATCTGATCTAGTACAATTCTACCAAAGTGCTGGGGGCCCAAACCACATATTATTGAACCTAAAAAACAGATTCCATTGTTTGACTGTAGTTTAAGTTCTGAGGCAATATATTAAAAAAAAACCCAGCATGTTTACATACCATAAGTTATATGAAAAACAGGACTGGACTATATCTTCAAAATGTCTATTTCATTAGAACATGGTGTTTAATATTGTGATATCACAGAATAATACTATGAATTTATGATTGCAGATTAAGTAATTAATAGGAATTGCTGCAGACTTGCAGTAGGATTTAAAACAGTACTATTTTCTGCAGGAACTTACTCCAAACAGTAGCAGGTCTGTTTCCTTACCATTGCTGTCCAATGACATTCTCTCATTCTTTTGTTACGCTTCTGGTCGAATTTTAGATTAAAAAGTAGGAGCCATGGTGATATTGCTTACTTTAATGATGTGGCTCCCTTTCATGTCAATAAATCCATACCCCATTATCCTTACATTTCTGTTTCAGGTCCCATGGGTATGTGTGATATTGCGTGGGCAGTAATCTCACATAGGTCTATGCTTGTTAATTATGGAAATGTAAATTTAGAGTATAAAATCAGCTTACAGTATAAAATTTTATAAAAAAATACCCGTTTGAAAAGAATAAATTAGAACTACAATCTACAGGACCCTCTTTTCAAAATTGGTAGTCTGATATGGCTTTCTACATTTGAAACTGCAGTACCAGCAGAAGAATGAAACAGTGCTCATTTTGAGTCATGTCCAAAACCATTTCAGTGAATGAAATGCATCTGTTGAGATCAGTGACCTTTGGCTCACACTCTGCGTCATGCCTATAGGGGTTGAGATATGTAAAATAGATGAATATATATTTGATGGGCCATCAGGTTAGAAAAATGTCACCCTGCATGGTTATCAACCAGCTATCAATTTCTCACTTACGTATTCTTTAAGTCTCTAAAACCCTCATGGATGTGGCATTAAAGATGCAGAACTTTCCTTTCTGAGTATTTCAGCAAAATGCTTAAATTGGGTAAAGCTGCAAAATAGTATCTGACAGTTCTGAAGCCCGTTTAAAAAATCTGTGTATGAATTTTTTTATTGATTTGCATGACAGCAGTCAAGGCTGCTTACTGTAATATGGACAGAAAAGTCAAATTTGATTTAAAAATGAAAGCTGACTCTTCAATAAAGCAAGTAAAGAATAAATCCAACTCTATAAGATACATTTAGTAAGAACTCCTGAAAGTTAAATAAACAGAACAGTCATAAACATCTAGTTTCAGTCATAAACATCTAGTTTGCCTGATTTTCAAAATCTGATATCCCTGTTTTTTTGGGAAAATGTACCAGGAATACTCTGGTGAAATAATGTTCCTATTTCAGGAATGATTTTTATGCCTTTCTTCTAGCTAAGTCCTTAATGTAAAGTGCTGATCATGCTTTCTTTCGTCTACTAAACCTCTGAACTTCTTGTTTAACTTTAATGAACAAATCAAGATGTCATTTCTGATAGGACTGAAAATTTCCTGACAGCTCATTTGTCTGTCAATAATGAAATCTGATCTTCCTAATACAGGCCAGATTCTGCACTGCTGATCAAATAAAAATAAAAAGCATGTGATGTTGCTGGCTTTTTAGATAAAATTATGATTGAAATGCTGATGGATATTTATTACAATAAGTTTTCTTTTCTGAAACAATATTAATAGTTACATGAATCAGTTATTTCTCTAAAGAAGGATCTGGTCTACTTCCACCTCTCTTGAGATTTTGCGAAGTTAGACATGCCTCTCTCTATTTTTCTTCATTCTCTGTTTTGGAAGAAACTGCTCTCAAACAGGTCTTTACTCTTTCTATGCTGGAAGATAAAGAATATACTGGGAAGCAGGGAACATCTTGAGGTATTTGGAAATCTACGTTTTTAGACTCACTTCATTCTGGGTGAAGAATAGCTTGATGCTAACTACTTGTTTGGAAATTATGGTACTCTACTATAATATAAAATACAGTAAAAATACATTATCACCTTATATATACTAAAAATACAATTCAAAAATTTTGTTCAGAAAGGTAACAAAGTGAAAGAAAACTCCACTATCATGATCTATGTAGTAACAGATCAGTCCAAAAAGATGTCTCATGAGGTCTAATTCTCTGCTAGCTGCTTTCTGTCTCTTTGGGGTTTCAATTCTCTCTTATTCTGCGACTTCCTTCCACAGGAGTATACAACTCCCTATGAAATGTGCTTGCTTTGATAGCCAAATTCTTTCTTGGAGCCTTCCAGGGATTCCATTCAGATCCAGATTTTCTTTCTTGTTCCTCTCTACATTTTTGGAGGAGGGTTTTAAAATATATCCCATTAAATTACTAGGAGTCTGTCCTTCCTTTGTATGTAAAAGTCATGTTTGCAGACCTGTCTTCATCCTATATATTTGACTAGCTAGCAGGTGACTGTGACTGGAAGGAAAGCCTGATGATCTTGTTACTGTCTGAAGATATCCTCTCTTTCAAGGAAAAACTGACGTGAGAGGCTTTGGTTGGTTACTGGAATCATTCAGACAGGACTTTGACTTTGCTGTCATCTCTGTTTTGTTACAGCTTTTTGTGTGGACATATTATGAAACAGATCCACAAAATAGTTCAGGTTAAGAGTAAACTCCTCAAGGTGTTATTATTCAACAGCATTATTTCTTTATAGAGTGTGTATGTTCAGTGCAAAGGGCCTCCATCCTCTGAAACTTGTAATTGAAAACCTATAAATTGTAAAAAACACTTCATATACACATCTAGATGAGAATAATGTATGCACCCACAACATGCTGTTAACTTAGCCTAAACATATCATTAATTAAACACTGCAGGACTATAATGTGTATGAGACAACCACAGCTAAAATCTATACTGGAGAAAAAAATATTCTTGGAACATACTCTTTTCAAGTAAATTCTAACAGGGATTACCTCTGTGCTGTAAATCTAAGACCTCTGAATATAGAAGAGACCGCATATCAAATAAATATGAATAAAATATAAATAATATTAGGTTCTCATTCATTTGGGTTTTTTCTGTTTGTTTTGGAGCATCAATGGAGCTTTCATCCAGACACATAAATAAGAGAAAGAATGAAATCAATATGCTGATAAGAAATCCCCGATCAAATCGCATTAAGAGCCTGGAGAAGCTTTCTGCATTGCTTTGGTGTGGATGAAAGGTGTTTTAGGTTTTTTTTCTTTTTTTCCTGGTACACCTACGTATCTAGTTCTGTCCAGCTTCCATATCTTGTGGAGTCTCAAAATAACATCAAATCAATACACATCCAGTACTCTTGCTTTTGCCTCAACAGAAAAGAGCTAATGGTGCTGACAGTCTTTGAAAAGCTTTCCAGTTGGCCCAATATGGAATAAATTATCCTGAAAAAGAAGTAGAAGTCTTTTCCAGCTATGCTATTATTGCAGTACATTCCATCAACAGTACCTTTAAGTGTTTAATAATACATTACAGCATTACAGGCTAATGGGGGATACTACCTTTATTACGGAAAAACTGGTACATTTTATCCCGTTTTTTCCAAGAAAATTACTCCTCAAAGCAGGAACTGTGAATTTTCTATTGCAACTTCAAACATTGAGCCTTTAAGAAATAAACAAATTTAATGCAAAATGTCTGTGTAATTTCCTTAGGAACCAGTTTAGGAAGAAAAAGTAGCATAGCATTATGTTCCATTTTCTAAACATACGTGCTGTGACTTTGTTTCAAGAGAGTTCTTAAGCAAGTTTTGATTTTGATTCTGTAAATCTACAAATGCTGATATGACTTCTCATGTATTAACATGACACACACATGTGGTAAAGGATGCTCTTTTGCCATAGAAGGAGAAAAAAATCTAATCTTGTGTGTCATGTTTCTTCTTCTCTGTTCTATTTCTTCTTTGCAAATGTCCTTGCCTTTTTATCCTCCTCCTCACAGCTTTGACTTCTCATCCTCTGCCCTTCTGGTACTTACCTATCCATTTACTTCTCCAGGCAGGTCATCACACACATTTTGGTGATGAGAGATATTAGATGCAATACTAGGTTGGGCAATATCTATTACCTCATTAACATCCACAACCCTCCTGTGTTGCTACCTCTTCAGCAGTGCTGACACAATTGTTTGTTGAGTTGTGTAGTGAAAGACCTCACGGTGAAAAGAATTTAGTAAGTATTATTTAATGAATTCTGTTCTGAGGTTACTTATCTGGTTCACTATGCAGGCTCAGATGTGGCTGGTTGAGGCAATGGAGTTGCAGTTAAACATGATAGAGCAGTCGAAAAAGATGGGCAGTCATGGAAAGGGTCAGGGTATCACAGGGCAATGCTTAAGACGGTATTTCTGACAGTGCTTCATATCTCAGATAAGGCCTGAGGACAACAGTGCTTTAAGAAATGAACACAGCCTTACTTCCAGATGAGCAGCTGAAAAGTCTGTGGGACAACTAGTGATGTAACTGGGGACAGCTTGACCTCCTCCATTTAGGAGGAAACTGTCTGTACAGCAGTCAAAATTCAAAAGGTTGTGTTTACTGATGATCATAAATGGTTTTAAAATATTATTAAATTCATAGGAATGCAGGGTATAAACAATTGGGGTTTGTTTGTTTGTAACGTCTTTAAACTTTTGCCTATAAAAAGTTGAGATGTGTGCCATACTTACAAAATACTTTTTGAGATTCCATGTGAAGTCCAGCCTTGATATTGTGATTCCAAGCTACAGAATTGCATTGAGAAATCTGAGGGGCTGCCAGAGATATTGTAGATTTCATACAAGGGACACTATCATCTTATGTGCCTCTTTAAACATGCAGATTTTGTTCCTACTCTTTTTGTACATTTTTTCTGATGGTATGGTGAGTCCATCTGAGTGTGCCTAAAGGAATTCACCTGAAGCTTTTGCTAGTAGTACTGTCTGCACTGGAGCAAGATGGAAATTTCTTAAGTCTGACTTTTTAGAGTGAAACTCCCCAGATAGCTATATAAAAAAATATAAAAAGAGATTGTTACTGTTAAGAATCAGAAACTTTTCCCACCAAATGTACGTTAATTTTTAACAGAAGAGGAATTTTATTATTTGTGTGTTATCAACAGAACAATTATTTTCAAAATTGTATTTAGTTTGGATGTTTAGAAAGGAAAGCAAACAGTCACTTGATCAAGTATTTATTCTGGCCAATTTTCAGCTAACATCATTCTGTATACTTTTTTAAATAAGAAAAAGATTTTTGTAGATACTGGGTTTTGTGTTTTAAGTGGTCTTGGCAGGAAGGATAGGTATAGAAAAGACATTCTGTTTGGAGCTGTTTGCTCTCAGATTTTACCATTTACTCTCAAGAGCTAGATACACGGATTGGGAGCGCAAAAGAATAGAAGGAAATAAACCAAAACCCCCAACAGGCACACAACAAAAATGCCCTAATGAGATTGTTTGTGGGGATTGTAAATCACATGACTGACTGCCATCAGCACAGGGCTATTGTTCTTTATCAGTTAGTGGATGGAAAACATTTAATTTCCACTTATCTAACATTGCTTTACTTTTGGTTTGCAACCAGACCATGGATATATTTTACAAGATTAAAACTCACCTGAGTAATTACATCCTATTAGCAAGGCTAAAAGGGCAATGAGGAAGAAACAGAGAAATAAAAAGCATCAGTGGTGTTTTAGTACCAAGAAGGGATGGGAAACTGCAATAAATTTACAGTGAAACTGGAGTATAGCCAGGAAGATGAGGACAATATTCTTTCTCTTTTCCCCCATCTATGGTGAATATAATTCTTTTTTCCCAGATGCTTTTTTCTTCATTTTAGGAAATTCTTTTTTTTTTGCATAGACCTCCACAGAAATATTGAATACCTTATAGCAGGTAATTTTATCTCAAAGATATTACCCTGTGTGGTATTATACATTAGTATATGCCATGCTCCTACATTGCAAGTAACTGGAGCACCTAAGACCTCAGACCAAGAGAAGTCAATAATCTTCCTAATGTCAAATATGAAAACCGTGATTCTTTGGTATTTTGGTAAAAGAGACTTTCTAGAGCCTTGAGAGTTTTTCATTGATTTGGCCCTTCTTGCCTAGGAAACCCAACTGTGGGAGTACTACTGAATTAGGAATGAATGACTGTGATGGCTGACATTAGTAGAAGAAAACAGAAATGAGTAATGTAGAGGTATTTTTTAAGGTTTCCATTGCTGTGGTTATATACTATTATCACATAAATTGAGTCATCACATTAGTGCAGAGCTCGCTTTGGTTCTGTGTCTGTGTTGCAGTTGGAGTCTATTGTTTGTAGATTAGTGACCCTAATAACTGCGAACACAGAGCAGACGCCCCAAGGTGCCCAGTCCTTTTGGCATGTAGAAAGGGTGGCTCCTCTAATCTGCGAACTCTAATTATACCCAAGTGTTAGGGGAAAAAGATTGCTAGTTGAGATGCATAGAGGTCCAAAGAACAGAAGAATAGAAGATTTTAACTCTATAATGAATCAATTTTAAAATTACCATATTTGAGATTTTCAAGTTTGGAACTAAATTTTGTCCAGTCTTTGGATTTATGAAGAGTTCTGTTTCTAACAAATGTATCTGCATAATTTCTCCTGAAGAACATGAGTTTACTTTAATAAGATAGCTATTTCTCAATGGCCAAATATATCAGTTTCCCCACACCATTTCTGATTTTCTCCATTGTTCTATTTCCAAAGATTATCATCTTCTTATAGGTGATGATAGTAAGGACACAAAATATTTCTGTAGTGTTGCTTTTTACTTATCCAGTCTACAATTTCCTGCAGTTTACTTATCCAGTCTACAGTAGTCCAGGACTATACCACTTTTTCTTCCTAATGGCAAATGCGTTCATTTATTATTTCCTTGGGATAGTGGTTTACAGCACGGATGGATGAAATTGAAAAGATTGATATCTAAGGGAAGACCAGCTGTACCTATTCGACTATCAGCCTGGAAATGACTAGAGCTGCTCATAATTTGTTGAAATACTTGGGAAAATTTCTGCTCAAAGTTTTTTTTATTATTTTGTTGAAAAAAAACCAAACCAAACGAAACAAACTACTTTTGACTAGCAACAAAAAAAATGGCGATGAATGAAAAATAGGAAAAGGAAAGGAAATATAATTGGAGAGCTGGAAGCAAAGAGCTGGAAAAGCTGGAACAGAAGCAGTCTGTGAATATACTTGTAGAATTCTCTCAGTTACAGCTTTCCACCCAGATACTTAACAGAAATGTGATCACATTGCATTTGCTAAGACATATGCTTGCTATTTTCCCTCATCCTTTTTATCTGCCTAACTGTTGATAGGAAGTACAACCTCTGTACTTGGTGTTAAAGTGAAGTTGCAGATGTAGCTGATACTGTTTAGTTTGATGCTGATGGCTGCCTTCCATTTCCCCCAATGAGAGTTCTCACTGTTCTGATAAATTATAGTTGTTGCCAATGGACCTTTTCCTTCCCTTTCTTCAGCACTGCAATCCAGCTGTCTGTTGAGTACAGGGAAAATAGCTGACCGCCCAAGGTTAAAGCAAGGACATTTTTCTCTTGCTGGGAAGTTGACAGTGAGCAGAATAACTGTCTGAAGAAAAGGACTCACCCAAAATACTCTTATTAAAAGATCTTTTCGTTCCACTTGACATTCATGCATCTAGTGGTGGTAGCTAGTGTATAACTAAATCCAAGGCAACCATTTTAAATCAAATTAACTCTAGTGGAAACTCAAAATTTTCCTGACATTTTTGATATTGCTTTAAGGCATGTGCTTGCCTTTACCAGCAGGCTGTTAGACACCATTTTGTTTCAGGAAAGAAAGTTTCTGTTCAAGATGTGTACAATCAAGTCTCTTCTATATTATTGGTATGTCACCTTAAAGACAAATCTGAGATTAATGCTGTTGAAATAATTACAAAGTTTGATTCCTATCCTATCATCTAATCTGTACTCACCTGGAGAATCTTGTCGTGAAAGGTCAGACTTCAGTGTACCAGAAATTCAGTTTAACACTGACTAGCAAGACCATTAGATACAGAACTCTAAAACTTCAGTACCTCAGGACACTGACAAGTGTCTTGTGAGTTGTAAGAAAGTCTGTAGAAATAATTATTTAAGTAGGAAAGAAAATAAAAGGGCCACTTTATACTTGTTCAGTGTTATTTCTGTCAGTGAACTTCTGGATCCTAAGCACTTGCTATAGGTATTGTCAATCTTAGAGTTTTTTCAAGAAAGTTGTAAATATCCTTTAAATGTTAGAGCAATCAAGAGTCAAAGGAAAGACTCCAGCTGATTCCTCACAGAGCTGAAAGTAAGAATAACCTCTCTTTGTGCTACTGGTTCAACTATACCCTGCTGCTGGCCAGCTTAATGCAAGTTTGAGCTTCACTGATCTGCAGTCAGAACTTTCTGCTGAAGATAAAGAGAGCCAAGAAAGATTAACTTTCCGACATTGTCATAAAGTTTTCCTGCATTTCCAACATATGGAAGCAAGCTGCTTTAAAATTGTTAGTTCGTTAACGACCTTCCTATGAGTTTTTTGGTCTAAGATCTAAAAACATCTGCCAGAGCCCAACCACAAGTGTTCACAATCTCACATGATATTTTCAGTTCTCTTAATAAAACTGCCAAAATGGAATAACATTTTAGCTTAACTCTACTACTGTAATATGCAGAAAGCAGGTGAAAAGTTAATTCAAAAAGGGAAAAGCATAAATGTAAATAAAAGATTTTTAGCATGGGATTCAAGAGTCTGTCATTAGTGAAAAAAGGCATTAATATGGAAACAAGGCCAGAGCAATACTGCTTTTTTTTTTTGCAGTGGCTTAGCATGAGGTTGATTTAAAGATTAGCATCCATATCAAATTGACATTTGACCCTAAACTTACTCTTGAACTGATGTCTGTGGTATTTACTTGCTAGTGCTACACCTGAATTCAATTCCAAGTGACACAATAGTTGTAAAGGCGTTCCTGAAAATATAGTGTTTGAAAGGTAATCCAAAAATTTAGAAAGTAAATCAAAATACCATGTCAATATAATTTTCTGTGTGATTGAATTATTCTCAGAATACACCTTGCTGAAGCATGACAAAGGTGATGATGGAAGACTGGCTGTTACCTTTACATTGAGCAATAAATGTTTCTTTTACAGATTGAATTCTAGTCTTACAGGACTTCAAATTCTTGCCAGAGGGTAAAACAATAACCTATGTGTCTCACACAGAACTGACATTTACACATATTTCAAAATCAAAGCTGATTGTTCAAAAATCTCTAAACAATGTACTGTGTAGGGATCGTTTTATGAGCAAGCTTTCTGCCAGAAAAATATTGTTTTTTCTCATGCTCCTGACATTATTTGGGACTGACTCTGCATCAGGGATATATTTCCCTAAACCTCAGTTCAATTTCTATTAAGAATTAAAAAATTGTTGAGTGTCTTTATCCTCCAGCTTCAGTGAGCAGTGGGCTAAGCACTTACAGTTGTTATGCTTGTATAGATGCTGTTGGATCATACTCAGGTTAGCTTCTAATTTTAAATAGTAAATCCAAAAAATGTAACACAGTACAACCCTTACCATTAAAAAGGAATTCCTGTTGTATCTCATTTTCATATTTCTTGGTCGAGTTTTTAAAAGATAACCCAGATTAAGTCAGATGAGGTTAAAGACTGAATTCTGTATCAGAAGAGCTGTATGTGACTCCGCAGTAGGATGCTCTACTTTGCCCCATAGCTATCTGTCTCCACTTAAATTGCT
The DNA here is from genome assembly GCA_013397725.1 of Rhagologus leucostigma. Lineage (NCBI taxonomy): Eukaryota > Metazoa > Chordata > Aves > Passeriformes > Rhagologus > Rhagologus leucostigma. The sequence continues at coordinate 2,587,101 of VZTD01004799.1, forward strand.
TGCCAGCAAATACATGCAGTTCACATTTCTTACCATGAAAATGTGAATAAATCTTAGGTATTGCTTCATTTCCATCCCTTGCTTGAGGCTCAGCAAGCATATCACATTGCCACATACCACTTTTCCTGACCTTGTATCCTGGAGAACTTTGAACATCTTAATGGCTAAGCATGGATGATGCCTAGCAAGAACAAGTTGGTCAATCAAGAATCAAATGCTTCTGAAAATAAGACTATTATGGACAGTGAATTATCTTCATTTAGTACCATTGGTACTGATTTTCTGTAAAACAGAAACCTGTTGCCAGTTTTACATGATCAAAGATTTCTGAGGAATGAGCATGCTAATGGAGTTGAGCACATAGCAAAATTACTAGGTATACTATATTTTAGAAATGCAATTTAAAAAAAATTATGATGAATCCTTAGATCATGACAGAGGTGTAAAATACGAGTGTCTGGCTGCTGGCAGTGAGTTGTGACCCATGTCCAGATATGGACTTGGATGTGGGTAACTAGCTTAAAACTTGAATTCCAATTTAAGAATTTAAAACCTCAGTAGGTGATTTCTGTCTCCTAGAAAAATAATAAGAAAGCCTTCTTATCATAATCATGAGAAAGCCTTTAGCATTGTAAATGCAGAATCACCAAGGACAAAATTTCTTGTCTGTTTTCTACCTGTAAGAGAAGAACTCTTTCCTCAAGTGGGAAAAGCCCAGTGATCTCTCTCTGGATTAGTAAAGCCAGACAGTTTTGTCTGCTCTCCACCCCTGTGTTGGCATATAAAATGGGTATAGCTAAAAGCCAAAAGAAAGTCTCATGCAGTAGTAAAAAGCCTAGCAAGGTCCTGGACCTGTTTTCTCCACCCAAGTCTTGTGGGTTGAGAACAAGCTGCCCTCAGCTGCAGTGTGCTGGCCCAGCCCATCCACACCCATCCCTCATCCTTGTCCCAAAGCGTGACTGCTGCTGTCAGGCGCCACAGGCACCAGTGCTGAGGTGATGTGGGACCACCACGGCCACTCCTGTGCTTGCGGGGTGGACGTGCCATGGATGGCAAAGCACTCAGGCACTCCACACAGCAGACCTCTAAAGGAAAAGCTTTATGGAAAGAGCATGTTGAAGTGATTATGGTTTTAGCCATTTCTCCCTGCAGCCTTCTTAAAAATTGAAGTGCTTAGTATGAAATAGTGTTGCTGTTATATGTATCTTCTCAACAGGATTAATTATTATAGGATCATAGAATCATTTTGTGGGAAAAGACCACTAACATAGTCAAGTCCAACAGTTAATTGATGTGAAGTATAAATTTTTTACATAAAATTCTTATTGCTAGTAACAATAAACATATTAGGTGTATGTAATTACAGAATTTCATTGCAGAAACAGCAATTACATTCAAGAAACATTTATTTCTTTGTGCACTGAATGCAAGTTAATATACAGCAAAATGTTACTCAAAAGCCAGTGTGATTTGTTCGTCTAATTAATTTAGTATCTTATTAGAAAGATATAATTCTAGATAAAGAAAGGTGCACTTTTGGTACCTTTTTATACCTTTATACTTTCATATGAATTTAAGCATATGAAGTTCCTTAAGAAACCAAAGAATTTAAAAAAGAACCAGTTACTCAGTGGTGCATTTTGTGTTTCTTACCTTTATTCAGTACAACACAATAAAAGGGCTTATAAAATGTCTTTCTTGTTTTTAAGCCCCAGACATTTTATAAAAAATAGAACCATTGAACATGTTGCTACTTAGATTTTAGCAAATCAGCTGATTTTTACTTGAAAAAGAAATTGCATTTAGATTTGATCATATATGCTGATTTACTTAAAAAGCATAGCATTATCTATATACTTAATCATGTAAAGAAATCTAATATTTATCAAAGGTGTCTGTATGGATAAAATTGGCAATTTTATTATTAAGACTGTTCACAGGAAGCCCAAGTCATAAATGTAAAGTGAGTTTGTGCTTCCTCTTCAAATACCTTTTCACAAAGCTTTTTGTGGTGTTCGTGCAGCCTTACTCTGGACCTTAAGGCTGCTGCTCATGCCTTAGCTTTATTTAGCCTCTTCTAAAGAGGTAAGGGAAGAAAGATCAGACTTTTCTGCTGAGAGTATAGGCTTTTTTCATCTTGCTACCTTTCACAGAACTTGCAGGAAGAATCCAAGCTGGAGAGGGAAAACTGCTTTTGAAATTTCTGGGTAACGTCTCCTGTGTTGTCAATCTTGTTCTTTCATCCCAGGCACTTTTATTTTTGACATAAATAACTGCCACAATAAATAATCTTCACAAGTTTCAGGGAGCATTATTTGCACTGTTGAACCTTCTCAATGATCTTGACTTAAATATCTAAAACGCTTCACTGAGGTGGGGAAAACCTTTTCATTCCCAAACCAGGGAAACAATTTTGCTGGTATAGCAATCGAGCCAGCTTCGCTATAGAAAGGAATGCAGTTCTCCAGTCACTATGATGGAAAAAAAAATTACAAGTCATGTCTGTTGTCATTCTTGTGGCTGTGGTTTCTTTTCCATGGTTCTGTTTCAATCTCTGTGACCTTGGAGCTGCTGCAGCCATGTTGCTTCGTCTCAGCAATGAGGCTGTAGCGTTTTTCCCTTTATGCTGTGAAGACCGTGACCCATTGACTTGTTCTGATTTTTTAAAAGCTCTCCATAGAATTTAATCCAGTTGTTCACATCTGGAAAGTAAAAACATAACTGCCTGAATTTTTTTTTTTTTTTTCAGTGTGGGGAATGAGGAGGGGAGGAGAGGTAAAGGAAAGGATCAGGATTTGGATTTTAACTACTTCTATTCCTTGCTAAACTACTATTATTCATTTGTAGAAATTTAACCTACACAGAAAGAAGGGCCCAGTTTTATTCTTCGGGCAGTAAAAGTCTAACTTTATTGTACAAAAATCTTCATAGCAACATGCAATTGTATGGCTGCCAGCTAAAGAAAATACCTCCACGTTAAAACATGCCTTCATCCAGATTAAATGCAACTTTTCAGGTTACTAGTGGTTTCTAGAATAAAATTACTCTGTCAAAAGTGGAATAAACATCTCATTAGAAATGTTTGTTGGTTGGAATATGCTTTACAGGTGGCTGCATTCCAATCAGTCAGATTCTTCCATCTTAGAATGGATTCAGACAGGTAGCAGGAAAAAAGCTTTGAGGTTTGTGGTTTTTTTGTTGTTTGGTTGTTTGCTTTTTTTTTTTTTGGTTGTTGGTTCTAGTATTTTTAATTTTTTAAAAAAATTATTTGAAATCATACATTCATCTAGGACTTTTCCAACCTGTTCTCCAAGCCCAGGACACATTTCTTGTGAGGGAGAATTGGTTGCAGAGAGAGCCAGTGACCTGAACAGCGAGCCCACATATTTTACAATCTGGATGTTTTCGTTGTGCTAATTTGAATATAAGACTTGCAACTGCATGGCTGCTTGTCTGTGTGTAGCGGTACATGACACCGTCACATGCTTCTCCAAGTATTACAAAAAACAGAAACAAGAGAGAGAAAAATGGTTAACAAAGGAGAAACCTGTGTTTACTAATGCCATCTACAAGCTGAAGCAACCTATAAATCTACAATGCTGATGAAAGTTTATTTATTACTGTGCAGTCAGTGAAACTAGTAATGATCTGGGCAGTAGTTTTCTCATTGAGGCAGTAAGAAAATTAGATGCTTTTACTGGCAAAATCCTGGATCACTAGGGAATTATACAATGAGATCTGGGAAATTTAACAATTTCTTGGTAGTATAGAGGTGGTGGAGTTAGCCTGGGAAAATGCAAGTTGACATAAACTTTCCTAGTGAAAGAAAAATTTATGATACAATATAGAGAATTGTGCCCATATAAGGCCTGAATTTTGACCTGTGACCTGTGATAAGAAGAGACAGGATTTATTTAGCTGCAGTGATGATATTCATTTCTGTATAATTAAATGTGATAAAAGCTACATGAATACACTTGTTTCTGAACACCAGGAAAGCAGAAGAATGCTGAAGAAATACCTTGAGAAGTAAAGGGAATTCAAGCCTAAGGATATTTCTAGACACAGCTAGGTGTCAGATAAAGTAAGATTAGTATAGCTGCATGAAGAATGCCACAGCAAAAGAGAGAATATTCTCCTCTATAATACTACTGAAATTTTCATCATCAGGGTCATTGTGAGTTTTCCTCATCATCCTAATTCTCTGAAAATGAATGAGTTGTGATAGTTCTTAGCAATAATAAAGTGGCGTAACTTAAAGAAGTGAAAATAAACTGAAGGGAAGAAGGCAATATTTCCAAAGGTTTTGGTAAATGAATAAATGCAGCCATTACAAGAATCTTTGAACTACTGGATGTGCATTAAGTAAATCAATCTGTTATGCTTTATATATTTTGGCAATTTATTAATTGTCATAATTTCACAAGTCAATCTTCTTGGCTTTTTACACTTTTGAGGTAAGATTGCTCAACGTATTTTTGACTTGATGTTCTATATAACAAGTTCTGACCCGGAAATCTTCTACTCATTTTACATTGTAGGTATACTAAAATGAATCATTATGAAATATAATGCTTAAAAGTTGATGAATGTATCATAATGGCTGATTCTAACTCTTTCTATGAAACCAGTTCTACATGTATTTCATTAATTCTTAGTATTTTATCATCTGAGTATTTCCAAGACTTCTTTCTTATTAATTAATTAATTCTGAAGATAAGAAAACATATGGATAACTTGGAATTGCTCTTAGGAAAAAAAAGTACTATATAAAAGCTATTTTAAGGGCCAGACACCTTGATCATATGCTGATTGTGCCTGAGCTATAAATAAGGAAATATGTAGGTTCACTGTTTATTCAGGAAATCCAAATCTTATTATTATAAAGAGGGAATAGAAACAATTTTTGGAAAGACTGTTAAAGTAAATGAAGGAAATTAAAAGCCAAAGCTTTTTTTTGAGATAAATATAATTTTGTTCTCTTGCCTGTGAAAAAAAATGTACATAGATTTCGTATCAACCAGTGTGTTCTACATGTTAATATTGCTAGGTCTTAATATCCAATCTATTTGGACAAGAAAAGCTCAGAAATTATATTTCTAACCTGGCATTTCAAAATCATAAGAGGTTTTTGTAGATGTTTTTGTTCTGGCATTGTTCACCTTTTCCAGTAAGTTGGACATCAAAAGTACTGTAGCTGAATAAACATGAGTATAAGGAAAATATTTTCATTTCCTTTAAAAGGTATCAATAAAAAGTGGGTTACGGATATATCTGGATATATCTTAGCGAGTCTGAATTACATTTGAATATATCTTACTGGGAATATAGATTAATTTGAGAGCACATTTCTCAAGTGTCTCATCTGTTATTTTTAGATTGTGCCTTTATTAACGGAGAATTTGCTGAGTGAAGATTTTTAACAGAGCTTATATAGAACGGTCAAAGGGGACCCCCATTCATTTACCAGTGGTGTCAGTAGAAGTTTTTTGGGATTGGTTTGTTTTTTTTTTTCACTAACTGGATAAATTCTTATTTGTGGTTTGTAAAGTAATGCTATAAAACTACACGTGTGGTCAGAGGTGTCTCTGAAATGTCAGATGGTCTTATTCAGATATGAATAAATTCCTAAGTATTAAATGTAGAAATATTTCCCCTAGAGCTAAGTTTGTGAATAGCCATTGTACCCTTAGTGGTTTGAATACTTTAAACTTTAAAGGAAATGAAAAACATTATCAGAATTTGAAGTTTTGGTTTATCAGTGCTTTTTCATAACAGCAAATTCAGGTTTAGTAAATTCATTGTGCTTAATAATAGCACGGAAATCACCTACATAATTTCTGAGTCAGGAGGATGGGAGTGAGCTTTGCTGCTGCTTGCAAAAGCTGTGAATTTGCTTTGTGTGCATTTGGAGCACAAGCAACAAAAGTTTAACATCGTATCTGCGATATAATCATGAGCAGTTCTGCTTATTTCAGATAGTTTTAGGCTATTACTCTCTACATAGAAAAGCGCATTGTAATTTCATTGGTACAGAGTTGGTCAGGGAAATTCAGTTGTCTGGGAAAGCATTTTGCACTGCATTTGGTTTTGCTCAAAAATAGTTAGGAGTGGCCAATTCTAAAGGGAAAGGGTGTGTATTCTTTTATCCAGGATTGTCCTTTTTTTTTATTTTAGTAAAGGAATAAGTTAATAAGTGTTTTATTCAATACACAATTGTAAAGTTAAAAATTAAATTCTAATCTAAAGTCTATAAAAGCAAGCACACATCCGCGATTCAGTCCTACAGATGAAAACTGCCATCACTGAAATGAACGAAACTGAAAAAATTGTTGCTAGTATTGTGGCAGCTTTTTGCCCTTTTGGGGTTTTTAAAATAAAGACTTGTGCAACAATTTTTGTATAAAACTCTAACCACACTTTAAAATGTGTGCATGACTCACGCTGACCTTTTTGACTCATGCATGTATTCTAACTGTGACTTAGATGAACAAACTCAGATATATCATTTGAGTGAATAGTGGTGGAAGTGGCCAGAAAGACAGGGGCTTGAACCGTCAGTAGGACTTGTGTCTTTCTGTCACTTTTTAAGGAAGATGGATTTTGACTTTCATGCAGAAAGGTTGGTGACAATGTTCTACTTGATACTGAAGAAAACTGCATTATTAACCCAAACAGGTAAACTGATGTGTCACAGCTCCATTCAGATCCAACTTGCTTAAAAAACCGAAGAGTTTTACTGTAAAAGTATTATAGTGTCTATACTGTCTTCTGGTTTTTTATCAGTTTCAGGGTTTCTAGATTTTTAACTATGAGGTATAGGATTGGCGGGGGTTGGGGAATAGTTATTTTTGCTTGGTTTGATTTTAATAAAATCTCCTGGTTTGAATACCCACTTCCTGAAGATGTTTGAAAATACTAATCGCTATTGCAACATGACAGCTAACAGAAGGAGGAAGCCCTCTGCTGTGAGGACACTGCAGCCGGAGAAGGTTCTGAGCACTACCTAGAGCTCTTTGGCTGGGAATGGAAGTGCTCCTCCAGCACAGAAACGGAGGACTATTCCTTTTAATAAATGGAAGAACTTGCAGGAAACAAAATGACATCTGCGTCTTTTCTGTACCGCTGTTGCATATGCAGCAGTTGACAGTCCTCCAAAAAGTTACTCACTGTAACTTTTATCTGCTCATTTATGGATGGAACATGAATTAACTAAAGTTGAGTCCTTCCAGTCTGCGGTTCTCCCATGACTAGATAAATAACAATAAAAGAATTAAAAACAGTGTTGCCCTGGGGACAGTAAGTCTCTCAAGATTACTAGTTTGTATTTTTACTGCGTCAGCAAGGATGTAGATTTGTAAATATCCCAGACAACCCAAAAGGGCAATAAGTTATTCCCCTTTTGTTGTTTTCTTACGTAATATACTTCCTTATTTTCATAGAGGAGGAAATATAATGCTGAGAACCAGTGCTAGAAGTTGCCTACTCAGAGTCTTTCTCATAAATATGAGTGAGTCAGAAGTTGCCAATTTGTCCAGGAAAAGCTATGTAACACCAGCACACAGAGATGAAAGAAATGTATTTTCTTAAGTATGCCTTGTATTACCAGAGTTTTAAAGGCTGATTAATTATAAAGGTCAGAAGTTAATCTTTGTTTTCAGGATAAAAACTCTGCTTTGGGAAAAAACTTGAGTCATTTACTGTCAGCAGTGAAGGCTTGGATTACGTTAATTTATAGTTTGTATTCTGCCACACATTGTAGTGAAAAATGCCTCCGAAGTGCTATTATATTGAAATGACAGTGTCATAGGAAAGCACGTGTAACAAAGTCTGTGCTAAAGGATGTGGGTACTCTATGGCTAGTTTATAAGAATATTAAAACAACATCCCACAAAAAAATATGCAATTTCAGTAAAGCCTTTGTGTTTTATTCTGTCTTTTTCTGATTTAGCGTCTTTGAAGTATTTGCTTTGGAAGTATAATTTGCTTTTAAAATGAACACTAATTATTGCAAATAAAAATGGGACTTAAGTTTTATACATAATATTGAAGTTATGGAAGACAAATTCTGGGGTTTTTTTATTTTTTAAAAATGAACTTCAAAAATATTCACTTGGTTTCAGCCTGACCACATCTCCCACATTGTATTCTTTAGTTCAGGGCCTGAATTAATATAAAGTCACCCTTTCTTCAGCCCTTGACTTTCCCACAAAAATACTATTGCGGGATTTCTTTCCGAGTTATTCTCTTACAACTTCTTCCAATCTGGAGGACTGGTGGGATTTAAAACACCCTGTTTTCCTTTGTGTCTTGTCCAGTTTGAGCCAGAGCATTGCCCCATGCTGTTGCCAGACCTCCAACTCCTCCCCAGCATTGTAGTACTGATCTGGGCATCTGGCAGGGAGATGTGGATTCCGGGCCTGCCAGGTAGTTGAATATTTAAACCAAATCCTCAAGTGGTATTGAAGCTCTCATCTTCAGCATTAGCTCCCACTCATCTCTGAGTGCTTGGGCTTTAACTAGATGGAATGAGTTCTCTTGTCAGAAAGTGAATGGCATGCCAGAACAGGTCTGCTCTGGATAATGGTATTTCCTCATGTTTTATGGCCTTAGTGTGAAGTTCTGATGCCATTTAGTAATAATTTTGCCTTCAACTGAACAGACTGTAGATGTGGTCTCATTTTTTTCTCTTGAAACTGGGGCTATGTCAGGTTTTCTGTATTGTTCCTATAGAAACTTTTGTCAGCCCTTTGCCAAGATAATTCTCTTAAGAACATAAATTGGAATGTTTTCATCTCATCTGAGTCTAAATGATCTACTAATCTGTTTATCTAATCAGCCCATTTTCTTTCTTATCTACTATGTTGACATCTGAATTTTCATCTGTTATGTAACGGATTAAACTTAAACAACTGCTCTCTAACACTTTGGTATTCTCTCAAACTTCCCTCTCTCTAACCTACAAGAGATTTTTCAACAGTGGACTTTAAAAGGATCCCAGACTGACTTGTATTATTTTTTAATTCAAACTTTACTTTTCCAAACTAATGCCCATTTAGAGGGAATTGTCTCTCTAGGAAATACCTCAAAAAAAATCAAGTTACATTTTGATCAGTACTTTCAACTGGTGATACTATTTTGTAGAAGTGCCAGCATTGTTGAATATTATACCCAGATATTTGTATTTAAAATCAGTCTTCTTATGAATTTTATTTGCAAAAATCAGAAATATAGCACTCAATTCAGTCTTGTGGGGTCTATTTCTTACTGTGTGTGGGTTTTTATTTATTAGGTTAGACCTGTTAGCTTGATGCTTTCTGACTGCTTTGCTGTGCACTATGTTAGAGGGATTGTCCCCTTACAGGTTACTCACATAGGTAATCGCAGTTTAATCCTTCTCAAGTGCTAGAATCCTATTGTATTCAAAGGTTTTCTGACTTTGTGGGCCTTTTTGCTAATTTTGTTTTTCTGAGGAAGTAAAACATCTTCATGAGAAAAGGATAGTTCTGTGATTAAGAGATGATGTACTGTAAACCACTGTAATTGGTCTAACCTCTGTGATATGTTCTTACATCATCCTCAGCCACAGCTGTTTGGGTTGTTTGGTTTTTGTTTGGTTTGGGGTTTTTATTTTGTTTTTTTTCTTAAACAAGTAGATCTTCTGTTTAGATAGAGAAAAGTTAAGGGCTTTACATTCTTTTTTTCCCAGTTTTCTATGACACCTCTGTAGGACTCTGTATATCCTGACTCCTAGTCCCTTGGAAAAGGGGGAATTGATTCACTGAGGTAGTGGTAGAAATTTCAAAGAATGAGTCTGTAGCCCATTGTTACTGAGAAAACTTTATTCATGCTCAAAATAGTTCAGTCATGGCCTGGATACTGGCATCTGTATTTACTGTTCTTAGTGTGCCTGTATATATTTTTTCCATATAAAAGGGAATAATTACTCACATGTAGGATTACTGTTAGTAAGAAATCATGAGATGAACGATGCCATAACTAGAAATTGTTCTGAGTATATTTAAGGCCTGATTTTTATTTTTTTCCCCTTGGATATGACTGAATTTCCCTACTAGACTGAAACTAGGTCACTGAGCAGATAATTTATTCACATAATACTACAAGTATTCTTTTAGAGTTGTTGGTTTCACTGTTTTTCTTGTTTATCATGATATATATTAATGAGATTTTGATATGTTCAGCTAGTTTCCACTGGCTACTAGATTTGCATAGTTGACTACCACATGTATAGAAAAGAAGGAGCAGGTCTTTCAAGGTGCTGTATGGTGTAAAATTTCCTTGACATCAGTAAAGTTCAGCATTTTCATTGCCTCTCAGGACTGTAATGGAATATATGAAAATATTTTATTGCTCCATTTTAATATTTATGGTTTTGCTTTTAGTGCAATGGGATTTGAAACCACACTACAAAGCGACAATGAAATGTGAAACTTTCAAGAGGTTGAATTTCGTTTTGAAGGCATTGTAGTGTTTCCGTTGAAAAAAGTGGTAATGGACTCCAATTAGTATCTGGGCTGCAGAGAAGAAACAGAATTATTCTGAATCCAGAATACTCATAAAAAATATACAGCCCAAAGAGTTTTTATTGGTTGGTGGCCACAGAACTTCATTTTTCCCTGGACCAGATCTATGCTGGCTTTTTGGTATTTTTTCTTAATACTCTTTAACAGTTCAGCTTAATCTAATTTTGATGTTTAATATTCCTTTGTTTAAATAGTATCTCATTTTAAGAAAAACATTTTAAAGGGTATAATTGCACCCTCAGGTTTACATTAACATCTTGTGAAATAAGAGACATGTTAAATTAGTACTAGTCAGAAATTAACCATTACCATGAGGCCTCTGTCTTTCCTTATGTTTAATTGCTAAAATGGTGAAACTTGGGAAAATATCTAACTTTCACCTCTTTTTACCAACACAGAATTTGTAACACTTTCAGCCAACCTCATGCCATTTCAACACAAAACCTGAAGAGAAATACTATGTTTACTGCAATTAGTAGCAGATTGAAATAATCTCCCGTAGAAAAGCTACTCATGAAAGCAGACTCCATCTTCAGAAGCACTGAATCAAATACCCTCATGTCCAGCTCATAAGATTTCTTCCTGGAATCTCACTGCACCCTGTGATAAAAACCCAAAGACTGAGATATCATATGAAGCTTTGTGTCTGGTCACTTTACTCTGGGCCACTAAGTTATCCATGAGCGTGTTTGTTACTGGCTATATATTTACATTCACAGCATAGCACAAAATCATAGAATAGTTTGGGTTGGAAGGGACCTTTAAAGGTCCAAACACTCTGCAGGCTGAGCAGGGCCGTCTTCAAGTACATCAGGTTGCTCAGACCACTGTCCAGATTCAGCTTGAATGTTTCCAGGGATGGGCATCTACTACCTCTCTGGGTAACCCATTCCAGTATTTCACCACTCTCACTGTAGAAAAATGTAGTTCTTATATCTATTCTAAAGCAACCCACCTTCATTTTAAAATTACCCGTTGTCCTATTTCAACAGACCTTGCTAGAAGTTTTGTCCCCATAGTAATGTTATAGTATTTTATCCAGCAGCTGACCTGACCTTATTTGCCAAACCTGCCTTCTCTCCTTCCCCTTCTTCCCATCCCCTAAACTAGAATAATGCTTTTACAGGATGTTAGAAAATATTTCTGTTATTGAAGGAGAGTTTTGGAGTACAATCAAAACCAAATAGAAAATATTGAAACTACTTTTGGCTTTGTCCAACAGATGTTTCAATTTTTTGCTTGAAATCACAAAGGAACTTAGGTGCCGTTCACAAGGTGAGGCATAAAGCATAAGGTGTGTTTATATCCTTTAAATTCTTAGGCAGTGTACAGACCAGAGTAGGTAATCTGAATACAAGTGTGTGAGGAAGGTGTTCCGATTTCCAAATTTGAGAGTAATAAGACATCGCTGTTTCTACTATTAGTAGTAGTTCTCCACTATTCAGTGATTTAGAATTTGAATTTACTTTCTAAGAATATATCTTTCAATTTACTATTCGAACTGCTTCAGTTCAAACCTGAGTTACTGATGAACACTGTACCCTTTCCACACGTTATGTTGCTAGAGAAAGAAGCATTATCCTGCCCTTTATCCTCTCCTGAATTTTTCTGGAAAGTGAATCATGCTAATCTATTTCTTTGTATGTTCACAACAAAATAGAAAGATCGGGCAGTCCGGGATCTTTTTTGTAAATACACTAAATACACTCAATATTTTCCTTATAAGTAATCTATTTTTCCCACAATGTATAAGTAAATTTTTTGAAATTTTCTCTGAGTACTTTCAGATGAAGTTGAATTATTTTTGATCTCATGGACATGACATTATAATATGTTTTTAATTGGAGAAAAAAGGTAATCGCAAACTCACTGTGTTATGTAAACCTTTTAAACACGCAGAACAATAGTAGAAGGATCTTTTGCTTTTTATTTGGGCTTATTGAAGAGGTCAGTATTTATAAAGTGGACTAAGTGCTCCTCTGGCAAGGAAAATTTTACCTCAATTTGGCTTCTTTTGTTTCATTAGCTGGTATCAGTCCTTGAAGGTGCATCTTTTACTTAAAATAACACCTCTCCACTGGAACTCAGTGCGGTTCACAAGAGATTTAGCACTGCAATATTTCAATGAGGGCTGCGATTGGTGGGTGGGAAGAATGTTAAAAGAGACCTGGCATGATCCCCAAAGAATTGCATGTCATCTTCTGGTATATGATGCAGGTCTCTCAAACCCAGCCCTGCTCCTTAGCCATAGATCAAGGAACAGACCAGAGAGTAGGTGTCATAATGCATTTAGTGTTAGGGTCTGTAGAACATAGAAGGTCATAGTGTAGTGTAATTTCTGTAGTTTTATAGTGGTGTCTTCAACACTTTTGACTTACGGTATTAGCATAGTAGAATTATTCAGTGTGACTAATATTGATATTTTATTCTGCATTCTAATTTACAACTTCCTATCAGTCTCCTGACAAAGGCATGTTTCTAACTTATTTCTTTAGCTGAGAAACGTAAGCAAGTACTTAAGTCTTGTTCTAACACAGAAGTATGGAAGGGTATTGGTCTTAACATTTTAAAGATAAAAATAACTGAATTCTTTCATCCTTATCTGATTTGCTCGATAGAACACATCACACAGAGTAAAATACTAATTTTCTACATTACTTTTACAAAGTAATTTCTTACTTTTTTTAAAATAACACACTAGTCTTGTTTTAAGTGTTACTGACTGAAAAAAAAAGTATGAAAATGAAATTGTCACAAATACTCTCTTGCTAAACAGACTATGCTCTTTGTGAGTTCAAAGGCTAAACTATTGCCAGAATGAAATTTAAACTTGTCTCTGCTAAACATCTGTGCTTTTGGAGTTACCAGTGATGTGTCCCTTTGACCTCTTTCATTTGAACTTTGCTGGAAATGAATTTTCAAACTACTAAATCTAACTTCAGGGTGTGAATCACTACTAGGTGATGATAGGTAATTGGATGGTGAACTCACAAAAGGGGCATGAGAGTACCGGAGCTCATATGTTCTCAAATGAAAGAACAAAAAAATTGCAAGTTAGGGATGGAGGGTGGAATTTCTCTTTATTATAAAGCAAGCAGATTTTGCAGTGTGTTTGTTTTATGACAGTTAATTTTTATATCAACAGGTGAAATTTTTTTATGCGTCATGTATTAATATAAGTGATGATAAGACAGAAACATAGTGGGGGGATGAAACATTCTTACTTATAGCAGTCAAATAAACCTCTCTGAGCAAGTTTTTTGAGTGGAACAAGTATAAACTTATTCTGCCATTGCAAGACTTGTAACATTCAAGAATCCTTAGGACTTCTGGATGGCCTGACCTGGGAGAGGGTAATCCTTGCCCACAGGCTACCTGGAAGCTCATCAGTTACTATATACTTAGTGGTGAAAATAGTAGAGCGTGGGATAGACTATCTGATATACACATACTCATCTTGAAAAGATGAGCGCTTCTAGTTCTGCTGCTTTTATTTCTATGTGAAAGAGGCAGGATTTGCCTCTGTGCTGATGAAATCTGCCTGTAAAATAATTCTTACTAGAACTATCCAGTCCTACTAATGAAATGGGTTTCACCTATATTTTCTGAAACTTGGGAAAACTCATCAGCCTTGGGTATCCCCAAGGTTACAGTAACTGTGTCAAATTCTCCTCTTGGTAGCAGTCCTACCTAATGATGCGTTTGCTGGTGTTTTGAAAGAGAGAACCTATCTGCTATGTGTGTTTGCAGTCTTGTTTCCATCTGAAATGACTCGTGCTAATTAACTTTTGCCTGATATGATTGCCAGTCTTCTGCTGGGAATGCATTATCAGTGTGTTTCTATATAGATGCAGGTTCTTAAGCAAAGTGTGTATTGCTCCACAGGGAGCCAGACGGGTGAGAAGCGGGTGAGGTTTATTGTTGCAGTGAACTATACTAATGGGGATTCAAAACATAGCGGAAAAGGACACTTTGGGATTCATTCAACAACATGCATAACCTTGGCACGGATCCCAGTGTATCGGTGTTGAACTGAATAAAACAAATATTGGATTGCTGAACAGAGCTCTCTGAAGTGTCTTGCATGTGTTTCTGCTTTACATGGTAAATATTTTTAGATCTGTTTTTAGTTAACATTATTGACACAGATTAGGTGAGGAAAAGAGACCCAAACTCAAAAAACATTCAGAAGCTTGCTTAAACTATTAGTTTATCCCTTCTAATGCTCGGTGATACTACTTCAGTATGTATTTATTTCTGTGGAAATACCAGAGTGTCTGTTATGTGTTTCCTAACCGTACCATGTTTAATAGCACTTCTGAGAGAAAAGCGTACTGTAGGATTGATACCATATTTTTACTGAAGACACAATGAAAAACAAGAAATAAAAAGGAAGAAAACCCTTAGTACAACTTTGAATCTTTAACATCATATTGCATGCTTAGAAAAAAGGAGAATGTGCAACTATTTATTGTCTTCTAATTAAAAGAAAAATCTAAATGTTGCACTGAACCTCCTTTTTGGAGCTCTTCTTCTTTATCCCTCCCCCCTGAAGAAGTCCACTGCACTTTGGTCCCTGAATGTTTAATGTCAGTGCAGGTTTTCCCATTATGGAAGCCCATCTGTGCAACTTTTCAACCAGTAACTAAGTGTTCTTTCCTATCTGAGGCGAAATGGCTTCAGCAGTGCCTCCCTCTTTGTTACCTTCTCCTGCACAGGCATGCTGGGCTGCAATAGCATTTGGCACTTTTTTCAGTTATTTCCCCATAATTACTTGTGCCTGTTTTCTTTCTCATTCTCTGTGAGAATGGCTTACAACTACGTTTATAGGAACAATGCTTTGTAGAAAAGGCCCAAAAATAATGCAGATGTTTTGTTACTAATTTATTAGCTGCTATTGTGAATTTGGAGGTAGAGTTTCATTAAGAGCCCTTGTGCAAATAGTCATGGTTGATAATACGAGGGCTGAAGCACCATGTCTTCAAAGCCGCTAAATATAAATGGCACTGGTCAGCCTGTCATTGCAGACTGTCCTTCGTAGCTTTGACTTTTAAAATTTCCTTATTATGGACATTAAGCTGGCTAATAGAGACGCTCCAGCCCTTCTGCAAAGGCAGGAGAAAATTACCTCAAACACTAAGCAGAGTCCAACATTTAATGTGTCCTGCCCTACTTTCCTCAGCAGTCTCTGTGCAGCTGTGGAATTAGCACTTCTGGAGTGGTAGTCCTACCCGGATACCAGTGCCAGTGAATAGTTCACAGGGAGTTCTGCAGAATGCAGAAACAGACACCCCTTCTCTATCTCTCGGCTTTCTCTGCAGCAGCTGTTGTTGATAAGAAATTCCTGTGTTCTTGGAGGTCAAGTGAGCATTACAGGTGGTGGTTGGATCTCTCTGGAGGGATGTAAACAAGAGTGCAGTTGAAGCATGACCCCTCCATTACTTTACCTCCTGTCTGAGAGTCTAAAAGTAATCCCTTTTCAATCTTGTTTTCAAACATGCAGTCAATACATGAGCTGGCCAGTGAGCTGCCAGCCTCTGTTTCTCTTCAGTTGCATCTAAGAAAAGAAAATCAAAACCCACCTAATTTTATGAGGAGTCAAAACAATCATCTTTGAGCACACTTCTTCTTGCCTGAGATTATCAGGACAAATACTTGGTAGAAGGAAGCTATATTAAAAGGTGCTTATATAAGAGTAAATATTGAACATAAATCATATTTCCGTTTCCACTTTTCTAAAGCTGCTAAGCTGCTCTGATGCTACATTCAGAATTCTTTGTTCTATATCCATATTTGATAAACATTGTGTTCTGAGGTTTAGAATCTAGAAACCTAGTGTCCTGGGAGATGTACAGGTTTCTGGAACACAACAGAAGCAATAAATCACAGGAAAGTGTGTCTCTGGAGTAGAAGAAGATAGAGCTCATGAGGAGAAACGAACAAATAGGGAAGGCATATGTGGCAATCTATACACATTCACAACATCTGATCTTGTCAAACTCTGGTCTCTTTAGTGGAAAACTTGCTGAAATAAAAGCTAATTTTAAACTTCAGTTAGATGTGAGTAATATTGCACCTTTAAAAGATGAATATTTACTGTTTTGTAAGTTGATTAGTCTTTTAATGGTATTTGTGCATTCAGCAGCAGACAGGGCATAGTCCCGGTTTCTAGCCCAACTCAAGCTGTTATTATTGGCATATTCTTTCACCAGTACATAATCATTTTGGCAACCAGAGTGTGACCAATAGTGATTCTGGCTGATGGGTGTAGAAAAAGTTCATTGGCTAGCTAAATCGTGTCAAAATTTCCTTTACACATAGTTTTGGTGGTAGGGTTTTAGAAATTGCTCTGTAATAGTTCCTTTTGCACTGAGCCATGCTTGACTCTTGCGTTATTTACAATTAAAACCTTCGGATCATTTGGGATCTGAAATACCATGTTTCTTTATTCAACTTGTATTTGTACGTACACAGGTCTGATTTTTTTTTTTTTTAAATCTTATAGATACAAGTTGTGGTTTTGATTGAGATTTAATTGTCTAAAACTCACTCCAGCTGGAAAACAGAGTAATACTGAATTTCCTATTCTGTGTTTTTTCTTCTTCTTTAAAACCCAACTCAAAGTAGTTGTTAAGATCAAATTTGAAACCTTAGTAAATTTAGTTTTCAAGTCTATGAGGAGGCCACTCTTAGAAAAGTGTTAGTCAGATGGAAGTTATGAGAGGAACAGTTTTCTTGTTGTAGCACCTTCCCCTGTAAGGGACAACAGCACACAGGGAAAATCAGTATCCTTTTGTATGACAAGCAAGAAATATATCCTCTCCTTCCCTTGTTCCTGTGGTCGCATAGCAGCAGTGGACATCTTTTTCTGCACCTCAACTGGGCCAGGACTGAGCAGTTCTTGCCTTTAGTGGGCTGACCATGACATTGAGAGCTCAAGGATGTGTCTGAGGTGTGTGTCTCCAGGTCCTGCTCCCTGCAGAGACTGACAAGGCTGTGGGAGAGCCCAGGAAGTCTCTGGAAAGCTCATTTTATAAGCACAGGATCCAGCCCCATTGGCTCTGGTGCTTTTGGTCATCAGCTTTCTTGTAAATTGTTTCAGAGGAGTGGAGTGACAGGAAGGTGGCTTTCTACCAATGGAAAAATGTATTTTCTGGTTCAGTGGTGAAATACGCAGAGAGCTCTGTCTTCCAGGCCCTGATGTTGGCATGTGGACTTCTAGCCTCAACACAAATGCTCATAGATTATGACAAGCTGCATCTTTACCACAGGACTTCGTGGAAATTTTGAGCTGCACCCCACTGCTGACTGATATTCCTTGCCCACATGTGGCTTTCAGCTTCAGACTTGCACTGGTGGTGTTGAAGCATCCTGTGTGTGTCAGCTCTGCTGATGTCTTCTCATGTTGCCACTTGGAAATGTTCCTATAAGGAAACCTATAGATGCAGGTGGGGCTGTTGGGCAGGATTCTGGTCTCTGGCAGTCATGATACACAACGCGTGTAAGGGGAAGGAACCTGGTGGATAGGTCTTGTGGTTGCGTGCTGTTGCACTGGGATGTAAAGGACATAGCAATTTTTAAGACACACTGGCATATTAATTTTGGGCAGGCTGGAAAAAAAGAAATTGCAGCAGGTTGTGTTGACAGCTTCTGTACGTTTAGGACACCAGCATGTATTATCTTCTTGTTAGCACCTGCACTTCCTTACCATACTACCTCTGTATTTCCCCTCAGAGTGAAGTCCAGACAAAAAGGAATAGAAACACACTGGGTGGCTGTGGAGATGGGCAAGTGATACTCCACTGTGGCAGTGTAAATGCAGCTCAAAGCTACTACAGTATTTCAATAAATGTAGGCACAGGCAGCTGAATGGTGGTTCTGGTCAGCACTTGGCAGGATTCTGCCTAGTTCTTTTTGTTTTGCATCAGATGCTTAGGAAAATTTTATAATTATTAGGTTCCTGAACTGATTTTCACATGCCATTTTGTCTTAATCTGGAACGAATATCATGGAAGTCAGCCTGACGGTAAGCATTTGGTCCCCCAGCATAGCACAGCAGTTTAGCAATGCCAGAGGGGACTCAGACAGAGGTAGTTGGCTGCTGTATGTGCTATGCAGGAACACCAGAATACACTCCTGGTACCAAAATGGCTCAGAGAGTCCTCCCATCATACAGCATTGCACAGTGCAGATATAGTCAGAGTATCTAGGCCAGGACAGGCAGTCCCACTTCCAGTGTTTAGTAAATTTGTCCCTCTATGTTTTGACCAGTGCAGAAGTGCTTAAAATGCTGTGAGTCTTTTGGGGTTTATTGAAATATTTAATTCTATAAAGTGTGCTCATTGAAGGCAGGTTTTGCTGTCATCACTACAGATGCAGTTCTCATCACTACATCACTGAAGGTTGCTCTTGGGAATGCTTTGTCCTTGCACTCCTAAACAGAGAGGCAAGAGGTTTCAAAACCCCTCATTCGCATCTTAATGGCTTTAGACTCTCTGCTACCATATTTTTAATGATATCACATATAAAATGAATATTCTGTGACACTCTCTGTATTTGTGTATTCCCAAGCTTTGAACACACTTGGAGCTAACCTTGAACTTCAGTATCCAATCCATTTAAAATATATTTCACAGTCTTATTTTTCTTCATCAGAAGCATCTAGCTACTGCTTGAGGCATTTATAAATTATTCATAGAAGCACATACAAAAATTATATTGGATCAATATTCACAAACCAGCAAGGTTTCAAGTAACGTGTAGGCATTTTGCTCTAAGCTATTAAAGTCTGTTCCAGTTTTGAAAGAACTATTAGTTTTAAATCCTTATAAATCTGTGGGAAATGATAATATTGATCCTTTTATTTTTGCCTTGCTGCACATTCAATTTGTATCCTACAGAGTGCACTATATAACTTTTCCTAAAGTAAAAGAGACAGGATCATCTATACAGAAAAGAGCTATGATATATTGCATATATAAAATAGCTTTATAATTGGACAATGATTAAAAATAAAATGTGTGTTGATCGAATCTCGTATTTCTGTGTTCCTACACATTGTCAAGAATCCCTAAGAAATGCGCTTATCAAGAATTGACAGAGTATTATGCAAACATTGACTTTTTATTGCAGCTTCAATCTGGATTTATGCCTAAAAACCTCTGCTATATTGTTATTTTGAGTAACAAGAGGCATTTATAATGCACTGAAGCATGAACAAATTCTGAAGGCAACTTTTATGACTCTCGGAGGTCTTTAGTATGCTGAGAGCCTGCAGTTGAAATCTTCCAGGCCCAAGGATTTCTACAACAGTTACATTTCAGATTTTTTAACATATGAATTAGGGACTTTTTTTTCACTCTATCGAGACATATTTTAAGCACTCCCAGTCATTTTGAGAATGGTCTAGGATTCTAGGTTAATTTAGAACCAGAATCACAGTTTCCTGAATTATACACATATGCACAAAAAATTTGTCTCAAACCAAACTGTGGAATAAGGTGGTGACATTTCAGCAGCAGTGGAAGGTCCAAGATTTTGCTTTGAGGAAATCAAAACATTTTTTCAACTGCTTTTACAAGATTTTGGGAGAACAGGAGTAGTACAGGGAGGATTTGAACAATGGTCCTGATGGAGCACTTTTGATATTAGAGAGCCCATTTTTTGAGCAGTTCTGAAGCCCCAAAGCTAGAAACTTGTTTTTAGAGTTTAGAGTCTTGAGTAATTTGCAAGAGGAATTGAGGAGGTAATCTGGAAGGAAACCAGGTACATTTATGATCAGACCTATCTGTTTTTCACAGAAATTTTGTTGGAAAGACATATTCCTGGGAGGTAGTTAATTTTCAAGGAACTGGCATTTTTGTTTAGAGCAACATTCTGTCAGAAAATGTAGAGCTGTCATCACCAGGTTTTTGCTGCTGTGCTTAGAAATGGCTGGTGAAGGTCTCAACATTTCTGTGTAGAGAATGTTACTGTTTTCCTTTGCAGGGCTGAATTAAGCACTGCCCCAGACAAAAGATTCAGTCTCCTTTACAACAGCCTGCTGGGACAGCTGAGTCTCCTCTGTAGCTCACACTCATGCATCTGGAAAACACAATCTCCACATCTGCTACAGGGAAGACAAGCATGTTGCTAGGCATTTAGCTCATCATTTGATAAATGTTTGAGCAGAAGAGGTGGATAACAGCTTACTCTTCCTCTTCCGGTCCATATAAATAGTTCCAGAGATGCTGATGGCTCTATGCCCTATAGCAATAACTGTTTTTTAATTTAAATCTGCTGTCCAAATGAGGGCAAGTGCTGTCCTCTTTTAATACGGTTCTCATTTTTAATGACAGAATTCTGGACAGAAAGACAAAGTAGTGTTACTTCCATTCTTTTGCTTTTCTTGGTAATTCTATTATCAGCTCATTTGATGACTCCAAAAGATGTTGCTTTTTTCCTCAACACAGCTTTACTAGTACCTTCACAAATCTGAAATGATTTACACCACAAGTTATCTATGTGACTAGGTCTTTAGGGTAGGACATATATAATTTTTGTATATACACATTTGGGTACTTGTGATGTTCAAACAGAAAATAATGCGTCTGTAATGGTATGCAGGTGACACATCTGTATGTGGTGTCCCAGCAGATGAAGTGTCAAAATTCTGTGCTCTCTCTTTTGAATAAATCCCAGTATAAACCCTTCATTGCAGAGCAGACTGAAGGTCACAAACTGAAGTTCTGTACTGGATTCCTGTAAAAAAGGCATGATGGATTTCAGCACTGGAAATCCAAACGCCTGGCAGATGGATTGTGTTCAATTTCCAAGCCAAAGAATGGGTATTTTCTTAATTGCCAGTAGTGCAACTGAGTCAAGTGGCTAAAATTCAGGAAGAGTCATAAAGGTGCTGCCCTTAGAATTAAAATGGGGACTGTTTTATGTACAGCTAGAAGGAAAAAATTTCTTTCTGTTGGCGTTAAGGAAACATTATTTGGTCTCCTTTCATCTTATCATCTTTCATCTTATCATTAGTTAAGCAAGTGAGAACTAAAATTCAAATGATGAAGGGATCAAGCACACAATTTGATCAATTACCTGACTGACTAGTATCTTCTTCACAGATTAGCACTGCATTTTGACACTGATATAGTAATAATTTTCAGTTTTTCTGGTGTGCGTGGTTGGTTTTCGTAGCAACTCAGGAATATTTTCCTGATAGGGATAGATAAGGAATAATTTAGGATAAATTACACAAATTGAAAAAGTAACTGCATTTTTTTTTTCATGGAATAGTACAGGCTTGTTTTTTGGAAATATCTTGATAAATATCACTTTAAATTCAATTTTTAATGGGAAACTACAGCAGAATGTACAGAATTTTTTTTTAAAGCATTGTGTTTTCAGTTTTAACTTTTGTTTTACCTTTCTTCCCTCATTAAAAAAAGAATGAATTATGCCATCTGGGACTGTTGTGTATATGTTGCCTTTTATTTTGACTTTTTAAAACTTTGCCAAGCTTAGAAAAATAATTATGGGAAAAAGTGAAAAAAACCACACTTTTGAAACTTTGCCATTGTGTACTGAAAGTATGGGGAGATTTTGAAAAGACAAAGGGAAGGGGAAAATATGAACATTATTCATTTTATTTAGTATCAAAGCAAAGGGAGTATGACACAAATTTAGAAATCTGGTATTTAAACATTTGTGTTTTCAGTGTTTTGTAATTTCTTGAAAACAGTTGTTTGAAAAACAGTACCTAGCTTTAAATTTTGCAAGTATTTTCTAAATAGTTTTGCAATAACTTAATAAGTTGTAGATGAACAGGAACCATTTTAAGATCATTAGGTATGAGCTTAACTTGGTCACCTTGTCAGTGTTGTCAGGTTCAATTCTTCAAAGACCAGAAAGTACTCAGCAGTGACCACTCAGTAAAGTAGCTCCATTTACATCAATTAAGTTATAGAAATCTATCCCAGCTGCTGATCTGACCTACATATCGTGCCTGTCACTAGCAGCTATGAACAGGTTTTATTCTTGATACCGCTGAAGAACCTCACAGTAAAATTAAGCCTGTTGTAACATAGAACACCCAAGAAATTAAATTACTCCCATGATGGAAAACTTAGCTGAGTAATGGCTTATGAGCCATGAAATAAATTATATTTGGCTTCATAGCAGGACATAACAAAGAGATAAGTAATTGAAATTTATTCCTGCCAGACAGTCTCAAAAATTTTGAAGACACGCTTTTTTCTGACAAGAGAAGACCACAAGGAACTGTGTAACTTGTCCATGTCTCTTTTTAAGCAGCCTATTAATGTGGTGTGCTGACACATGATACAGCTTTTGAAGTGGTGTTAGCTGCTTAGTTGGGATGAGAAAAGCTTTTTCAGTCTCTTATTTTGTTTCGCAAAATACACATTATTTTCTCTGAGGAATCAGGACTTTTGTGTTTTGTTTATCATGGAGTTATTTTGCTCATTTAGCCTGACAATTTTTTGTTCAGTTTAGTTTCTAAAGCTACCTTATAACCTAGTCTTAACAAAATTCTGTCCACAGTTAGGTATTGCAATGTAGAGTATTAGAAATGTAGCATATTATTAGGAACTTGAATAGCAAATGCATGTGCTAGTGGTCAGTACTGACCACTTACACTGTGCTTAATTTTGACTAGAAAAAAGTCTCCCTTAAGACATTCAGAAATGAGTATGTTACTGACATTTTTGGCCATTCCATTGGATTTTTAAGACATATGGATCAAAAGTTGAAATCAGCCATAAAACTCAGGCAAAATGGCAACATCTTTCACAGAATTTCCATACAAGTAAGCTTTATCTCTTCCTGCAGAATTCACCCAGGGCCATCTTCCCATGCAGAGCTAGCTCCACTACAATGCAAAAGCAGTATTCTGTATACTTTAACTCCACCCCACACCGAAGTCCCTGAGTACAGTATTCTTTGGCTGTTATTCACTATCCAGAAGCCAAATCATCTGTGTTTGTGTAACTTGGTAAAAGAGAATGTTTA
Organism: Rhagologus leucostigma; assembly: GCA_013397725.1. Lineage (NCBI taxonomy): Eukaryota > Metazoa > Chordata > Aves > Passeriformes > Rhagologus > Rhagologus leucostigma. Next base: position 2,610,659 of record VZTD01004799.1, read on the forward strand.
AAGTCTATTGAGTTTAAAGGAGCTTCTGCTTCTAGGTCAGACAGACATAACTCTTCTCTTTCCTATAAAGTCTTACATGCTGGATCAGTAATTCTAGGCCATCTGAACAATAATATCTGAACATTATGGTATCATTTATGTATTCCCAAGGAACTAGAATGATTGCCTGAAGAATGTTTTTCAGGCAGTTTTTCCCTGAATAATTCTCCCTTGAAAATTTGAGGCCATGTAAATGAATTGCACATGTAAAGACTCAGATTCAGGTCAGCTTATCTGAGGACTTAAATCTCAGTTCACTATCCAAAAACCAATACACAAATGTAAGAATTCATTTGTCAATGTGGATGTCTCAGAAAAAAGTTTGCCTGCCTATTTGAAATAATACACAACTATTTTTGCACTAGCTTTCTGTAAGTAATAAGCATGTATATGATTATTTCAACAATAAATTGCTGGCTCTTCTACATTAAATATTCATGTTTAATGGAACTCAAGTGTTTACATCTGGCATGAAATAGATGGTCATCTTTCCCAATCAGAAATATCTGGGTTATTCTTGCTGAATACAGGAGAGGAGTTTTAAACTCCTAACGAATTCAATTTTTTTTTATCAGTTATGCTCCACCATGCCAGTCTGACCTGTGATCAGGTTATGAAGTATAAAACCAAGACTTAAAGGTGATAAGAAGATAACTGTATCCACACTATTGAAAAAGATTTTCCATGGATTGTATTTCACTGAGCCTTAAAACCTGCCTCTGACTGAACAATGAGCAGCAAAGCTTCTGGGCTTTAAGGCTACAAGCAACTCTGATAACTCAGAGCTATGTTTTTCAGGTAAATGGAGATTGATCGGCTGTTGGTATTTAAAGCACGTCTCAAGTTTGACTGCTTAAGAATAGGCACCCAAACGGTCGTTAGAAAATGGGAAAAACTGATTCTGAAAGATCTACCATCAGTGTCTAGGGGAAAAAAGCAACAAACAAGCATCTTGAATCTTGCAGTCTTGTTGAGAGATGCAAAGCAGATTTTCTAATCTTCTAATTTTCATTAAAATTTTGGTCAGATGGTTTTAGATTGGACTGTATGGATGCCATGTTTTTTCTAATTTCTGCTAGAAATTAGCTAGAAGTTCCATCAAACTTTGTTTTAAAAACATCTAGCATGCATGGTCTTCTCTAAAGGAAAGTTGTTATACAGTCTGGCTATCCAACTATCTGCAGTAATAGTTCTATTAAACTGGTGTTCTTGCCTGGTTTATCTCTGTTAACTTTTCAATGGGCAGTAGGAAGTCCTGAAATCTTTCATTTCAAGTCCTGGGTGACCTCATTCAAGGAGAATTTGCAGCACGTTCACTGTCAAGCAAGAATTCTTGCCCACCAGAGATACAGAGCTTCAGGCTAGTCCTGGATTTTTCAGATTCTGAATCCTAGTTTTGCAACAGATAGCCTCAAGTGAAATAACCTGTAAAAAAATCAAAGAAGTAAAGCAGGCCAGAAGGAATGCCTGAGCTGCTCAAGAGTCAGAGCCCAAGAGTAGCCTGAGCAATGGTTTTCTTGGGCCCTGTCCTGTATCCACTGTCCCTTAATTCTTCAGAGTAAAACACTTTAATCCTGGAAAGTTGTTGGGGTTTTTAGAATTGGTTGGGTTATTTTTTTGATTCACTGGTTGGTTTTTAAAATTGTTCTTAATTTTTTTTCTCTAGGAAAATTTTCAGCTAACCCGTCTGAGTAGTGAATTAAATTTAGGTGATATATTAGGTCTTGTATTGACTAGAAGCCAGTTTTCCTTTGTTATTCTCTGAATGTTGATATTCTGCAAACTGGTGTCGACAAGGGTGTTGCCAAATCCTTGACCCCACTCAGGAAGATGGAAAAGAGTTAATCACTGCCTTAAGAGTAGCAGTCAACCAGGTACTAGTGACTGCATTTCATGCAAATCAGTTTATATATCTGGAACTTTAAAAGTAACAGTTTCCCAGAATTTTATGCCTTCTTGCTGTAAGTGACAAGTACCACAAATTCAAAAGAGAAAATATTCATGGAAATTGGTGTCCAATTAGACAACCCCTAAGAAGTGCAAAAAGACGTAAAGAAATTATGCTGGGCAGAAAATAGTCCGGTTGTAAGAAAGTGTTAGAACAGTACTGCAAAATAGAAGACAAAGCTAAACAAGTGTTCTGATGAATCTAAATAATTAATGTCAGTGAATATAACTTAGGAGTTTAAAAATGTGTCTGGCTAACAAGAAACTTAAACCCAGATTCATATCAAGACAATCAGAAAACATTTAAAAGACAAAGAAAAAAAAAGCAGGAATGCAGTTTCTAGATGCAGGTGGTAAAATCAAGGATCATCAATGCAAAATATAGTCACTGGTTATTCCTATTCTGTATTTGGAATTCAACTGCAGGTATCAAAAATTTATAGAATAGAATTACATTTTAAAACAATTTTAAAGCTTACTTACTGTGGGAGAGGGGACAATAAAACAGTATCTGTTTCTCGCCACCCACCTCCCGATCAATAACTAAGTAACTAACTCTCAGAAATACTGCAAGACCTCACAGAGTCATATGAGAAACCAATAATGTTGGAGTTTTTTTTTTTTGCAAACCTTATAAGTTACTAGACTATTATATTGTTTATCCTTTAGTCTAGTGCCAGATTCTATGTATCTATTGTTTTTTCAGGAGAAGTTATTCTAAGGAAATTTTATTGAGAACTACAAAACATGCTTATTTTATGGTTATGTCTATCCCATCCATTGGAGGATATTGCACCACATGGTTGAGGGACTGATGAGTTGGATAGGTCAGTTTCATGACCTTCTCTGTACTTGATCATCTTTCAATAATTTTCATATTAAGTTATTATTCTGTTGTAGGGATATTTTAAGGGTGCGGAGTGGGGGAGTTTAATTTATTTGGTCTGAAGCTGGAGAATTTCCTACATCGTTTCAGAACTGAGACATTGATATCCATTGGCCAGTGGACCGTAACTAGTTAGCAGATGACAGATCACAAACCCCTAATAAAAGCTGTGGAAGTGCTAAATTGGCAAAGATTGAGATGAAGTCACTGTATTTAATTGAAGCTTTGCCATAACATCCTTAAAGTCCGTGATCAAACATATCCCAATGCATTATACAGCTGCTCAAATATATCACTGCTTAGACAGCAGTATGTTTTTATTGGATTCAGCCCATGCGAATACCCTTTCTGAGGGTAGCATTTTACACAAGTTATATTAATTTCTTCCATGAGTTGTTAGGCTGGAAGTGAAGTCTCCTGTAGGAGAAATAAATATGATCTAAGATCACCGGTTCTATTTATTGCATTTCAGGCAGGGAAAAAAATTTAAAATATGTTTATTACATTACTGAATAAAATAAAAAAACTTTAGAAATATCTATGCCACAGTAGTCTCCTCTCCATTTTATAGTCATTTCAGCCAGAAATATCTCTGCTATTTTGTGCTTAGGTCCTGACCTTCTTATATTTTATAATAAAAGGATGTTCTTGCCATTGAGCCTCTATTCAGCATGAAGAACTACTGCTAAACCTTATTTCTACTGTAAAAGGTTTCTTTTCATACCTGCCTGCCATGTCTTTTTGAGCCACTGAGATGTACTCTGTAATCCCTCATGGCTCATGCTTTATCACCAGAAATAAAACTGAAATAGCTCTTCACCTAATTTTGTCTGATAAATCTGTCTGTATTTTGCTGAGGTAAAGCAATGGCAAGTTTTAGGTGAAGATGCTATACTGAGAAGCCTAAGCTGGTAAAGCCATTTATATTCAGTTATTAAAAAGTTATGAAGAGCTCTTTTCATGGTGACTATAAGAATGAAATTGGACAGTGGGAATGTCGTGAGCTGGTAGGCAGAAGACCTCAAAGTGGCTGTCATGGAAGAGAAACAACCTAAAGAGAATATTCTCCCTTGCTTGCAGATGTTCACTGGGGATAGTAATGTAGTGCAGGCAGCTGTGCGCCATCCACAGCTTTGGCTGGCTCTGTGTGGAGCCTGGGAGTGTGATGGCCGATGGATCCACAGCCACCAGCCTTTTACCTATAGTGGAGCTTTGTGTTTTGTGGGTGGCTTGAAAACTGCTGCTTGCCCAAGTAGGATTTGTGATTGGTTATGATTTCAGAATGCTTCCAAGGCACCTTGCAGCTGCACTCACATGTAGTTGTCATTTCTGTGTTGTGTCAGTCACGTGTTTTGTACAGCGTGGTGTTATGTGCCACTGCTCCATCATAGGTAAGGTGTAGAAAGTTGTAGGGCAGAAGAAAATTCATGTCTGAAGGAGAATGAATGGGTTTAACTTGGGAAATGCTTACAGGAATTCTGTTGCTGTGATGCCTGAGATAGCCACCTAAAAACAGAGGCTAGACAAGAATAAGGGAATAAAGGTAGGTATTTATTTGAAGGGCTTTCAAGGTACACCTTGAAGCTACACCCAAGATGGACCCTAGGTGACAAGTTCTTCACACTTGTATAAGTTTGGTCCATTTGCATATCAGGGTTAATTCTCTGACTGTACTTTAGTTAATGATGTAATTTCCCCAAGTTTACCCCCACTTAAGATTTTAGTTTACGCATTTTGGGCCTGGCGTCCTTGAGGAGCAAACCTAGAGAGATTTGTTGTGTCTAACCAGCATGAGAAAACAGCAGCTAACAGGCCACAAGAAACTTCAGTTACACACTAGGCAGTACAGGATTTGAAAAATATAAAAGTTAAAACCTAAGGCATCAGCTGGAGATATCATGTTATGGAATTATATTCTGAATATGGATTAAATACAGGTGCAGGAGGCTTGCCTAAGCATGACCAGACTCATAGGACAGAAATTCACCTGTAACCAGAAACATTGCCAGCATGGATGTGGCTATGATCTGCATGTGGGGCTGGACTGTGGGAAAACTGAAGGCAGTAATGCCTTTTCCGGTTGAAGGAGATATGTGCTTTTCTGCAAAAAAACTACTGTAAAGCAGAGAGCCATTTTGCTGCAGACAGGAATCTTATCAAATGCTTAGATAGGACATCATACATAATGTGCTTTCATAAAAGTAATTGTGCTCAAACAAGCAAATATGTTTTTTTTTTTTTAAAGGCTGGAAGGACATTGACACAAGAAAAAGGTTGGTTGGTTATTTTAAAAAGAAGTGATTTTATTATCTTAGCTACCACTGGAGAATGCAGCAAGTGTTATGATTTAGCTGGTTTAATGTTTCACTTTAAGAACTTTCCAGCAGAGTCCCTTCCTGCCCAATGCATTCAGCTGAGGTTCCCCTGGGTTTTTTGATTCATAGTTACAATTGCTTCTCTGACGTCCATAATGTCCCTGGCCATAGGAAGCTTTGGCATTAACAGGTACAATTCCTTCTGAAGCCCATGAGATATTCACTCAAGCTGAGAGCTGGATTTTACTCTTGAACTGTAACAGAACAAAAAGTTTCCCCTATAGTGCAGCTGAGAACACATCACATCTTGAATCTTTGTTTGCCTTATAATTAGAAATTGTCTTTGCAGCTTGCTGTGAGTATGTTAATATGGCACAGGAATTGCAAAGGAAAACCCAAGGAGTGACTTTGTGTACTATCTTCACTGCTGCTTAGCTTTGATGGTTTTACATACATTATTACTTTAACAATTTTATCTTGTGTATTTGCCCTTGAATTTGACACTAATGTATACAACATTTGTTGTGGCTTTTTGTCCCAGATGGGGAAATTTTTTGTTACAGAACAAGGAAAAAACCCCACAGTTTCTTAAAAAAATATAACTTGGCTTTGATCCAGTCAAAAAACCCAACAACAACAACAAAAAGCTGCTGTCATTATTAGCAAACCCAAGGGGACCATTAAATTTTCACTGATGCCCAGATGAGAACATTTGCTTTCCACTCGAGCTGTTATTTTAAATCTGTCTAAAATTTAAATTTAAATAAGATGTGTCTGGCAAAAACTTGTTGAACGGATGTTTTATTTAGATATTCTTTATCTCTTACTGAATAGAGATACTCCCTATAAATTATACTTATGGGAAATAGTTTATTTTGTCTCTAAGCTCTTTTGAATTTAGGACATAGAATAAAATCAGTAGCAGTTCTCCTGCAAAATACCTGTTGAAACAGGACTGTGGTTTATTTTCTACCAGGCTACCAGTCAGTACTTTCAGGATTTAAAAACATATTTCTAACTTTAAAAGGGGATTAAGCCATTATAAATTATTTAATGAAGTCATTAGACTTTCCATGTAGCATTAAGAACTCAACATTGTGTTTCTGAGAAAGTGACCTCAATATAAATTGTACCAGAAGGAATCAGAAGGAGAAATTCTCTGGAAACAAAAGGCATAAAGTAGGGAAATTCTTTCTTGCAGAGCCAATTGCAACAAAGCACCTAAACAGGCTAATGAAGTTCACTAGATGAGAAAAAACCCAAACCAGATCAGAAAATCCTCCCCAACCCCTAAAATAAGTAACCATTGAGTGTAGAATACCTTGAATGTTCTCAATACTAATTATTTGCCTCTTACCTGCAGGATATATTGGTTGTCCTTTTCTTCATTCTTTGTCTATAGCATCTCAGTTTCTGCCTTTTTCTATAAACTCTTCAGGATGCTCTTTGCTCTTAACAATTTTTAGAACATCTTTGCTTCCCTGGGTGGTTTCTCCCAGTTGTGCTCTCCTGTCATTCTTCTGATGGTCTCAAAGGGTCTGCACACATGTTCCTATCCAATGAAATTTTTTTCCTCAGAAATTTCTTTCAGCTTGTTATTGTGAGAAGCTTAACTAGAAGGATGGGCAGGCAAGGGATTTTATTTTATCGCCTTGTTAACGTCAATCAAACATCCAGTCTAGCCTATGGAAGATGGTACTATTTTTCTTCCTTCTCTATTTTTCTCGTGAAATTTGTGTGACTCTGCACTAGAATCCCAACACTGATCACAGATGTGTTCGATAGCGATCATGGGCAAGGCTGGTGAGTAGCGTTCAATTAGATGTCCATTACAAAAGTGTTGGTGCGGACTTTCACATTTTTGTGTTTCAGTACAGAAGCCAAGTCTATGTGTTGTAACCAAAGAGCAGCTAGGTAGAAGAGAGAGATTTTAAAATTGGCTGCAGAGAGATTGTGTCTAAAGGGCCTCAATGTTTTAGATGTTTAGCTCTTGTTTGATCTAAAATCATATAAACAAGTAATTCCTATAAAAGATGACAAATTTTAATTAAATTACAGCATTTTCCTGAGTGCAAACCTATGATTTTAAGTTATTTTCCAAGTAAAACAGAAGGCCTTAGAATGTAGGTCAGAAAATCTGACAGATTCTCTTCTGGTAGATTGATATGGAAGGGCAATTGGAACAGAAAGGTCTTGTCTTGCTCGCACCTTGGGGGCTTATTCTTGTCGCCTTGCCTTGGAGATGGATGTGGTTAGGAATGTCCTATTTTATGAGCTCAGACCTTCTCCCATATTCAAGAGACAGTTTGTTATTATGAAAACTGGTAAATAATGCACATTATTTTTCAACATGTAGAGCTCTACTGGAAAATAATTCAGCCATCATAGGTAATTATTTTACGTGATGACACACATTTCCAGGAATAATTCCATGATGCTTGGTACATCTTTGTAAGTGCTTGGGCTAGTAAGTGGTGAAGATATTTTGCAGAGTACACATTCTGTGTGGTATTTCTTGGATAGCAAAATTAAGTCCCTTTTGTTCTTGTTGAATCACCTGTTCCTAACTTCTAATAAGAATTTTTGAGCAAAAGTCTTGTTTGAAATTATCAGTTAATGAATTAATAAATCTTGAGACTACATAGATAAATCCTACCTTTTATTTAAAAAACTTATATCTGGTGTGATTTTCCAGAGGAAACTGAACCCAAATATAGGACATCCATGTTCTGCATGATTGTTTTTCATTATGGCCTTTGATGGCTAGACGGGATTTTTCTTTTGGTGATTACTATAGCCAACATTTGAAATGAATATTTTCAAATAAAAAAGTGGCTGTTGTTATGTTCAAATTCTTGTTTGGTCAGACTCTTCTCCTGAATAAAATTTGTTTAAATTTCTGTCACTTTTTAATGTGCTTTATGAGCATTGGATCTCTGTAGGGCCGTGTTTGGTGAAAACTAAAAACAACTCTTGGGTCTTATTTTTAACCATGGAACCTCTTCACACATGTTAGATCTCTTTTTCCAAAAACATATTTACTAAGAATGCATGTTATAACAACTCTTGTGAATATGAATGTGTTTTGAAGAATTATGCTTTCATTTGGGTAGAGTTAAACCACATTCTGTAAGTGCAAGAAACTGCCCCAATAGTAAGGGTACAACATTCAGTCAGCATAACTGGGCCTGAAGAAGTGTTTTTAAAGGGCATGTGCTAAGCTTGGTAGCTTAAACATTGGCTTACATTAGTTCACACTGCATTGTTTCGCTCATGTCAAAAATTAACTATTTTCTAACATCTGACGATTTCTTTAGTTAGTCTAATCACATTTATTAGTCAGAAGGTATAGGTCTACCAGCAGTTTTCCGGGTATACTTCTCAGTTGCTTTCTAACAAAGATTGTGGTGAGCACTAAAGCTGACAAGCTGTCTTCATTCAAGAAATCAATTAATTTCTTTTTTATTTTGCTGTTATCCAGTTATTTGGTTAAACCATAAAAAGCTGGCTCATAAGTAGTTTCTAATATATATTACACTTCTGTAACTTTTAGGCTTTTATGTGGATTTTGTTTTTTTAAAGCCAATGGATTAAATTAATATTGATCTGAATATTAGCACTTTCATGCAAGGGTCCTTCTACTGCAAAGGCTTTCAGAAGTTAGCCAGCTTACAAGAGGGAGTTTACAGGGCACTTAGAAGAGAAGTTAGCAGGGTTGTTTGATGTTGTGTCAGAACATCTGGGTTTTGCACCAACATAACACTGTCATATGGAAGCAGTACATTTCCTTAAACGGGCTTTTGGCTTTGTTTTACGGAATGCTTGTTACAGAATTTATAGAGGGTAGTAAACATAAAAGGTCTTTACTCTAAAGCTTAGTATAAAAACTTCTGTATGGTTTATTTCACTGTGTAAATTTATTTTCTTCTCAAGTTCTCAATTGCTTTTAAAACAACATTGTGAATCTCTGCATTCAGACATTAATTAGAATTTTTTAAAAAATCATTGACTGTCAAAGTTGTAGATTGCCCACTGAGTTTTTCCATTTGTAATTAGAGAGTCTTAGAAGTGAGTTTTTTCAGAAGTCATGCAAAATAGTCATCAGAGCATGGTCAGAAGATAAGTTTCCTCAGTGACCTAGACATGCTGTCACAGTAGGAGGAAACATTATATTGTAACCTAAGGCACATTGCCCAAGTCCAAATCTAAAGCCAGACTACAAGGAACAAGTGAACAAAGAAATAATTAAGACATCCTAATGCAAGTTTGCTGCGATTCCCTTTTTTGAAATGTCAGAATGGAATGGCAATTTTCTGCTTTGTCTCTTTTTTTCATCTCTTTCTTCCTGCTGTCTAATTATAATGAGCTTGTACATATAAAAAAAAGATGTACTAATTCAGGTCTGCTGCTACCTAGATAGTGTCACATTTTTTAGGGCTTTCCCTGGAGGTAGGAAACGTTGCTCTCTTCGCGTTTCTCTATCTCAGAGAAAAGAATGAAATAAAATTTTTACTGTTCTTGGTAAGCAACAAAATATTTGGATAATCCATATTTCACAGGCAATCTGTATCACGTCCTGCAGTATCGCTTGTGTATACAGGAAACTGGACACTTAAAAGCCATTTGAGGCTGAAAATCAGAGTTCAGTATAACCAACCAGTGAAGGTGGCAAACCTTGACTTTCATTTAGAATAGGGAGAGGTTGGCCAGCTTCTTGATTTGGTTTATAGGCATCTGGTTTTCATCATTAAGTTTCTTCTTTTATTTTTAAAAATAAGTTTAAAATGCCTCCTTTGGCGTGTGTAGGTGGAAGGTTCTGGATGGCCTTTATTAGGATCTTACACCATTTTTTGCTTGTCTGGGGAACAAAAGGATTTCTCTGTCTGTTTGTTTGTTTGTTTGTTTGTTTCAGGCTGACCTAGGATGTTTTCAGTTTTCTGCCCAAACACTGGAACAAAAGTCCTTTCCAGACCTGCCCCACAGCTCCAGCCCTCTTTGTGTAACTTTATACCAGAACAGAAGTGTGGACCACATTCCCATGGACAGCCTGCTATTTTTCAAGTATCTTCACATCAAACAAAACCAGGAACAAAAGAAAGATATTTTTTCTCTTTTAATTCCAACAAAGATAGAAGTGCAAATAAAATTTGTGTGTGTTGAAGAGAAAAAACTGATGGGAGAGGTGAATAGTCCTCCAAGTTGGCATAGAGTAGAAACAAAGTATTATAACAAAATGATATGTTTAACCATATAGTTTCTTTAAGCTGCTTGTTGATTTGAATTTCAGCTTCAGCAAGGCTCAAGATCTTGCTTAAAAATTTTTTTTTTCATGTTGTCTGTGACAATAGAAAACAGCAGTGTTAATGACAAGGAATTATTATAGAGATAGCTCATAATTTTAAATGTAAGAGAGGAAGTAAATCATGGTCATATGTATCTTTTGTCTTGCTCGGAATTATCTCTATCATGTTGGAAGTTTTTATTCGGAAGTCTGTGTTGACTCTCATGATTAGGGCCAGAAATCCTACAGCTGACAGGAAAGTGACCTATAAATAATGGTCCATGATGGACTTGTCATATAGTCACTAAATGAAATATTCTAGTACCTGTTTCCTTTGTCTTGTTTCTCAGTTTCCGTCTTGTTTAAGGTTATTCCTTTTGACATATCCCACTAGCTATGTGGTAAGAGTGGCCTTTCTTTGTGTTGTAAATGTATTCCATTTTCACCAGAAAAGTATCACTGAAAATATTATTGGAATTATTTTTGTGAACAAGAACTCTACTTGAATACAATTGGATACAGTTAAAAACAGATTTCCAAATCAAAAATAACTTTTTAAAAAAAGTAAACGTTTATAATGACATAGATACAAATATTTTATAAAATAGAATTAGAAGGATTGGCTTACAAAGTAGTATGAATTTTTGAGCAAATGAAAGTGTTACAGTTTAGTAAGATTATAAATGTACAACACATCAAATACACGATAGTAATAATCTACATGCATTCTCTTACTACCATGCAATAGTAATAGTTGTAGAAAATCAGCGAGCTAGTGATAACTGCCATTTACATTGAGTCAATAAAAATGCTGATTTTTTCAGCAAGGAATAAATTATTTTATTTCATTTACTAACAGTGAAAAATGTGCATATGGGATGATAACATCATGTAGCAGATGCGCTCTGACTTTGCATCATAACTTGTGTGGTCATGTCTCTAATGATAAGAACCTGATTGATAGTTGCAAAAAGGATCTGTACTAAATCTGTCCTCAAAAAGAGGACATTCCTGTTATTGGGGTGGAGAAAGATGTTAGGAGAGAGGAATCCTAGCAACACTCTAGTCCATATGAATTTCACCTTTGAATTCACTGAATCCAGGGTTTCACCCCAAACTTGTAGATCAGATGTCCCTTGTTTGCTCTGAGTAATGAGGCAAGCAGAAACACCCACGCCAAATGTGCTTGGTTAACACACTCCCAGCAAGCCTGCCAGGAGTGAACTCCCCTTGCAACACAGTTCAGTAAGTGTTGCACACTGGCAGCTGACACTGCTTAAAGTCCACAGTAGAACACAGCATGAAAGAACCATAAATCTGGGGTTTGGGCCGCCTATATTTCTTCAAAACTTGCAGAAAATTTATGTTGGCAAATAAATTAGGGTGTGCTTAATGCAGAGTAGAAATTCAGTTGTTTTGACCTTTGTTTTGGTTTATAAGATTATGACATTTACAGAAAAGATGGTATGACAGCAAGACCCTCATTGTTGTGTCTGCCACTCTCACCTTCCCTCCCCTTTGAACTCAAGGTGATTTACTACAGGAACAGGAATAATAAATATGTCTAAGTGGCGTAGTAGACCAGATACTTCCTCTTGAGATTAGGCTTGGTTGATGGAATAAATCACAGTATTTGGGGTTTTTTTTTCCAGCTGAACCTAGAGGATAACTTTTATCTCATTTTTCATTCAGCTCACTGTGTTTGAGTAACTCAATACATACACTCCTTAGTCATACTGAATTCAAACTTTTGAGTCTATGTCATTTTCTGTTGATCTAGAGTAGAAAATATGCTGTGATCTGTGCCATGACCATTACTTGTAATGTCTGTGAGACAACTGGAGTGACTAACATAGGTCTTTGAAGACTACTTGTATATGCAAGCTATACTTATGATTTAATTTGCTTTAGCAAGGTTGCACATCTGCTCATTAAAATGTCACTTCTTGGCTGAACGGGAAATGATGTTTTTCACTGTAGAGCTGCAGTTCTTCTGCTCATCTGTCTAGTCATACAGTAACCACAAAAAAGAGGAATCATAGTTCATAACTGGAGATGGAGCTTTTCCACTCTCATTTCCCTTTTGTTTAGTAAGCTTCAACAAATGAGGAGATACAGCAATAGATGGTGAAAGGCATGCTTGCAACAGTGCTAATAGTAAAAGCCCTACAAATACCAAAAATCAACCTTCTGTTTCTTTTCTTCTCTAATCAGCTCTACAAAACAGTCTTGGAGAAACAGAAACAGAGTACAATAGTTGAAAGAAAGTTGATAGAAATACAGGGTAGCTGATATAAACAGAGTGTCCTTAAATGTGTACAATAAGGAAAACAGTGGTTTCATACTTGTACTGCAACAGTTTGCTCTAATGGCCGTAATTCTATTGGGTGGAGTCAGCTGTATTTCACTCATACTCTTCATAGTGGGCCCTATTTACATACTCATTTTCATTAAAAACAGTACTGATCCATGTTATAATCTTAACGGGCTGAATAACGTGTTCAAAAAAATACTAATATTGAAGTAAGTTATGATCACTCTGTGATGGCAAAAGATTGAAAGTGCATGAATATTCCCAAGGCACCAAGAGTGTCCTTTCAGATTGTTCAGGTATCACCTGGGCAACTAAAGGAGTACCTGATTCCTGTCTCTTCATCCTTGCATAAAACAAACCTCTTCACAGTATGATGAGCAGCTTGCTATACTGAAAACATCCTAAATGTATAACTTCTTATCCAGACAGCTAGGTAATATTAAGAGTATACAATAAATATATAATGAATAATGTATTATGAATTAAGAGCCTATAATGAAATAAATCGTTGCGTGCATAATTCAATCTGTAAAAAGCCTTTTAGCTAAACAATAATAGGTGGAAATAAGGCCTTTGGATTTATCACTGTTTACCTTGTTGAGAGGACTTCAGTTTGTTGAAGGTTAGGCTCTTTAGCTTTCAGGATAATAGTGAGCAATTAATTTCAATTAGGGATATTTCTATAAACTCAGGACCTCAAAGTTATAGAGGAGTTATATAGGCGTTATATAGGCTTGTTGTCCATCTGTTAGTAAACAGCACATTTTACCTTTTCCAAGTGATGACTGGCCATTTATTTCCTCTTTTGCTCATCTGCATTTGTAACCTTTTATAAAAGGATTCAAAAAAATCCATTTTGCATGCTTGGTTAGGAAATCAGAGATTCTGAACCATTTCTCAGACTCCTTTAAATGTATTTAAAATCACATCTGGTAAGCTGTTCGATGTTAGTAGCACACCAGAAACACGTAGATTTTCAGTGATCCAGGAAATAGAATTTTGATTTCTAGGTCTTAACATTTCAGAGTTTGTTTATATCAGCAGCAAACATTTGTTTGCAAAAACCCTTTCTTTTCCAGATGTGAGTTTCGAGGTCATATCAGTACAAAAGATTTGAAATGCTTTGCCTTTTAAGTGAGACAATTTTAATGGATGATTTTCTGATTAACTTCCAGCACTTGGTTTTGCATAATTCTTCAGTTCTAATATACTTGAATGAATAGTAGCCTGCAGAGTAATGTCAAATAAACGCATATTTCAAACAAGAGCACGGGGAAGTGTAATTTTCCATGCAGTAACAGGCTGGCCATATATTCAGAAGTGCTATTTGGCAGGAGTGTGATTCAATAAGTTATGAATAGCCACTACCTGCTGTTTTACTACACTCCCTACACAGGGCTGCATTGAGGACCTGCAAAGTCTACAATTGCAAATAGGACCTAAATTCCAGGGTCGTAGGAGTCCAATATTTGACATCAGCAGGAGAACTACAAAGCTAGCAATGGCCAAGGAAGAAACAGAACTCTAATCAAGACTGAATTAATGCTGATGTGATGATTTGAAACCCAACATGAAAAATAAAACAATAGCAGATCTGGCCCTATATGGTCTGATATTCCCACCCAGCCTGAACTGCTGTTGACAGCTTGCAATTTATTGCACCAGCATGCCTGATTGCTGTCATTGTGCCAGAGGTTTGGTACTCCTGAAATCTGAATGGGGAAGGAGAGTAGATCATATCTGAAAATAAACCATCAAATGAAAATTTCTGTGGCAGAGGCTTGTTTACCATATCTTCAGATAAGCGGTTGGAGGTTGCTGAGTATGAATTTCATAAGGATCATATGGTGCTATTAATACTCAGTATTTTTTTCTGTAAATCTGTACAATGAAACTGAGCATTTTTTCTCTACCTTATGGCTTTAGAAACCAACATGTACGAGACTAAGGAGAGATTTTTGCATGAAAAAAGAGTTTGAATCCCAATTCCCTCTTGTGGCAGAAACCAAAGTCCGCACAGGACTTGATCTGGAAAAAAACAAAACAAAATAAAACCACTGGAAAAACTTCCATGGATTCCAATTGGATTTGAAACAGACCACATGTCAGCTGCATCAGAGACAGAGGCATAACAGAGTCCTTTCTATATCCTCTAGCTAATGGCCAAAGCAAAACAGTGAAACAATAAAAGCTTCAGACAAGTATGATTTAAGTCAAAGGTGTGATCTTCCATTTATTTTCTTCCTTTCCACGCTCACTGAATCACAGACTCACTGAATCAGAATCAGTATGGTTGGAAGGGACCGCAGTGGCTCATCTGGTCCAACCTTGAAGAGAATAAAGCAGCAGTACAGTACTATGTGCCTATAGGCTGATTGCATTGAAACAAACATCTCATTAACATTTGTATTACCAGTTGTACTTCTTGTATTTCTCAATTTTAACACAGCAGCCAATGAAACTGTCATTTTGGCTCTCACCACTTTGGTTTCTAGTTTAGTGCAAGGCCGTCTCCAATCCTCAGGCATTGTTAGAAGTACTTTCCTTTAAAACAAACTTCCATGTCTACAGGTTTAAGAACATTAGCAATGTGCTGCTGACATTTTAGGCTTTGGCAATGCAATAAAACAATTACATAAGGTGGGGTTTCCCTTCTGCTTTAGAGATCTTGAGCACAACTTCTTCCATCCTGACAGCAGCTACTTGACATTCAAAGCGTACTAGGGGCAGATAATATATTAAGAACAATGACAAATCCATCCAAAAACATTTTGGAAAAGCAATGAATAACAGGCTTTAATTGCTTCAGCCGTGTTGGTCAAAAAATTCCCCAAATCTACTAAATCTAGATTCAGCCACGCCCTGGTCATTTGTTTCAAGA
This sequence comes from Rhagologus leucostigma, assembly GCA_013397725.1. Taxonomy (NCBI): domain Eukaryota; kingdom Metazoa; phylum Chordata; class Aves; order Passeriformes; genus Rhagologus; species Rhagologus leucostigma. The sequence goes on from VZTD01004799.1 coordinate 2,626,322, forward strand.
TTGCAGGACCAAGCCCATTAGTCCTCTGTTTATATTTTTATGGTAGTACATGGTTCAATTCACATGTTAGTGTGTTTATGCGCAAACACGTAATGGAATTCCAACTGGCTTATAGTCACTTTAGAATTGAGTAAGCTATATTGAAATCAGGGAGACATTTGAGGTACACATGCTATTAAGATAAGATGGCAGAGGAAGTCCAAATGAAAATCGAAAAAAGATATTTTTAAAAATGTTTTTCTTGCGTTTATTTTCAAATTCTTTGTAATGGTTTGATTGCTTTGTCTCCCTTCATGGCTTATAAGAATGACATCTGTTCTTACTGTTAGCCTGCAAACTGCACATCTGCTATCAGAATTTCATATCAGATACCTTCTGTCTTCATCATGGCTTGCTTGTTTATATACCTAAGGTGCTATGTTTGTTTTTGAATATATAAGCTCTTTGAAGCAGATATTTTTATAAGATCTTGAAGTGACCTGGCTCTGGACTTCAGGTCTCCTACTCTTTCTCTGTCTAGTTATACCTATATTATTATGTGCGTGTTTGTAAATATATATAATAAACTTATAAGCAAGTTGCTGAAGCTGAATTTTAAGAAAATATAAGTGAAATTAATTTAAGTTAGTTTTGCATCCCTAAGTTGGTCTGACTTTGGGCATATGTGGAGCTTAAAGCCCATGTCCTATTGAAATCTGACTGTTCTTCATCTACAGCAGGTGGTTCAAAGGAAAACAATCCTTAGTGTACTTTAGCTTTGGGCTGTCTATTTCCAGAGAGATCCATAAACTTTGCAAAACAGATGGCTATATTGACAGCTTGCCAGAAGCCTAGGGACCACACTTAGTCTAAATAAAAACATGAACAAAATCACTATTTATTTCTACTCATGACACTTCTAGTAACCGAATTAAACTGAACTGCGGTTGTTTGAACCCAGCAGTGGTGAGATTTATTGTAAAAAGCTGGGGGAAGTGGTGATGACAGTCCTAGATTAAAACTTTTTCAGGTAGTATCTTAGATAACCCTTTCTTGATAAATAAATAAATAAAAAGGTACCTTAGTAGAAACCATTTAATCAAGCATGCTGGCAATGCATGCTTTGGTTCTCTGAAGGGAGGAAATGGGATTTCCTGACGTGGTGTGCCAATGTGAAGTGCATTACATGCTATTGAGGGAGCTCCTGGCCCACCCAGTGCCAGGAGGCTCATTTAACAGTTTTGCTAACATGGTTTTCAGTGCAAGACACCCTGTTTCTCCGGCTCATTAACCTCTGCTGTGTTCTGAATACACAGGATACAGGGAAAAATATGCTGCAGGCACTGGTGTATACCAGCTATGACTAAGATCAACAGATTTTCCTTTATTCAGCGAGAGTCAAGCAAAAAATAGACAATGCTGTCAGCAACCATTGCTTTCTATAGCTTTCTGCTGACATTCAAATGTAGAAAGTTTTTTTGATTCTGTCTTCAAACTTTGAGCTATCCATCTAAACTTGAATATCACCAGGAAGAAATGCCACCTAAGTCTAAGAGGAATGTACACCAGAACATAACAGATTGTAGGTGCAGTTCTTAGCAGGTTTTTCAGCAGCTGCTGAAACTGAGGGAATCAAATGTGTATCAAACAAATGCAGCAATACAGACCAAAAAGTTCTGTGCTAGTAGGAGGCTGAGTACACTTTGTATCATACAGTTTACTCCTTCTGCTCTCCGTCTTGTTCAAACAGCAGGACTTCAGGGCAAAGAGCCAAGATGGATTCAGCCCTTTGCTGAGGCTGATTCCACAAGCCTGACATCCTTCCGCTAGGCTATGCCTTTGCAGAATACAGCTTGATTGACACTTCAGTGTGATGAATCATCAACTCAATATTTGGATGCTGTGTTTACCGGTTGCATGAATAAATGAAGATCCCCTACTAGTGTCTTCTGAGCTGCATGAAGCCTCAAGTGCAGCCTGACCTAGAGCTGACCTTAGGAGCTGGAAATAGAGGTTTCTGGTTAAGTTTATTAGGCAGCGAAGGGATCTGTCTGTAAGGTGAAGTTTGGGGCTCCTGTGCAAAGTACTGTTGGAAGAGGGGGTTTTTATTGAGCTCTTTCTTTAACTTTAAAATCCATGTGTAGAGATTTATCTTTTAATGACTGATGGGGTTTGCAAGGAATACCATTGCTATCATCCTGGACATGTATGCTGTCCTTGCAGGCTAAAGTACTCTTGGCTGCAGGAAAGGAGTTGATGATAAGCATCTGCTTTTCCAGTGTACCACACAGCTTAGAGAGGTGTTTTTTTCCTCAGTCTCAGTATTATGAATGGTCCTCCTGAAGATGAGATAAAAAAATGTCTGAGCAGTCTTCTTGTTAGATGGGTGCCTGAACCTGCATCAGAGAAGCCTTATTACTGTGTTGCCAAGAAGTGATTGGGCTGGGAGTTATCTACCAGATTTTACAACTACTGTCTAGTAGATAATAATTCCTGTCACAAGTGCTGTGACCCCTTAGCTCCCGCTGCCCTTTAAGCTCTCTAAGTTTTATTGTTAAGGGATTTCCAGCCCATCTCTATTCATTACCCTGGAAACATAAACAGAAGCATTACTGAAAATGTCTAATAATGAATTTAGCCTAAGCACCCTGCTGGGAGGTAGAGGAACATTATTATACCCATTTTACAGTTGAAGAATAAGTTGCAGAGTTCAAAGCTGTCCACCAGATCTCCTTCTGCCAAGTCTGTTCAGCCTATATGACTAGGCTATTAAATTGAATTCCTCTTCTGACCACTAATACAACAGAATCAATTGCAAGATAGGTGGTCTCTCGTGTAATCAGATTTGAAACCTTTGAGGCTCACTCTAAATTAAAAACAACAGTTTAAATCCTGCCCATAAACTTGCCAGCATTCACTTCAGGTTTCTGCAGCATCACTTTTAATAGTCTCTCTCTGTGAAACGCTGCTTATTAGAAGGTAGAATGCAGCTGCTGGTGCTTAAGTTACTGTATCATCTCTATATGCAGCTTCCTTGCAAATCCAAGAGCAACAGTTTAACGTGACTGAGAGCCATGTCCATCCCACTCTTTCACAACAGAGATGAAAAAGTCATGGGTATCTCAGTTTTCCATGTAGCTATGGCTATGGTTATCCTAAGCATCGAGAAATCAAGACATTGGCTTAAAAATAATGAGATTTTAAACAGATTCAAGTCTCTGAACCTCTCCATGTTTTGTGTGAGGAGGGTTCATGTTTTTAAGTATTTCTTCAAGAACAAAAAACTTCAGGTTGGGTGGGGTTCTTCAATATAGGAGAAAGTATTTGTATAATCTCTTGAATCCTATTGCATGGATTTCAGCAAACCAGCACAATTCTGGTAAAGTCGCAAGGTATGGAAAAATATCTCTTGCGAGCGCCTTAAACTCTGAGGTGGCTGTCTCAGAAAAGCAGATGTTGCCAGTGGCATAGAAATTAAGAAAATATTTCATATGGGGGAATGGAACAAATAGAAGTCCCATTTTAGCTGAAACTCTTTGGCAAATTTTAAGTCAAGTGAGGCAAGTTCAAAGAAGGCTTTATTCTATATGCTCAAGCAATGAATGCTACTCACAAGGAAAATACTGAAGGTAATGTTATTTTGTCCAGTTTTAGACTATGTAATACTTTTCTGTTAATTCAGGCAGATAAAACAAACTATGAAGTTATAATACTGTAGTCTGGGTAAGGAAACAATGTGGAATGTGGAAGAGACATTTTTAAAGGGCTGAAAAGAAAAATTCTACTTGGAACCTGTGCCCATGTGGAAAGAACTAGCAAAGGGACTCAAAACATAAAGCTGAACTATATGGAGCCAGACTGTTCAGCGTGGCAACCAACACCAGTTATGCAAGGTAAAGATCTGTAGAAAGATATGCACTGGATGCAGTTTGTAAGTTTGGGTAGTGTTCATCATGAACAAAAAGGACAATTATACCACTGACTCAGGTGAATGTTTTCTAGCTCCAAGTAGATGCAGTTTCAGTGGAAGATGAATAGGCTTTCCTATAAAACAGAGGCCTTAGTGTGACAGTGAAATGCTAGAAAACCCTCAGAAGATACGCAGGTAGATTAAAATTCAGGACACAAGGAGGAAAACTGCCACTAGAAGAGTACATGAACCACTTATGACTAGGTACAAGCTTGGAAGACACACAGGAAGGTGCTAATGATAAGCACATCCAAGGCTGGATTAGAAGTCCGTAAAACCTTTGATCTCACAGAAGGGAGGTGTGTGTTAGAGTGGAAGACAAATGTGGTGAATGAAAAGCCTTTGATAGTGTTTCCTTGGAAAGAGAGTAATAATCAAGAACAGAACGGAAGTATTCAAGCTTTCCCTGCATTAAGTTACTGGGGGAAAATGTATTATAAAAACATTATTAAAAAAAAGAGGAACATTTCTGTGAAGAAAAGAATCGGGTATGTATAAGAGAAGGAAGGGTGCTGAGGATAAGTAAGGATAAGTACACACTTAACTGTGTACTTGTTAAAGCTGCAGAATTCTCGTAGATACTATTTGAAGAAACAAGATCCATGCTTGTGCATGCATCCCTTATTAGATCTTTTTAGTTTTTCACTGTTGCTTGAACAACAAGATGTTTCAAAGGGATTCACAGAAAAAAATAAAATTCAAGGCACTAGGAAAACAGTAACTCAGTGACAGGAAAATTAAGTAAAGTGGTATAAAGGCAGATTATTTTGGAAGGAATTTGAGCTGCTGCGTAAACAACAAATGCAGGATGCACTTCAAAGAAAAATTAAGACTGTGAGTTGCATGGTTAAAGCTGGAAAAAGGCATGGATTCTGTGGCTATCTAAAAAGGTTCAGTGACAAACTATGCAAAAAAACCCTGAAAAAAGTGCTTATTATGCTTGCTCAAAAGAGTAACATGAGTGTGCTATTTGGAACAGATATCCAAAGTACATGAGAAACAATTCTTAATAAACAGTTTGAGAGATGACAGTTAATTAAGCTGCAGCCAGGAAGGATGTGGAATAATGGCATAATTAACCTTGTTCTATTACACTTGTGCTGTCAGCTAGGTCCAGGAAGAAGGCTTAAAATGGGAGGCACTGGAAAGCTTTCGGAAACATGAAACTTGTCCCAAACTATTCCTTGCCTGAATCAATAGGTCTTGGGGTTTGTATACAAGTGTTAAGATAGTCTATTGCAGCTGCGGGCTTGCCTGAGGAGAAAACCACTGGTTAGGCCAAGTATTTATCTGAAATGTGCTTCTTTTAAAATCTTGAATACTGTGCTTGAGGGACTTGAACTCCTGGTTAGGAGCAAGAGCATAGATGGAGTGGTTGGGGACTGGAGTGGATGGGGGCAAGACTGAAACCTTGGAACAATGAGGCAACTGTTTTGTTTTTCTGTGGAATAATTTACCAAATTCCTGTACATTACAAGTGGAGCTGTATTTTTCTCCAGCTTTCTATTGACATAGCAGAAATGTGCCAGTGTTGTGCTAGATCTTGAATGGACCTAGGAGCAGCTGGGCCATGTTTGTAACCCTGGTCCATGGGCAAATCTCCCTCAGGGGTAAAGGACTCCTTCTAGACAGGCACATCCCACCTGAAAGATCAGCTTCTGCTGTTTTAGCAATTGGGGGGGCATAGTTTCTAGCTTCTAGTGTTCCAATCCTAAGAGATATCCAGCAGAAATAAGGTGCTGAGCTAGTGCTGAGATGGATTGCTAGTTAGAAAAGTCTAGGAACTGTTGTTATTTCCTGTGTTTACAGAGCAGTACACCTTATGTATGAGTTCTACATTAATAGCATGAAATGTGAGGAAGTTGATGGCACTGGCTGGGAGCCAGAAGCGCTGTTCTTGCTCCTTCATGACCACATTTACACCAGTCCAGTGAATAAATGTTCATTAAAATATTAGAAACTTACCACAACAGCTCAGTTTCTTCATCACTTTGTGGCAAATTGAGGATAATAGTTGGTAGCAATGCCTTCCCCTAACTACCCTGCTGTTGGTTCTCTAGTGGGAACTTTCCTCAGTCCCTGCATCATGGGCTCTTTAAATCTGCTTTAAAGCTATAAATACTAAGATATACATGTGTCCAGGTTGGGTAGGACACCTGTTTAAGTGCCTCACTAGATGGCCAGTCACTTGGACAAACAAGAGTGCTATTTTCTGTAGAGAATGAGGACACCTGTAACCGCTGCAGTCACCAGCACAGGTCAAAGCAAGATCCCCTCCTCCAAAGGTGAACATTGAATCCTGATCATCACCTACATTCAGAGCATTTGTTTTGGCTTCTCTTATCCAATAGCTTATCCAATTTATTCATTTCTGTTCCATAAATCTAGTTTCTGTAAAACTTTTCAGAAAGCTATTCTGGCTGAAAATTTTCAATATATTAGATTCAAACTGATTAGTCATTTGGGATGAACAAAACTACATCTTCTTGGTAAATGAACCATTTGTCAAAGTTACCTGGATCTAGATGTGAATGTCTTATGTTTTCACTGACAAAGGCAATAATCAGTGATGCCTTCGGTTTTAACTTTTATATTTTTCAAATCCTGTACTGCCTAGTGTGTAATTCTGAAGTTTTGTATGGCCTGTTAGCTGCTGTTCTCTCATGCTGGTTAGACATAACAAACCCTCTCTGGGCCTGAACTCAAGGACACCTTGTTGTCCCAGGCCCCAAAATATGTAAACTAAAGCCTTTGAGAGGAGGGGCAAACTTGGGATAATTACATCATTAACTGAAATTATCATTGGAGAATTAACCCTGATATGCAAATGCACCAAACTTATACAAGTGTGAAGAACCCGTGACCCAGGGTCCATCTTGGGCGGAGCCTCTTGACTGCCCAGGGTGTGCCTTTGAAGGCCCTTCGAATAAATACCCACTTTTATTCTCTTAATCTTGTCTAGCCTCTGCTTTCAGGTAGCCACTTCAAGGCATCATAAGGACCTCCACAACATTGTTCCTCATGAGGTAAAAGCCTTACTCGTGTGGTAATCACAGCTTGGCTTTCAAACGTATTTCCTTGAAAGCTGTGTCTAGCAAGTAAGCTCCTTCAAGCATTTGCAATCTGAGAGGACAAACAAACCCTAAAAGTTGAGAATGTCAGTCTTTACTCTATTTGCATTCTACTGTAGAAGCTATAAACCTCTGATTATAGCTATAAGCTATTCATCTATAAGCCTACTGATAACAGGGAGCTTGGTGCGCTGTGAAATCTGTACTAGGAGAAATGACGATGCATACTGGCAGATGATACAAAGTGAAAGGAATGGAAAGCTCGGGGAGGAAGTTATGACAGATGGAGTCAAGAGCAGAGCTGAGAATCTGGCACTTGAGGAAAAGCCTAAATGAATTGTGAAAGTCTCCTTCAGTGAAGGATGCAGCTGTCTTATATTATCCACCTAATCTTCCATCTCCAGGAGCAAAAGATCCTTAATGAATGCTGCCAAACTTTTCTCCTTGTCTTGCATGTAGAACACTTTGTGTAGAACGACACTCATAATATGGAATCTATCCAACATTTCTCTCCCTTAATGTCCTAAGTCAGTCTTCCTCAGACTTCCTGTGGTTTTCCTCTGGGGGAAGTTGTCCGTTTGCCAACCTCACCCTCACCAGCACAGCTATACACAGGTTAGGTCCACCAGTATCTCTTATAGTTTTTAGATGGTAATTTTTAAAAAAAGAAACCATTGATAATGCGTATTCTCTCCTTCCTAATTGCTTCAAGATCACCTATTTCCACAATAGCAATACCAGCTAAAACTGGACTTTGGATAAATCACTAACAGGACTACAGTTGGGCCACATAAAATATTCATCTCATTCATTTGATAGAGTGATTAAAGGAGAGTGATTTAAGATCATTTTCATGCAGGTGGGGGTGCTCTTCACGATATTGGTCCAACTACTTTATATGCTGGTAACTCAGGCTATTCCTGCTGTTGTCAAGACAGAACATTTGCAATAATGCATACAATATTCTAAAAACTAGCAGGTTGTTAATCAGAGATAAAGTACTGTCTGAAATATACCATGTGTTCATGTTAGTAAATACTAGTCTGAATTCTGTCTAAACTCTTGGTTAGTGCTTGGCTCAAAATGGGGGGAGGATGATGTTAAATGCAAATGCAAATAGAGTTGCCTACAGTAAGTGGTTTTCCCTGAGCTGTGAAAATTTACCTCTTTCTTTTTAAAAAAAGTTAAATAGGAAAAAAAAAGCTCTTGACTAGGTTTGGATTTATCGAATAACTTATTCAGTGATGACATAACATATATTATTAATATAGATTTTAATTTTATGCATCTAATTTATTGTTGCCCAGTCTCCTCTCTCTTGACCATGCCCACACAGTTTAGATATCTTGAGGCTATAAAAATAAAAATGCTGTGTATCAGAGGTGGTCATCTCCATTTGGTTTCTTGTGCGGATTGGTAGGTAGAAAATTTTGTGAGTAAATAGCGCATTTATTTATCATGTTTGGCACTTGAAAACCCCCACATAATACATATATATAGCATTAATATAACTTTTCATTAAGACCCGCAGGGTCATGAAAGGCTATGGAAACTGTGAACACTCATGATAGAACCTTTAAATGACTTGCAGAAAGTAAAACTATATGTAGTTTCAATTCTTTTTACAAGTCTGCTTGATTTAAGAAAAGGGTTGGCCAGAAAACAAGAATTCTATTTGAAAAACTATTTGAGGTTTAAAATATACAACAATTTTGCTGTGGAACATTCACATGACCTTTTTGAATTTCTTATAAGTATTGATTCATTCTGGCATAACTCATTTCTTGGGTAGAAAACTTTTCTTAGAGTGTGGGGGATTTCATATCCAAGTTTCTTTCCTCAAGTATATTGTGTTTTTTCTATCTGTCTTAATATTGGTATTTTATATAAAAATACATAAAATGGACAAGATGGTACAGCTCTTACAGAACAGAAAACATTGAGCCACATAGAAGATGCAGTGTGATGCCTGAGTCATCCAGAATCTCTTCACGTGGTCAGGCTATTAATTACTTTGGTTTTGGCCAGCCAGTTCATTCTGGACTGGAAAAAAAAAATAGCAAATACTGCTGACATAGAAACCTGCATGATGATTTGATAAATTGTCAATACCTTAAGAATTTTTAATGCTCTTGCACAACCTGGCAGTGACTGTCTTCTGAAATCACAGTTAAGCAAGATTTAAGAAATTGTTAGGGTTTTAATGATTTTTAAAAAAAAAAAATCAGTATGTTTTCTTCCTTGTTTAATGTGCCTTGAAAAATATAGAGGACGTAATTCTTGTCCAAGCACAAGACTTGTAACTACCCACAATCCAAAATCAGAAATTCGATTAAATTATGCTTCTAAAGTCAGTGTGAAAGCACATCACCCAAGGCATATAGTATCTTTCCCTTCCTTGCTACACTCCATAAGGATTTCTTTCTAATTATTGGCTGGTGTAAGTTTATTGCTGAGTGTGTGAGGAAAGAAAAGAACTACTTAGAAATTATAAAGTGCACTAAGTTTATAGTTAATAAATCCTTTTAAACACACTGTAATTATTCAGCATCCAAAGTGCTGATGTCTTCTGGAAAATTCTCTCCCCTAAAGAAAAATAAAAAATAATACTATTAGTCCTTAATTGTGGGTGTGGAATACTTTGCAGTTCTGACTCTGACCTGAACTCCATTACACCTAGTCATACTCATGCACTGACATATGAATACACCCTCACATCAGCATCCTATTTCTATTTGGCCCAGTTAACTCTTAGAAAAACAAATATTTCTAAACCAGCATAATTTTCTTTGGTTCTGGCATGAAATAGCTGAGCCACAGCATCTGATGATGTGAAAGTGCTCTGCTTTCCCTGCCTTGCCCATGTCAAGCGTCAGTCTTCCACGTGTTTTCGTGACACAGTCTTGTAGGAGTCAGCAGAGTGCTGTATAGACTTTGGCCCAAACAGCTGGATGACTGACTGAATCTGCTCACTGACTTCAAATCACATGTTATCAGTGAAACCTTTGCTGCTGTGTTTCCTTTCATTGTGTCCTTAAGCTGACCATTTCCTGTTCATGTCCTTTAAGCAGAGAATATGCAGAAGATCAGGGTCAGCCCCGACGCTGCAAACGCTTCACTTATGGTTTGGGAAGATAAAAGTGTTATTTTAATAGGGTTTGAACAAACATAAAAGTTGCCTACACTTCTTTTTTTTCTAATCAGTCACAAAGAACTGATCATAAAAATTGCCTACATCATCAATTTTTAGCCAATATTGAACCAATTTTTTTAAATGTGGTGTGTAGTTGCAGCTGGATAAATGCAAGCTATTGCAATCTGGTGGAGAAACCAGAATGTTTTTTAATGACCCTGCACCATAATCTAAGCCAAGTAAATATAATGATTCACCCCGGGAAGATAAATTATTGCCTGGAAAAATGCCAAAGCATTTTAATTTGTAACTCCAACGTGTCTCTCTTGGAACCCATTGTAGGGTGTCTGGGATACAAAGTTATTTTCCAAATTGTTACATAACTTCATAATTCATTGTGAGCTTTTTTCCCTTTCTCATCCAGCACACATATACACATGCTTAATTTAGACAAAAAGTTTGCTTTAAATAGCCACCTGAAAATCCTCTGCTATAACACCATGGGGAAAAAATTACCTTAGCTGTGATTATCAGTAACATTCAAGATTTCAAATTAGAGCTGCAGCAGGTGTCAGGGGGCTACTTGTCACCACAGCTTGGAAATGTGACAAATTGTCAGAGCTGGTTGGATGTCCTAGGCTGTTATTAGCCATCTGTTTGCAGCTCTGGGAGGGTCAGCTGCCTGGACTTGACCAGTGCCACCCCTCAATTACAGAATTTACAGTTTCAGCCAATTCAGAGCTGATTTCGTTTACTGTTTATAAAAGAAAGATGCATTACATGGCACTGGGCAGACTTGTTTCTGGGATTTTGTGGAAATTGTGGTATACAATTCGGGATTCAGCTGCCTAAGTCTCCCCTGGGCACAAAGTGGGTGTGAGTCTGTTCCTGCATGCCCTGCTCTGAATACCTTCTTTTCTGATGTGTCAGGACTTTCAGCTGTGAAGGAGAAGTTACTATTTGCCTGTTTATGTTCATTGTATGTCATCCTTACGGCAACCAGACACAGGGTTACTCTTGCAAAGTCCTTTCTCAGCTCCCAGTGCTTTCAAGACCTCATTTGTTCCTTTAACATTTCCCAGAGAAGTCACTCACTCCTCTGTAATTTGAAGGTTCAGTGGCTAAAAAAGTTTAAAATACTGTTGTGTCTCATTCCTTTAGCAGAATACTGAAGTTTCATCATGGTCCTACCATTTCCAAGACTAAATAAATGAAAACAGAATAGAAAGGACTGTATTTTGATAACTATATCAAGCTTTCCCTTTTTTCCATGAAACGTATTTGAAAACACTCTGCAGCTAATTGGAGTTACTCTGCATGCCAAAGGAAGTTGTGATGAGGTTAAACAAAAATAAATTATTTTATTTTATTGTATACTTTGTAAGCTATCTAATATTTTATGATATTCATCAGAATAGGATATTAATGATTCCACTTATATTTTTAAAAATTTCTTAGTGTACTAATGGGTCTTTGAAGAAATTAATGGCACACTTAAAATCCTGAAAAATCATATAAATTATATTTTACTGTGCTAGAAGAGAAAAAAATAAAATTCAGTACATTTGATTCTTGCTTTCTGTGCTATTAGTTTTCTACTTGGGAAGAAGTATGGACAATGAAAATGGTCTAATAAATTTTAACTTCTATTGTTTATAATATAATTTACCTATTAAATATTAAAAATGGACAGGAACATGTACTGTGCCTTGGAATGTGAGTCAAACTCACTCTGACAGCACTTTGCCATAATTGGCCAGCACCACAATTTAAAGTGGCTATCATGAGCTGAGTCTTTACTATCACCTCCTCCTTCTGTGCTTGTAGCCTTCAGATTTCTGTCAGGGTGTACTAATGCAATATGAATTGACATGTGCCCCATAATTTTTTTGGAAGATCAGGCAAGAGAAAGCTCTTCTGTTCAGAAATTGTATAGGACACATTTCTAGAACAGGCCTGGACCTCTCCTTCTATTTCTACTTGTACTAGAGTGCAGCTCTGGAGATCAGAGCCATAAAAGCTTTAGAAATCAATAAAATAACAGTTTATATGTTTTGTATATGATGTGTATCAAAATATAACACGGGCAATTCTGGCTACAGAGAGCATAGCTCCACCGAGAGTTTCTGCTAAGATCATGCTATAAATCATGAGTGACTTGCACAGTTTAAAGAATGTTAAGCTAGAATTCAAGATCCTTGACTAAAGGTACCAAGGTTTAACTTCTACAGCGCATGGATTAGACCTGTGTTGTGTGTACCCGTGTGTCTCCGCACATGTCCTACCTATCTCTCAGCCCGGTTCTTGGGTTTGTGAGGCAATATGCAAGATTTGGTGATCTTTTCTTTAGGGGTTGAAACAAAGATTTCTTTGAAGTGGCATTTTTTTCCTCGCTGAGGTTACTCATTTCTCACTTTTCCAGCTTCTTTAGCATTGACAGAAACAGGTGTTGGGAAATTTCCATTAGCCTGAACTATTTGTGCTGTGGTAGCAGAGTGTGACTACTCTGTTATCACATATCAAGCCAGTCAGGTTTTCCTTGGATGGTAAGGTGAGCAGATGCAGCTCAATGAAACTTTAGGAAAAATCAGTTGCAAAAGAAGGTTAGTGACAGGATGAGGGGTGACAGTTTTAGACTGAAAAAGGGTAGATTTAATTTAGAGGTTAGGAAGAAATTTTTCTCTGTGACTGTGGTGAGGCACCAGGACAGGCTGCCCAGAGAAGCTGTGGATGCCCCATCCCTGGCAGTGTTTAAGACAAGGCTGGATGGAGCTCTGAGAAACTGGTCTACAGGGATATGCCCCTGCCCATGGCAGGGGGATTTGGAACTAGATGATCTTTAAGGTCTCTTCCAACTCAAACCATTCTCTGATTTTATGATTCTATTATAAGATTCTTAACAAAATTCTCTAATTTTTTACTGATACATTCTACAGCTTTTTAATAACATATAGAAGTGAATTACAGCTTACACCTCAAATATTTTGTCTTATCTAGGTACTCACCATCTATTCTAAATAGTAATGGAGATGTATATAAAGCACATAGTATTTAGAGCCTATGCCTAGACATCTTGGATCTTCCCAGGGAAAACAAGGAGGGAAGAATATTATAATATGTATCAGATAAGAAATAAAGAATGAATTCTCACTTGTATGGTGAGAAACTGAGAAACTGAGGTTGAATCAGTCTACGTAATCTGCCTGTGTGACTCTCATATACATTTAAAAAAATTTCTTAAATTTTGGAAAAGCTTATTTCAGTGGAAAGGAGACAAGTAATAAGTGTGTCACACAAAACAAGTAACTGTCTTCTTGCCTCACTGGGTATTGTGGTATATTATTAATTCACAGGATTCATGGATATGCTCTCACTTAAAATCAGTATGACTGATCAGAACTGTAACTGGATTGATTTTTTCTTGATTTCTAAACTAAGAATACAAAGTCATTTTTTCTACGCTTCTATTAGTGCTTTTCTTATACTAAGGAACCTATTATACTCTAAAGAATCCCAAGAAGTTTGGAAAACACTTCCAAGGAAAGAGAAAATTAATATATAAGAACAGAAGGGGGAGAGAGGTTCATCTTACGTGTGTGTGTGTGTATGTATGTCTGTTACTCAGCATCTTTCCTTTAAAACAGGAAACTAAAAAAGTGGTTTCTTTTTTGTTGTTGTTATGTAGTAAATAGAAGTTTGTCTGGTTTTAGAGATCTGTTTAGTAAAAGATTTTGACTTAATTGGAGCAAGGAGTATCCAGAGTCTTCTTTTGTCTGCTGAAGGATAACTGATTTGTAATACACTCTTCCCTCAAAGGGAGCAATTTATATTTCCTAGTAATAGTGGAATGTCTGGACCACAGAATGAGTCTTAAAAACCCTGTTTTGAAGAAATATCTGCCAACACTGGATTGTCACAGTAATGTTTCTTTTTCCTTCTGTTTTTCATGCATTATTTGGGAGGACCACACAGCATAGGGAACAGTGGTGTACCATAACTGCCACTGAAATAACCACAGTCTGAGAAACTGTGAGCACAGGGAAATGGAAGATAATCGGGTTGGAATTACTGAGGATTTACCCTCCAAAGGCTGCATAAATGTTTATGTTTGTTTACATTTTAATCATTGTGGGTTTCCAGTTTCTGCTGTGATCCAGTACTTTAACTGGATGGATACTTAGAGGATCAGTCACTGGCTATGCTTAAATGTTATACAAATACAGCCAGTTAAGTACCTGTTATTGCTTGTTCTCTTTATTTGCAAAAGCCATAGCTTGATCTGCTAGGAGTCCATAAATATAAATACCAAATTTTAAGGTTTTTACTCTGAGTTCAGAGTTTTCAGAGAGTAAAACAGATTTTGTTTTAAAACTTGGTAATACTGCTTTGGATCTAAGTGTGGGACACTTTTCTGGAGAACATCTAAGTTTTGTTACTAAAAACAATAAAGACCTCATCAATCAAATTCAGCATCCTAGAAATCAATGAAGAACAAAACTATAACAGCGTCAGACCATGCCAACAGTGTTAAGCACTAATTAGCCTAATTTCTGTGTTATGACATTAATTACAACTTGGCTGTGTCTGTCAGGTTGGGCTGAACAAATACTATACACGGCATGAATATGAAATATCTGCTACAAACTTATTTGGCTTTTTATTATTTTTGACTGTTAAGTTTACAGGAATATAAAAGTCAAGCGTGGAAGCTCACATTTCATAATTGCATTCTCTGTTTCAAGTAAGATCCAGGTTGAATGCTTCAAAGTTTATTAACAGCTGTCAATAATTTGTACTCTAAATTGACCATAGTGTAATAAAATAAATCAGTGAACAAAGTAAAGTAATATAAATGTCTCCATGTGGTGACTATGCTTGCAAGGATATTTACATATGAATAGGTCAATCTTTATGCAAAAGCATACCTTGAACTGCACGAATTATTCACAAGTGTGTTTTATGAATTGAACCTCATTACTCTAAATTATACCAATCCAAAGACACTTCACATTACATTTTGCTCTCATACCCTTATATATTTATATATATATAAATGGTCATATTTAGCAATTTCTTATGGCAATGAAGACTTTAAGCAATGGCAGCACTTTAGGTCAATATATGTTTCAGAGTTATGTGTGTTGTGCTACTCTTACATGATAGGGAAGCAATTTCAGTCCTGGATGTCTGTCTTTTAATGAATGTGAGCTGAGGCATTCTCTTTATGCAAACATGCACTCTTTTATTCTCCTTTTGTAGCTTAATTACATACTGCAATCTTCTCCCCAAATATCTAATTTCACTGAAATTGTTAGTAATTCTATCATGACATATGCAGATATATTGGGGAAAATACACCGAATGTTTGGAATGTCCTTGTTAGTGAACTGGAAAAGTGATGTCAAATTTATCTTTTGAAAAGTGTGAATTGTGAATTTAAAGTGCAAAAAGGATGGTTTAAATTGTCTAGTTAATTCAAGTCTCTTGAACCAGTTCCAGTCATCTTGTCACTTTTTAAAGGTTTGGTAAGATTAAAAGGTTTTCATTAAGAAAGGCACTGGGCAAATTTTGCTCAAACTGTCAATAGCAGCAGCTGCTTTTCCTTTATGAATTATCTGTAAAGACAGACACATTTGGGAGCTTTCAACAGAGGAGAAAACATATTACTTGCTATAGTGGCAAGTTTTCCATTTCACTATGTAGCACCACTTAAGGGTCATCCTGTCCCCTTCCAGAGACATGTTTGCACAAGAATTGTTTAATGCAAAATAGTAGGACAGGGAATTCTGTGTTCCTACTTTGTCTAAGTGCAATGTAGCAGATGAAGTAAGAGTGTACTGGGTGACTAGATGACTCTCCCTGGAGACAGAAAGTAATCTCTGGACCAGTTATGGATTATAAGACACAAACTACTGAACAAAGGATGTATTTGAGATGTTCATTTCAGCCAAGATTTAAGATTTCTCTCAAACTGTTGCAGCTAACTCTTTGCTGCCTAATATTTGTGGTCAGTGACCAGATGACTGAAGGAGGAAAATCAGAGATTTGAGAAAGCCCTAATGAACATTCCTAGGCGTGAGCCTTTGTACAAGTACTCATGAGACTTCTTGTTTTCCTCAAGCATTTTGGCTAAAAAAATACTCACATGCTTTCTGAAAATAAATACAAAAGGTCATAAATACCACTGAGGTGAATTCATGGTTTTACTGTAATACATATCTCTAAGTACTTACTTTGCAGTATTCACCCATGTCTGAAGAGTAACAAGGGAACTCTTGGAATGCAAATGTTCTTTATCAGCTGGGAAACAAGCAACAAAATATATGTTTTACACAGAATCATGCCTCTAGATCTGAATCTGCCACACATGCAAAAACACAGAATAAAAGTGAAATTGTTGAAGTAAAATTTCATTGTGCCTGGGAAAGGCTGAAGTAAAACAACATTAAGAGTAAATCACATTTAAACTGTGCAAAAAACTGCTGTATAGACTGCTAAATGCTACTGAGGGACTGGATGTGTTACAGCTGCAGATGTTGATTTGTAATACTAGCCCATGCAAATGTTCTTCTAGGGACAAATACACTATAGAACTAAAATATGACTAAATTAAAAAAAAAGTATTATATAGTACATTTATTTGTTTGAGATAAAAGCCTCAAATCTGCAAGGAAAATCATTAGAGAGGGATCCTTAACCTAACAGTTCTGATGTATGCAATCTTAGAAAATGATCTTCAGAAATGTTAATTTTAATTGAACTGTTACTGTTCACTAGTTCCTATGTATGTTTCATCACAGTCCTGCAAGCAGAGCAGGCAAATAGGAGCTCTGGGGACTTACTGTACCTCATTGACCGAACACTGAACATACAGTTTTTCTTCATTCTGGCAGATGCTTTGTACAGAATGCTGAGCTGCTTCTAAAAATTAAATTAGATGGGAATTTCAGAAAGTCTGGATTTTCAGAATCAACTGACATTTCATAAGAGGCTGTTAATAAATGCGTGTATTATCCCTTAAGTACTTTTATCTATAAATGAGTATTCTTCTCTTTTTAAAAAAAGAAGTGAAAATGTAGCATTTGCTCAAAAGAACTTACTTCTTTACAGAGACCAGACTGTTGCTCTTGTATCCTTAATAAATGAGAAGTTCATAAGATTCTTTATAAATAATTTTTATGAAAACAGACCAAATTAAAATTTGTAGAAAATATTTGACTTGATGCACAAAATGGGGAGTTCCATAGCATGATGTGAGAGTAAGGATGCTATGCACAGAAATTATTATTCTTAGAAAAAATCTGTTGTTGAATTTTTCAAAACCTAACATGTTATGGCATTCTTAAAGCTGTGGTAATATACTGATCATGGATGCATTTTCTGAATCTTTTCTTAAAATTTACACTGAGCTGGAAAAACTGAAAGTTAAAATCATCAGGGTGACAGGGAGAAAATGATTTACACCTTGTATTCAGATAAGAGCAAAATAAGCATTTCCCTTTGACATTCTTGCCATTTTTTGTTACTTTACTTATAGCATGGGACATTCTTATTTTAACACCCTTTTAACACTACTTAGTATGTCCTTCAACACATGCACTATTGATATCAAAAGTTCATTGTTTTAGAAACTTTTTATTAGGATTCATAGCCTTTGAACTTTGTATTGTTATCTGCCAAAACAAAATGACAATCAAATAATTCTGCCACCCATTTTTTTCTGTCCTTCTACTTTTTTTCAACTTCCTTGCTTTTCATTATTACTGTTACTCTGAAATGACATTATCACAGTGGAACATAAACAAAAGATTAGGTATCTCATCTGGATTAGCTTCGCGGCCTCTCTCCTTTTCACCCCCCAAAGCTCGATGACCTGCTAAAATGTGATATCAGCTGCGTTTTCTTTGGCCAGCTTGGTTCACTTGACTTGACACTAGCAGGATCAAACTACTGCAGACTGTCAGCATAAGGGATATCCTTTGAAAAACAGAAGTTTTTCTTCTTTAGGTTCAGACATTTTTCCTAACTCCTTTCTCCTTTGTATTTTGGATTCCCCTTCCCATCTTCACAGAATGAAAATAAGTCTTTGTACATCTACAGTTGCCCTTGCATTATTGCTTTACAAACCAACAATTATATATTGAACACTACAGCAGAAATTAAAAACCTATTTCAAAGATAAAAAGCAAGTAATGTTTTTCTTCTATCTAAAAATTCAGATCTCAAAATAAAGACAATTTTGCTTTTCAGTTTGCAGATGTTTAAGCAACTGAAAGATAACTCCTGAAAATTATACTACTTTTAGATTCTGATATTAACATTACTTTCTTCTAAACTTCATTTTAGAAAGGAAAGAACTAAATAATTTTTAAATATTACTCTACTAATAAAGCTAAAAATATGAGCATGGAAAAGCTCTTTTCAATGGAAGACAAGACTGCTCTTTACTGGATGAAAATGTGTAATTGAATAATACTGTCTGTCTTTACGTGCACGTTCAAAAAAAAATTGTTTGCATGGTTAATGATTACACTTGTTGTGAGAATTACAAGTACAGTAAAGTTCTGTCCTTCCATCGAGGATACCATCTTTCCTCCTTATAGACATGTGTCTAAATATTCCCTTCGGTCCTGAGGGCATCATGAATTCTGAACAGGGTTTGGTTTTCCATTTGATTCATTCGTTCTGCTGGTGCAATTGCACTGATATCAAAGGATTTTAGGGAACAGCTTAGCTTATGAAAGCTGACTGTGATGAAGGTTTTCAAACCTCTTCCACAAGTCTTGTGGAAGGAGAGGAATTATGAGCTAGTAATTTCTTTTTCTTAATTAATCTGGAAATGGAACTGTGTCTGTACAGCTTGGAACTCTGTGATGGTAAAATATGAGACTTGATGAAATGAAGATAGCACTACAGTTCACAAATTCAGGATTGGAAGAATCCAAATTAAAAATGGAGGTTGAATGGCTTTTGCTGCTTCAGGCAATTCACATAGATTTCATGCAGCTGAATAGATTGAGTAGGAACCCAATGACATTACTGAAAATAGAATATTTTTGGTTGAGCTTTCCTGGATGAATGCAGAAACCCACTTCTATATAGTGCTATTTTCGTTGTTGTTCTGAAAGATGTACCAGCTTTTCCTGTATGCTTTGCTACTCTATGGGAGAATGAGCTGGATACAAAAGGAAGACCTATATATAAACATGTAGCCTGACAAGCTCAGCAGGGTATCAAAGAGTAAGTTGACCCACTAATAAGTAAGGGGATGAATTTCATAGCTGTGATGTCTGTGGAATCTCTTCAGTGAACTGTGTATGACACTATTGTGTAATGGTTATGAAATATTCAGGTTCTAGCCTTTGGAAATGTTATAGTTTACTGAAAAATAACTTAAAAATAGCAGTTATTTTAGATTAGTAGATAGCAAGATAGATGGAAACAATATTGCTATAAAAGAAATTTTAATCATAGAAATAGAATACAAAGAACTGCAATATATACATATAAGAAAATATGTACATATTGTCTGGGTTTATACATCTTGTGTTATGCAACTCCAGAGGCAATGTTATATGATCCCAGTTTTTGCTTATAAGAGACTTTTTAAATTTATAATGACATTTCCCAAAGATATTATCTGTTCTTAGGTATGAGGCTTGGTGATTGTGAGTGTAAGTTTTATATTTTACAGTATATAAAATTACAGTGAGTTGCAATCGGTGAATAAGCTCCAACTTCTGACTGCTCTTCTGCAACACTGTTCTAACAGTGTCGCTTTGTGATAAGTCTACGCACATGAGGAAGGAAGAACCTGGGCAAAAGCTAATGGTTACTCAGGCTGCCAAAAAACCCAGTAAACAAAGGCTCCTGCCTCAAGCCACAGTATTAACAGGCAGACACCAGTGGTCATCTGGCAAATGGTCTTGGGCTGTGCCTTGTGTTCTGTCTCCCTATCCTTCACCTGTACCCCATTCATAGGGTCCATTTCTATCCAACTCCTGCTGTGGACCACTAGGCCGAGTTTGCTTCAGGCTCATGTACACTTTCTTAGCGATTCCCAGTGTTGTGCCTGTTTTCCACCTTGCCTGCCTTTGGGTTTTGCTCTTGATTCGCTCTTCTAGGGTACATGGACTTGCTCCTTTAACCTCTGACGGTAACGTTGTTTTGCCTTCTCCCTCAGCGTTTCACCTCAGTTGTCTGTGCGGAGCGTGTCGGACCCTTCAGTCACCTGTAAGCAGCCCATGCTTAGCCACTGGGCCTGCCTGGGTATGTACTGCTGGACAGAGCTCTGTCCTCTCAGTAAATGCCAAAACCAGTCTTGAACTCACTCCTTATTGGCTCACTCTTAATAAAATAAGCTTTTACACAGGTAACTAACACATGATGGGAGCCTCACAGACCAACTTTGCATTTATTTTTCTCAAATAAAACAAAACAAAAGAAATTTGCTCTGTTTCATCCAAGTCGGTGCACAGCCTGACCACAGAAGGGAGCTGGAGTCAGACATTCCACTCTAGTCCGCATTAAGAGTCCTCACATTGCCCAGGCAGATGGGACATGTGCTTCTCTGCACAATATGTCTTTGTGAGCCGGAATTTCCATCACTATAAATGCAATTTAAAATGCATTTTCATATTAAATGTGGCCAAAAGTTGTATTAGAGATGTTTGTTTCCCTTCATGCAGGCTTTCCAGACACATCTTTCTAGTTTTGAGATAACTAATACTGTCTGTGAACTGCTAGTGTATAATGGACTTGCATTTTGCTAGTCATATCATTATAGCTAATACAATAAACATTGAAGTGGCTCAATTTGATTACAGTATGCTGCATGCACAAAGCCCAACACTTTCAGGGAATAATATATTTTTAAGAGATTCTGTCTATTCAGTGTATCCTCTGAAGAGGCAGCCTACTGAACCAACGACTGCTAACATAATGTACCTCTCAGTTTTTATTTTTTGTGATGTATTTTATTTTATGACTTAGTGAGCAGCAACCCTCTCCACAGGTGTGGGGGGTAGGAACTGGATGATCTCTAAGGCCCCATCCAACTCAGGCCATTCTGTGATTCCATATGTTTCTATGATTTTTTATATTTAGTCTCTATAAAGTTACTGTGAAGTGCAGAGAATCAGAGTGACTGGTAATAGGGATAGCAAATCTCCCTATTGTAGCAGGCTGCTGCTTCTTAATCTGGTCCTGGAAATGAACTGCAAGAGGAGAAAATCCCTGCTGTGAGTCAGCAGCTGTGGAGTGATAGTCACATATTCTTTTCTGGGACAGTTAGGCTTGTATCAGTTGGACAAGACCTGAAGAAGGTAATGTATTTATTTTTAACATGTTCAGCCTGGAAACTTCCTTAGTAAACCAAAAAGAGAGTCACACATTCATTTCTGTTGCCCATACAAAATGAAGGCCTGGCATAATTTGGTCACCAGTTGCATTGTAGAGCAACTCAATCAAAGTATTATTTTGGAGTCTTTATGAAGACTATTATGAAGTAGTTCAGATTTGGGGAAATTTTTTTCACCACATTGCTTTTGGGTAGTAAAAGCTAAAGCTCACACAATAAACAATCATGAAAACAGAGGTAAACTTCACTTAGTTTTTTGATAAGCTGTTGAGATCTTAATTTCAAAAAATTTTTGATTACAGATAATGCAGACAGGTGATTAGATACTCATCATGTTTTTCAAAGTGACAGTGCAGCCCATAATCTACATAACTTTTGAGATAGCAGCATCTGTGGAAGAGTGATCCTCCTTTACAGGATAAAAAGACCTTACTCACTTATGGGAAGAATTGTGAGAAAAACTGACAGAGGCATAAACTCGGTTGGGGGTTTGATCTATGAGGAGTTCTGTAATACATGGAGCAGGGGCTGTTTATAAATATAATTGGAAAAAAAATGGTATCTGTTGTGGACACATGATGTTCTGTTCTCTCTTAAAATTTGATTGGAGATTAGTTTTCACCTTCACTTGATAGCAAAAGATACTGTGATAAGAAAAAAATTACTATTCCTTATATTCCCAGGCATTCTCAGATACTTGAAGAATAAGCACAGTGATCCACATGAAAACAAAGTAAGACAGAAAAAGGAAATCAAGTTTTTGCTTTGTCTTTGATTTCTGTGGGACTGGGTCATTGAAAGAAGCCTCCTCACTGCCATTCTTAGAAGAGGAGGAGGAAAAAAAGTAGTAACCATGCTACATAGTTACTGGTGTCTTCTAATTAAAATATATAGCAAGGGCCCCAAGGGGTTTGTTGCCTGGCCTGGCTGCTGATCACCACAGAGGTGATCAACTCATATCCTTCTCCTTTTTTCAGCCAAGTCTGTTGTGGTCAAAGAAAACAATGCTGAAGACACAACTTCTAAAAATATAGTTCTGTCACAAAAGGCAGATGTTTCATTTGTTCCATTCAGCCACTGCAAGCTTGATACATTTTATTTATTCTCTGTTAAATGACTGGAACATACAAAAGGAGTAGCTTCCTGGATGATAGTTATGCCAGGCTCTGACGAAGCCTCTCATTTTCCAAAAATACCTTACAGATGAGCAGATTCTGAGGCTTTTAGATTAATAAGACATATCTATTAGAAGTCAATTTTATTGAATTCGTGGCATTTTGATAGTGTAAGTAGATAAAGGGAAGGAAGAGAATCACATTTGAAGTAAAAGTACTTTTAATAAATACTATAAAGTCTAGAAGTATTGTGCTTACTAAGCAGGAAATAATCAAAAAGGCATATAGATATTTGGCATGTTACTGATTTAATGCAGTTTCTCTTTATTTATAAGTTCTCAAATTTAATATGCCAAACTGATATACCTGTAAAATTTGTGGATAAGTAAGAGAAATGTTTCCGATAGAGAGTGCCTTCAAGAATGACTATAAACCTTTTATTCATGCAGTCATAAGGATAGGATCACAATTTATACAGTAATTAGCACTAGTTTTAATTATATTTCAGATGCTTTTACACACAGAGTGTTAGTATGCTCCAGTTATGTGGACTTGTAAAATGACTTTTTTCAACTGTAAAATGAAAATAAGCCTTTTCATTTCTTGCCGTCTTTTATTATGCCCATACGTGAACGTGAATATGTATTTGTCATTAAAATAATTTTCATTTCTTAGCCATGTGGATGCTCCAAAGCTTTTATTGCACACAAAGCTGGCCTGTTGCTGCATGCTGGAGAGCCTCCTGGCTAATCCATTTTCTCCTTGAGGATATCGTGGTTTCAGCTATGCAGCTGTTCAAAACTGGTGCTTGGCCTTAATGTGCTTCCTTTTTCTTCCTTGTCATCCTTGAACATGTTTCTGAGGAAAACTCAGTTACCAGCAGTACAATTTTACTTGCACCATGCTACCAGATCTAATCCTGAAGTAGCTCATTCGCTTGTTTTGCCTGGAAGAAGCCGGTTGGGGGGATAACAATGGGTTGTAAAAAGGCAATTTCCTGCTCTTGGTGCTCTTGACTGTCTGACTCTGGTCTCTCGTGTCAGGCTGTACCCATGCAGGCCCTAGTGCACCCCTTGCCAGGCAGGGCAGTGAAGATGTTCATGTTACAGAGCTGTGAGAATATTTACAGATGTATTTACTAAACATGTTTTCTGGTAAAAGTTTTGCTGCATTTAGAAAAGATGAAAAGAGTAGGCAAGTTTAATTTAGCTGCAAGGAGCATATGTTACTCGTGGATGATTTCCTGTGCTGGTTTCTGATCATAAGGAAGAAACCAGTGAGGATGAATACATAGTTTTGAGAGAGCTGAAGACTCATTCCTGCCTTCAATTCTGCACCATTTTCTAGTGGGACTTTTTCACCTGTATTACAGAATCTTTATAATTCGAGACAATTTCTTAATGTTTAAAAGATGTGGGGACATAATGTTCAGAGGAGGAAGCAAACATGTCTTAAGGCTCTTCTCTGCTTGAGGTAGGAAAAGACAGAATCAGGATTTGGAAATGTCAGATGAAATCTGTGCATGCCGGGCTAAAAATTAAGGAGTATTATAAAATATTGGTTAAATATTTTAAAGAGTTGTCTGACTGTTCTGATACTGAACATGCATGCATGCTTTGGAAGAAGGGATTCGTTACTTGTGACATATTTTCTCTTTTTTTCTCAGTATCACTCCCTCTATTAGGTCTACAAGAGATACCTTCAAGAACTACCATTTTGAAATTACGCAAGGGGAAATAACCTTGCCAAGAAGTTTTCCCTCTCTAAGTGTTAGTGTCCCAGCTGAAAGCATGGCCAGTCTCACTGTGGTCAGCCTTGTGGCCAGCCTTCTTTCTCTTTCTTCCCCCATTTCCTTTCTATTGTGGAAGAACACAATAGAAGCTTCACGAAGAGGAAAGTACTTGTAGTATTTAGGGTGGACCAAACAGTAATTCAAAGACCAAAGAGGACATTCATCCAAACAGAAAGATATGAAAATTATGTCTTAACTAAAAATAACTGTGCTTGTCCTAGATGTACCATGTAGGTAGCCTATGCTAATTCTTTTTCCCAAGTTAAGTTATTCATTATAAATAATCACAGATATTCTAAAGAATATTTGAAAAACTAAAAATGTGGCAGGCTGCTGTTTATGACACCATTTCAACTTCTACCTTTCTTTTCCTCTTTTTTTTCCATTTTTTGTTTCCCTTTCTTATTACTTTCATCACAGATTGCACCCAGGCACCAAATAGTGGAAAATATTCTCTCAGAAGCAATAATGTAAGATGTGGCCTGAAAGCCTCCTTTTCTCCATAGCTTTGCTAACTGTTTTCCAGATGCCTTTGCTCAATCTAATCAAGGTGTTTGGGTAATGTGGAAACACTACAGTTTTCTAGAGGTAGATGACTGCAACAGCTGCCTAAAGATATTTTGCTAAACTGCTTAGTATTTTCAAGATATTTAGTTAAAAGTTTTTTGGGCATCTCTCTGCTGCACTGGAGAAAACCAGGACAAAACCATATTAATCAACTCTAGAATTAATTTGCTGATTCTAAAGAATGCCTGAGCATTGAACACTTTGATAAAGGGGACTTCCAGAAACCTCTTTTAGGACATACTTTAGATTTTGGTACCATAATGACTTGCCCAGTCTTCATTCCTTATGTAAGTGTGTGTGTGTTAGCCTCCAATGAAGAGTGAAATCTCACTGACTGTATAAGTAAGTCGTGAGGATTCCATCATATGTAACAAAGGCAAGGCTCCTTGCTGCAGGAATATGTCAGTACAACAGCAGTGTAGGAAGAAGATGTGGATATGATTTTGGTACAGAGTCAGGGTAGCTGCAGGGCACTCTGAGCTATTTAGGTCATAAGTAGAACAACAGTATTTCTGTAGGTAAAGAAGACCTTCATCTCCTTCCAGCTAATGACAGAATTATTTTGATGCAAAGGCAGTGTTTATTTGGGGAGACTATAATCACGATATTTCTTACCTATTAGTGTACATTCCTCCAAGTTTTGTTCATTTGTTGGAAAACAGCTGAACGGTCCCATTGTTATTCTGCCAAAGAACATGTGTGAGTTAATGAAAACAAGCACTGTAAACCTCAGGCCCTATTGCTGTAATCCAAACAGCAAAAATAGTGGGTTTAGAAGTACTAGTGAGTCAATATTTCAATAATTTATTTTGTCTTTCTTTTTCTTCTCCCTGTAGAGAAGGTGTAGGTCTTTCTGGTTCCCTGTGAGTTCCAACAAGGATCCTAGGAAAAAAGAAAACTGCATAAATACCTTTTTAGAAGAAACCGTAGGGAGCCCATCAACATACCTTTCAGCACCCCAATGGCCATCAGATCTGCTACCATCAGGCACTGATTTTCACTCCCTAATACTTCAAAACATTTTCATAAATTTTTTTCCTTTTGTTTAAAGATCACCCTAAACTAATTTTGTTGCCTTTGCAAACCACTAAAAATTTAAAATAATTTTTAATATGACCTTGACTAATACAATAATATGCAAAACAGGGCCAGACTTTGAGACTGTTGCATTCAAATAAAAGCTGAAACATTCAGGAATTGAGTATTAACTAAGTTTAGGTTGCTTAGTTGAAAAGGAAAAGGACTTCAGGAGAGCAGCTGTTTTTGGTCTGATGTCTACATATTTTTCGTAGTTTGCAGGAAATATTTTATTGGTTTTTTGCTGTAAGGCTTTTGTAGGTGGGCAGCTGACAATTAGATGGAGCAAAAGAAGTTGCTGGGCTCGTGCAGTGTCAGAACTGAGCTTACTCTCCTGCTAAACCACTATGAGCTCATTGTGTAGCACAGGCCAGAGCAGTGCCAAAGCTATGGTATAATTTCAGAACAAATGTGGAAGGAAGATGTGAAATACATAGAAAATGAACACTGAAGTTATTAAAATAAATGCTGAAAATTAACTGACTTTTAATTAAAGACAGAAAAAAAATGTGCCAGAGATTTGACACAATGTACAGCTGGAATTGCACTAAGATGAAAACAGTTTCTTTAGTATCTCAAGTTTAATACTTGGCATAGGTTTTTTAAATTAACTTGCAAAAGTCAAAACCTGTAAATTAAATTTAAAAAGCATTTTTTTGGTGGGTGTAGATATATTGAGAGGGGTCAATAAACCTCTTTCTCATTGTGAGTCCATTGTCAGGCAAACCTATATTGCCTCCTGCTGTGGTAGGAAAGCAGATAAGGCCTTTGCCATCTGTTCTGAAGGTCCTGAGTTTAATTCTCCGTGGGAGTTAGTACATGATGCTGGTAGGAGGGGAGGAATTCATTTGGGAAACTGTTTATCTTTCCTTTGGAGAAAAAACATTTAAAAAATAATATTATTTTAATCAGAAGAGATTTCAACTCATTTCTCTGCTTTTTTGAGGTTTACAGTGAACTTTAAGTAAACAATTCTTGTAGGAAATGAGTAACTACAGGAGACAGGGATATTTATCAAAAGTGGACTTTTATCTTATGGTTTAAAAGCAATGTATAAATATCCTGTTTGTATTATACCCATGTTCACAAATTTTGCATGTGTACTACTTTCTAGACCTTAACAATGTCATGATGATTAAACTCCATTCACACGAAAATAATAGTATTCTGATGTCTGAAAGAGCAAATTGGTGATATACAGCAACTGGTCTTTATTTTCTTGTTTTACTTTTTCCCCAAGTAGCAAACAAATTTTCAACCCGTTGGTCAGAAGATGAGCCCTTTACTTCTGGTACTTTTCTTCCAAATAACAAACAAATGCAGGACACTATACTCATCAAGTCTTTTCTTTCTTATCCTTCCCTACCAAAGACATTTTAAACAGATGATCATAGATGTCAGTCATTTAGAGCTACCACCTGCTGACTTCTTCAAGCCGTACGAGGGTTCACTTAAAGCTATGCCAAAGATCCTGCTCTCTTATTGTATTTCCACCTTTATCATCATGTGCGCAGACGTATCCTTATGGAACGTATGCATGTGATAAAGGCTTTGCACACAGGTGCAAAGCATTGGCACTGGCTGGATGTTTCAGAGGCTCTTTTATCACAGTGTTCTTTTACAGCCAAAGTTAACAAAGCCAGAAAGCCTCATTAATATAAAGTGAAGCCGAGGTTTTAACAACTGTGCTGTCTCTCTACTATGCTGTCTCAGAGTTTCATGACTTTTGCTTCTTGGATTGATTATGGGGGGAAGTGGTAATGGTATATGGGCTTATAAGTGATTCTGTCTTGCATATTGATCTTCTCTGACTAGACATGTTCAGAAGAGAGGCAGGAAAATGATGTGGATGGGATCTTGGAGGAACAGGAGATACAGTTGCGAAGTTACACAGCTGTTTTGTTCAAGCTGGGAAGACAGAGATCAAAGGAGCTCTGCACTATTAAATGGGCTCTCTGGAGAGAGGGAAAGAGACAGTGAGGATAGAGGGATGCAAACAGGAATTATGAGTCTGCTGTTCTTGCTGACGGGGCAGATGTGAGATATGGATGTAGAACCCAGGGGATGCAACATAAAGCAATTGCAGTGTTTCCCCAGCTTCTGGGGAATAGTAAGCCATAGGAAATGATAGGAATAGGTGTTGGGCTGTTTTAAAATTCTTTTTTCTTGGAGATACTTCTAATTATGCTTTGATCCAAGGAGGCTGCCAGGTTCCAGTGGCATAGCTCCTACGGGGACCAGAAACCATAAGTCACCACTTCTGTTCCAATTGTCAGTGGTGGGAGCTGTCTGCAGGTGTAGCTTTGCTTTTGGGTGGATTGACTGCACAATTGCACCCTGAGGGAAGTGACAGCTCTGCTTATGAGGTAGGGAAAGTGAAGTTATTTGGCATTGTTTTCTGGTGGCACTAGAAAGCTTTCCTTTCAGGAGGCAGTGAGAAAACATTGCTGAAGAGAGACCTAAAATGGGAGATTCAAAATCTCACATTGCACATACATAGGTAGAAATCTGCTTTCGTTATACTACATTTTTCATTAAGAAGTTCTGTCTATTTTCTAGGTTTCATGTCTACAGAGTGGCTGAAAATCATAACTTTAACAAGACAGTAAAAACTTTTGGAATTACTTTTTCAGGTGTTTTTTAAATAAAGTAACTTTTTATTATTATTTCTCCTGGTTTTGATCATAAATAAGGTATAATAGTTTGGTGATTGTAATCATATTCAGGTTCACAAATTTACACGAAGCTTTTGTTTCCATTAGAAGAAAAGGTCCAGATCCTTACAGTTAAAAGGCATAAATTGAAATAAAGGACCAATGACCTTATAATCCAACAGCAGGATCTGTTCTTGTAATCAGAAATTACTTTGAATAGAAAGACCTTTCAGAAGCCAAAAAACCGTAATGTTTTGGTTCCCATCTGGGTTTAAAGTCATGGGATTTATAATTCTAACTTATTTAAGTACTTATAAAAATGTTGCCCTTGTGTATTTAAAAATGCAGCAAAGGGCAAAATACACCCAAAGTTTAGATATGTCCCTAAGTTCCTTTGATTTCAAGGCAAATTGAGAGCCTAGAGGTTTATGAAAATTCATTTAAATACCTAGTTCAGCTCAAAAGCTGAAGCCCAAGTTTCAGACTTGTGACAGCTCTATATAGAATTAATGCGAACATTGTGGATCTGGACCTCTGGACAGTTTCACATCTGTAACATTAACTACTGGTCAAAGTAAAATGTAGTTTATTTTGAGATGACACAGATATTAGTGCTAATGGGACTTTTTTTTTCCTAGAAAATTTGCCTTTTACTTTTTTTCAGGATAATTAAGTGATTATTTTAAGGTAACAGGATAAACAATGTGATAGAATTACTTAAAATTACTTAAAAATATTTAAGTAATTTTCAATTTTCAAAACATTTTCTATAATTAGGTTTTGAGCCTGGATCATTTCTGTTATGTGCTCTGCCAGTCTGGAACTTCGTGAATTAAATAAATAGCAATAATTTAATTTGCAATATATTTCAATATAGTATTACTGTAACATGAGATTGAAAAGCTGTAATGTAATTTGTGTAATTAAAAAAAAACCCCAATTACTTAAATTAGATTGCCATGCACCTGTACTTACATTGCTTGTATTTGTGCAGCTAAGGCAGGCAAAGAATAAGGTAGCAGAGGGAAGCTGTGGTGGTGTGTGTAGCCTTACCTGTGTGTGCAGACATGCTCATAAATGGATTTCTTTATACTTTCTTCCATGGCTGATGAGTGCGGAAGCAGGATGTGCTGTAACTAAACAATACTACAGCTGCCTGAAGGTGAGGTGGGCAGATCGAATGTGCGGTTTGGATGTGGAAGGACTTGAACATTTTCATATTAAAATTTTCTTAGAAGTTACTTTGAATAAGAAAACGCATAGTGATGGCATGGACCTTTGCTGATCAGTGTTAGGGCTGGGTTTTCTGAAATAGGTAATATCAGTTATTATTCATAGATTGTATCCAATATGGCAAATATTTTCAGTTATAATGAAGTTTTCTGAAGCATCCAAACTCTTTTGACTGCACACGTAAGAAAGCTGGCTTGAGATGCTCAAGCGAGAGGTGGTTCTCCAGTATGCCTGAATGATAGCATGCCTACTTGGGGTACATGAAAAGGGCCCTCATTCTGCTCTCAACCTGGTAAGAAGAAAGTTTTCCCACCTTCCAGGCAGCTGCCTTATGCCTGGGGCTGCCAGGCATTTTGAAATGGAGATCTCCAGGGAAGTCATCAGGCTGATGGAAGGAATGGTCCTATAGCTGTGTTATAGTATGAATAATACCTTATAAAAATGAAGCATCTTATCTGTTTCAGCTCTGTGTGTTTGCATTGACGTCAGACCATTTGTCCTTCTGTTCCCTAGCTCATCTTGCATGACCTTTTGAATAACAGCAAAAGAATATTGGTACTGCTCCAGTTTTCTGACGTTGACTGAAGTTATTAAAAAGTCTCAGTCAGAAAATAAAAACAATCAGTTGAAATTCTCTCAGATTCTCTTCTGGGAGTCCTATGTGGAATTTAAAAATATTTAACTCTAGATAGCATAAGGTTTTTTTACATATTCTGTAGTAACTAGTACACTCTGAAAAAGTTCATTCTCCCCTAAAGATGGAGTATCTCATCCTTCTTTCCAGACAGAAAACAGCAGTGCACAGAATAAGCCTTTTCAATTACCTGCACTAGTAAACATTTTATTTTTGCTTTAGTCATTGCCAAATACACATACTTTCTTGATCTTCTCAGTCTTCTTTATCATTTGCCTAGGTTATTAATTTTATGTAGTATATTTCTCTTTCTCTTGTTGTAAATGTGGAACTTTTTAAATCACAGTGGAGTAGCTGTGTGCGGAGGAATGGAAACTGCCTGATAACCTGATGGTTGCAATATCCTACTGGGAGAGAAGGGCCTTTTTCCAAGTCAGTGTGACCGAGCACGTGAGCTGTGAGTAACCTTTGGCTCTCAGATACAGCCAGAGCCGTTTCCGGACACGCTGGTGAGCCTTCTCCCCGACTAACCTCTGCCCAAGTCCCAGCATGTAGAGCAGAAGGCCCAACAGAGGGGTTTTGGCTGGCAAATCACTGGGATATTTGAACTAGAAACCTACCTAGAAGCTGAACCCTCCTTCTTTCTGATGGTCATTTGCAAGACGTTGCCTGACACGAATACAGACGGAGTTGAGCCTTGGCCTTCCCAGATTCTCTCCCTCAGCCTGCCCTCCCCCTCAATCCATGTGCCCTTTTCATGCAAAGGCTCCAATATGTTTATAGTTAACTTCCTCTGTGGTATTCTGTTTTATACAATGGGTCAGCAAGGAGTTTTGAATTTACTGGAAATAGTGCACACATTTCAGCATGCCATTTGCTGGAAAGGATGGTCAGCACATTCAGGTCTTCACCCATGCTCAAACCAAAGAGAGGAAAAAGTCTCGATCCATGTTTTCCTTGTGAGCTCTGGCTGTTAGTGATTACTGTGCAGATGAAATACATCCTGGTGTCAGCCTCTTCACCCAAATCACTTTATTGTTCTCCATCTTATGGCAACAGAATAAAACTAAGACAGAGAGTACCTGAAATAATCGCAGTATGAGTGCAAATCATACAAGACCCAAAACCAGTATTTGTAGTGTTTGAAGAGCAAACAGCAATTTTGATGGTCTTCTAGAAACAGGCGTCCATAGTATATGATAAAGCTAGAGACAGCATTTCGTTTGATCAGATCAGTAAGTGCTTTGAAAGCATGGAAGAGACATTAAATGAATGTAATTTTTTTATACAGCTGGCTTTATAAAATGGCTTTGTAGTTTATTGGTTTGTGACATGTGGCCCACTTCTGGCACTTTCTTTAGGTGTTCCAGGGATCTGTACTCCCTGATACTTATCAAGTATCCTCATGTATTAATGGCAGTTTGTGTTGTTTTAGGGTGGAGCAGACTGAGGAGAGGACCACAGCCAGGGCTTTTGACAGCTTGTATTAAACAGGAGGAACAAGTCCAGAAAAAGATAGTTGTTGGGTATGAAATAAAAGTCATCAAAAGAAAACTGATACAGTAAGGTTTGAGAGATTAACAGTTAGAGACCTAAATGGACAAGAATGCAAAGCTATCTGGCCTTATCAATCACAGAACTGTATTATGGAAGTTGTCTCAGCATATACTTCTAAGAGAAAAAAAAAAGAGCTCAAATCTACTATGTATTGTTGAGCTATTTTATTTTCAGGTTTGATGTTAGGATTTATTGCAAGTTTGGAATTTTATTATTCTCTTTTTATTGCTTGACGCAGCAAAGGGTCGAGGTGTTTGCACTGAAAAGTTCTGATGTTTAGTTGCTAGGATACTGCTTTTTTTTCAAGTCTTTTATCAAGTAAAATGGAATATAATACTGTTTATTTTTTATTCTAACATGAATTTTACATCAAAACACAGCCATGAAAACCGGTGATTTGTTTAAATCCTGCTTTTTTATTGTCTTGCTGAAGCTCTCTTAGTTCAAACTCAGTACTTGAACACAAAGCAATTGCTACAGTTTAGTCAAAAGTCAGTTGCTTGTTGCTATTTATATTTGGCAGACTATGTTTCGATATCTAAAACATCATTTTATCTATTCTGTTTGTACATACTAGAATTTTCTGTAACTCAAATGTGCAAATATCCCAGAGTTGCATTTCAAAATTCATGTAACCATTTGCGAAGTATTGATTGACTTCAGAAGGAGGAGCTTTTAATTTGTGTACATTTAAAATATATTTATAATAGTAAAGAAAATCGTTTAATTAATTTAAATGCATAAGATGAGTTGAAGTAGTGAATTAAATGTTTTTGTAATTGTCAAAGTGGATAAACAAGCATGATCATAATATAAAATCTCATATGCCTAAAGATAAGTCACGAGAGTGGAATCCGAAAATGACAGAACAGTTGGGGTAGGAAGGACCCTTAAAGATCTTGTTCCAACCCCCCCTTCAGTGGACAGGGACAGCTTCCACTAGACCAGGTTGCTCAAAGTCCCATGCAACCGGGCCTTGGATGCTTCCAGGGGTGGGTGGGGCATCCACAACTTCTCTGAGCAACCTGTTCCAGTGCCTCACCACCTCCACCATAAAAAATTTCATCCTTATAACCGATCTAAATATACCTTCTTTCAGTTTAAATCTCTTGCCCCTTGTGTTATCACTGCAGGCCCTGGTAAAAAGTCTCCATCTGTCATGTAAGCTCTGCAGCCTTTTCTTCTCCATGTCTCTCAGCTTTTCTTCACAGGAGAGGTGTGTGCTCCAGTCCTCTGATCATATTCATGGCCCTCCTCTGGAACTGCTACTAACAAGGAAATTTTACTTTCTTCCAAACCTTCCACCCCATTTCATTCTGATTTATTCATCACCAAAATATATTCTCTGCTTTATGCGTAATTAAATGTTTGAACTGTTTAAGTATTGTATTTCATTTGAGTTTGTGTGAGTGCTTTTTTAACTAGAATTCTAGTTTAGTTACTTCAAAATTCTCCCAAGAACAGCCTGTGCACCAGAAAGAGGACCAGGAAAATAGCTGTTCTTTAGATGTTTTCGTTCTACTTTGTACCATCAGAAGGATCTTTTAGTAAAACCAGCAGTGATGAAGCTGATCATTCTTGCTGTAGGCCAAATCTTGGCTGCTCCCAATCTGCTACACCACATTAATGAACTCACCTCACATGCTGAATGTTTTTGAAAAGTCTATATAAAGGGTTTCGTTTAGCACTGGCTGAATGAATTACTAAATGCATATTTTTGAATTTTGATCATCTTCTCACTTAGGAAGCCCAGAGTGCTTTGCTCTGTATCTTGGGCTTTAGTGAAAATACATAGAAATATGTTAGTAGATTGGAAACAGTCCACTGGAATAATGAAGATATGTAAAAACGCTGTGATAAGCATACTTATCTAACCAGCGTAATTTATTTTATGTAAGCAGTCAAATCCTGCATCTCTAACAGCTTGTTTTAACAACTTAATTAAAGTTGGATTTTCTAGCATTTGGATAGCTGTCCAAGTACAAGCACATAAGTCATGACACCACTTTGTTCACTCTGTGGTCTGTAAAGCGTTTAGACCATGTTAGCAGGGAACCGTGTCTAAGCTTGTAAATCCTGCTTGGATGTGCTTCATAGAGAGGTTGGGAGGGTCAGCTTCTGAATCTCTGAAGAATTTTGGGACAATAAAATCTTGTGCGATGCTTGGTCAGAGAGTGAGTGTCATGAACTAGTTCATGACTGTCTACGTCCGACTGTACTGGGAGAGATCAGCCAGTAACAGCAGGGGTGAAGTCAGCAGAGTACCCTGGTGCTATACCCATTACTCTAAGATGATGTGTATCAACAGTGTTGCTGGGTGCAATTTCTTGTTATAACAGGTAAACACAGATTTTTAGTGTAACTGTTTGATTCTCACAGTGTATCTGTACTGCTCTGAATGCTCCCTGCATCTGAAGTCCAGTCTTGCATGGCATCAATAAGCCCAGTGGTGTTCTTGCACACTGAGAGAGTCTCCTGTCTGCTCTGCCGGCAGTTTTTGGTTCTTAAACAGGGAAAAGGAAACAAAACACAACTGAGACCATGACCTGCTACCTTTTGTGTCAGAAATTATCAAATATAGGATGGTGCTTTCTGGTGTGAAATCTTAAAAAAAGGCGCTCTGGCAAAACTCATGAAACAGCACATGCCCTAAGGTTCAACTGATTATGGGACATTTTTTCACCATCAGTGCCACACTGCTTTGTTGTGTTGCTGTGCTACTCACTACTTGTTCTTCACTCTAGAAAAACTTAGAAATGGTTCTTGGAAGTGGAGTTCCAAGCACATATGATGGAAAAACCTCCAGGAGTGAGGAACAAAAGTTTTTACGTCCTTTATGCTCCACTGACTTCTGTTCCCAACATTAATGAGTTCAACTAGAGTTGAGGAATTCATTCAACATTGCAGTCCCCAGAAGTTTACATTTCAACAAATATAAAATATGAACAAAGGAGACAAACAAAAAGAACAGAGAAAGGAAGGATACGGCTTCAAACAAATGAAGCCAATATAAGTCAAAATATAACTAAAGAAAGAGAGGAAGAGTAAATCCTTTAAATAAGCGATATTAGCCACAAAGCCCCAAATGAATATGGGAAAAAAAGAACAAATGGGAATTATTCACAGAAGCTCACACCCTCCTCTGAAGGCTGCAAACTACTGAACATGCTGAGGCTCTGAAGACCCTTCTATTCCTAGTTTTAACCCCAGCACTGAACATAACATTCTTCATGCCCTGAGTGCACTAATAGGCATTATGGTCCCTGAGCAGCCTCACCTGAGACCCCCACCCACACATCCTCTGCTTACAGGCCCTGGGGCTCCATTAAAGCTCAGACCTGAGCCTCCAGTCCCTTCTAGAGCTGTGCTGGGTCTATCTGTCTGTCCATCCATCCCTGCTTCCCTTGCTGGACCTTGGACTTGCGTTGCAGGTAGCCTGTTGCTAGCTCTATCCCTTCTGTTTCATGCTGCAGCCTTAACTCAAGTCTTGTCTCCAGCTGCTCCCTACTGGAGTGCCTGGATGGGCCCTGTTTCCAGTGCCCGTGGTGTTGATGTGCTGTGGGACTGTACCAGGCCTGTGCTGGGAGTGCCCTGGGCTCTTGGACTGTCCGCCTTGCAGAGCAGCACTGCCTGTGCTGCTGCCTGGCAGCACTAGGCACTGGAGGACTGGTGTGCTGAGGCAGAAAGCATGAGGTGTGAGCATCTGAAATCTGTTTCTCTGCAGCTTCAGAACAAAGTGCTTTCCAGATCTAGAATTTCAGGGAGGAGGGATTTTTTTCAAAATAATCTCTTGCTGTGCGATGGCTGTCAGGGCGTGCAGAAGATCCAGCTCTCAGGAATGGTCAAAGAATAATGAATGCCTGAGTTTCAGGCTTGCAGCTTCAAAATGAGCTGTACGTATACGAGAGACTTGTGCTGGGGGAGGCAAGAATGACATCCATTTTAGGAGAGATTCAGAAACTTAATGCTTTTAAATTAGAATCCCTACAAGAAGTTAAATTTCCTTCAGAATGGAATGACCGTTCTGTGTCCAACTTGACAGAGCACTCAGAAGAGAAATGACAGAGAACAAGGTCTGTAGGGTCTCTGTATTGGTCAGATAGGCCTGGGGAATATGAATAGATTCATCAGCATCCTTCTGGAGTAAGCAAGCCTGTGACCTGGTGGGAATCAGAAGGCAGAATTTGAAAATAGTTTAATCTGCCAGAATTTCATTAAAATTGAAACATCTCTGGAAAACATATAAACATTAATGGACAGGCAAATTGAGAATAGAATGTTCAACAAAAGGAGCAGTGTTGTTGTTTTCCATTCCACTTAGATCCACTGGTAATTCTCCTTGCATACCATAAAGCATTAGTTGGTATGGTTCCATGTGGCTATTTTTTTTCTGTTGGGAGTTTTTGGTTATTTTTAAATGTCTTTGCTCATAACCATTGATTTAGAAAACAAAACCTCTTAATCATTTAAGAGATAAGAAATAGAATTAAGACTGTTGAGGCCATTATAGTTCAATCCCTGTGTACATTATGAGATAGTCTTTAATTACATGATCTCATCCTTTGTTTTCCCACAGGAATTCCTCATTCAGTGTGCAGGATGAACAGTGCTTGGAATGAATCAGCACAACACAGTGAAAGGGTCTGTTGTTTGCAAGACTCATCTCAGTTTTGTTGAGGAAGTTGGGATATGTGTTTTGAATGAGTTGGGATGTCAAGAAAAGAAAGGATGGTCTTGTAGCTGAGGAAACTGTATGTTGCCCTGGAGAATGAGTTTCTGTCACTGTCTTTGCCAAAAAGATCCTGTGAGGTACTGTTTTGGGAAAGAAAAAGCAAAACACCTAATTTTCTGAGAAATCTGAGGGCATGGGTCCACATTCTGTACTACCAATATGAAACCAAGTGTTGAATCCAGTGATTACTGTTCATTCTTGCACTTTAGGGAAAATACAGCGTGCAGTCACATTAAAAGTTGTTTTTCAAGGGAGTTGTATAAATGTGTCTTGTGCTTTCAATACACCGTATTCCACACTCATTATAGCTATTTGATGTATTAATAACAGTTATCTGTATACACATATCTAACATTTAGTCAACTCTTTAATAGAAAACTAGAAAAAGTCACTACGAGTAAGTTAGTTTTCGGTAAATATGGATATGAAAGACTAGTGCAAACTACCAAACATATTAATTACAGGTTTCCTAATTTATTATGACAATGTGTATTTATCTTTGACACTCAGATCTATGTCCTACTACAGTAGCTGCAAACTCTCTGTGAAGGACTTGTTTTCTTTCACAAGTTTTGAAATAATCTAGTTTCTTTCCGTCGTAAGGGATTCTTTTAAAATCACAACCAAAATGAAACTGGTGTACCAGCTTTCAAGTATTCAATTTGCATCTAGTCTGTTCTCCGTGTATCTCGCTGTGATTACCCTTTCGATTTCAACACCTACTTTTAGACATCAGTTTAGCCAGTGCTACAATGATGTGGTCAGAATTAATTTTTTCTCATTCTAGAACAAAGTAGAAATAATCCAGTTGGCCTCTGTTCCTGTGTAACAAGGTTTTACTTAGGAAGGGACTAATCAATAAAATGTAGGATCCACACTGCACTTAAAAGTTGGACTGCAAGCTCCAGACTGCTCAGATGAATTATTGCTAAAATTTGAATATGATTCTTCTTCAAATCGTAGTATCATAAGATCAAAAAATTATTCTTTCCTCTTTATCTCTGACATCTTCAAAGTCTATCCCTTTCAGCAATACAAACAGGACCTCTATGTCACAGCTTATGAGGGGATTCCCACCTTTCAAAGATATTATTGGTTTCTAGTCCTCATGCTTTGAAGTAACTGAACTGAAAATCACTTTATTATTTTACAGTGGAAAAACAACCCAAGATTCCCAAAATTTTATTCTTATTTTTTAAGTGATTGATCACTTAGCAAATACTCCCATTTTCTCTTCACCTATTACATGACAAAATGTAATATAGATGACAATACATTAGTAGTCTAAAAATATTTACTTGCATGTTCGCATTTATCCAATTTGTCATTACTCTGCATTTTAGCAGTTTGTTTTAAGGATTTGAATGTTTAAATCCTTTTTTTTTATTATTTGTAGTAAGAATTTGGATTTTGGATTTACAGCAACAATACAGGAAAAGGTAACAAAAAGTGAGATCAATTTGATGGTTCTGCTGGATTCTAATATATTTTAAAGTCATAAAAGTTATCTTGCTTTTAAAGTATTCATCATAGAAGCTAGGCAAAATCATAAACTTATATCGGATGTTTTTACTTAAGTTTTTATCTACAGCAATCAACCTTCGTTCAGTATAATATAGACTGAGCTTTATGAGAATATTCCAGTGCTGAGGAGGGTCTGGATGTGGCTGTGATTGTGAGCATGGAAGTGTGTGTACTCAGCATAGAGGGAGAGAGGAATATCTCTGACACTGCAGCACGAGTAGACTGAGCCAGAGAGGAGTCAATCCAGCTGAGTAAGTGAGACTTCCAGCCAGGGGTATTCTCAATAAAGCAAAGCTCTGCTGTGTGCCACATTGTAAGATGTAGCTTAAATCAAACTTCTCCAAAACAAGGATATCGGATTTAGAGAGTAGTGAATGACTTTGAGAAGGCCAGTTAAGTCATAGAGCTTATTCTGTTGAGTTCCTGCCTTACAGTACAAAAAGCTTTCAATCTTCCAATAATCTTCTCAACCTTATGTTAGAATCAAATTACAGCCTGAAAAAAAAAAAAGGGTTGTCTACCTCATCTCCAGCTTCTCTTATTAAGAGTAATAGCTATGGGCCATTTCCAAATGGCCAGAGCCATCTGTTTCCTTAAAACTTTCTTTGGATGAACTCTGAGAAGTGTTACTTTGATTTTTCCTATATCCTGTATCAGCTATAGCAATCTGATGTAATTCAGGTGGAGGCCAGTATTTCTAAATCTGTCATGACAATGGGACTGTGTTGAAACAAATTAATTCAAAAATAATAGTTAACCTTTTTGGCCCATTGTTACCCAGAGATGTACAAATGCAGATACTGTGACAGATCAGGTGACATCAGCTTTTCCTTAACACTAATATTAGTACTTAGCCTGGGGATATAGAAAGTACTGAGCAATTCATTGCCTTCTTTTTGAATGATCAAATCTCTTTGTATGAGAAGGGCTATAAATACTCTCTTTGTTTATACTGTGGCCCAAGGGCGAATCTGTGATAGAGACAAGATTCTGCAGCCACAGAGTTATAGAAAACTCAGCGTTCTACTGTGCCATTAATAGGAGCGTCTAAGTACTTTTGAGATGACCTAAAAATAAGTCAGTGTAGCTCTACAGTTTTATGGACAAATTTCATAGAGACGTGGTGGGAGGGGGGCAAAGAAGACAAAAAGGTATATGTAAACAAATGTTTAGAAGCAACCTTTTCTAAAAGGGTGTGTGTGTTATGAAAATACATAGGTAAAACTTGCATTAAGTAAATGCCCAGTGTGAAATCCTCATCTAAGTTAAATCCCCTAACTCAAAAATATTGGTTGTGAGCCAGCCAGTGCTGAGAAATGTCTGTAACCAAGGTGCTTTTCAGTTGTAGTGAAGAAGGATAATTCCAGTCTAAATAGATTCTGAGACTACCGCTGCAAAACCCCCACAAACTCTCATGGGTTCCATTTCACTTAGACCAACTGAGACTGCCCACAATCAATGGCTGTAAGTAGCACTTGACTTTGTCAATAGATAATGGTATAACACCAGGTTCAAACTCATAATGCAAATGAAATATTGGACTACTCAGGCCTCCCCGGGACACAGATTCCATCACACTCTTAGACCAAGCAGACAGGTCATATGTTCTCTTTTGAGCTCCCTTTGAAAAGTCGACGGGATTTCTTCCTTTATTATTCCTTCTGGGCGGTGGTGTCAGACTCTCTGTACCAGATTTAATGTCATTCTTGAGCAGTTTGTGGATTTTTTTTTTTCTTGTGTTGATTTTTTCTTATGTAGTTAATTTGTTTTCCACTACTCTTATAGGAAGCTAACATACCCCTTCAAATGATTTTGAAGTGCTCTCCTAATAGACTCCTAGAAAAGAGGCCCTCGGTTCCTTTGATCAAAAGAATAGTCAGGATTATATGCAAACATTTCAAGTAATGTTCATATATACTTGAGCTTGTAATAATGTCATCAATGTTTCTTTTTTTTTAATTGAGAATATCTTGCCTCATAGGTGCTTAGATTGTGTTTCTCTTTCATGGGTATAGGAGGTTGATAATAATTTTGTTTGACTATTTAATTAATATCATTCTTCAATCACTCTTTATGCCTGAGATCCCAGAAACAATTCTTGTTCTTGTGCTTTATTTATGACCTTGCACTTTGTACAATTCATTTTCATCCAATTACTATTACTTTGGCTCCCAAGGTCATTCGCTTCTAGTATGGTAGTACAATTCTCTTCTGCGTGGATAATTCATCTCAATAATGTATTATCAACAGATCTCAGTGGTAGATTTTCTTTTGTATGATAAGTTTATGAATGAAAGTATTAAATAACACTTGCCCTATAGTGGCTTTCTGAGAATTCCACTAGAAAATTAAAAGAACTTTTTTGGGTCCAGTTTACTGTCTGTGTAAAGAAGGTAGATTCACAGTTTATTTAGCAAACTGAACTGCTGCTTCTTGCAACATTTGAGAAACATTTGCAAAGGTTACATGAACCTTGTGTTTACGTCTATACAGTTGATATCTGAAAAATAACTGCAATAAAAAAGTTTTAAAACTTAAAATGGGTGCATAGGAAAACAATGTAGGTTTTTGCTGTACATTTACTTCAGTTGCATGTATGCAAGATAGTAGTGAATCTTTTAGTCTGACATAGGTGGTGAAAGATAAACTGGCAGCATAAAAGTTGACTTTCACGTGGAAAATGACAAGTCTGCATGTCTTCTTTCTTTGAGAAGAAAAAAATACAGTTCTCTACAACAATATAAAGCAATGCTGACACCTACAGAGAATGTATGTAAATATCAACTTACAATTTACATTTTTGGTGAGAATTTCCAGAATTATTTGGTTAAAAAACAAATTACTTACAGGAAGGGTTTATAATGGTTAAGAAAAAATAGATCTTTATTTTCTGCTCAGGTCAGTCTTTGTTAAATAAGATACATAAATCTGAACGTAAACTATATGCTGTAAAAAATATGTAATTTACTTTTAGTAATGTACACTTCCAATTGCATAAAAATGTTTTTAAACAAATTGATTCATGCAGCGGTGAAGGACCCTATAGTCTTGAACCAAGCCATCAGCCTGATGTACATTGCTGCACAGAATCAGGTTTGCTGCCTCTGATAGACTGCCCTCCCCTCCCTCAGCGTGACACAAGAGGATTATATTGGTATTTACAGGGTTTGCAGCCTCTCTGCTCAGCCAAACAGGCCTACAAAAACTTCTGTGTAAAAGGTTGCCCATATGTGAGGCAAAGTTAAAGAAAAATTAGCCCAGCAGATTGAGGAGAGACTTTGTAGAAGAGAGACAGCTCTTTTATTGACTATTTGTTTGCTAATGTACTATTATGGGTTATGCAAGCTGTGATATTCACCATACTGCTGCAGAAAGGTGAACTCCTTTCTTTCTTTTGAAGTATATAATAGATAGGTGTTTTAAATACATAAAAGAAGTATAACTAACAATGTATTCTCCACACTAGTCATTTTCTCAGAGGCAATTTATAGGCTTGACAGTATGTTGCTTGAAGTGGTGATTTAGCAAAGTAAGCAATGGATAGGAGGCACTAAACCATGTAAAAGATACTTTGGGAAAATAGGAGATGGCCGTTGCAGGCTTGTCTAACATTCATATTATCCATGCTCCCATTATGCAAACCTCTGGGAGAATTTCAAACATCTGTGAGAATTTCAACTCTCAAAGAAAATAATTTGAGTGAGTTCAAAGTAGGCTTTTAAATCTGAACTGCTGAAGATCTTTAACTTTTAGTTTTGGTTGTAAGCAGATGAAAACTTCTAGGAAGACCGACTAGAAGGCTTGAATTTGAGTTTAGTGGGTTTTAGAAAGCTACAAATCAGAAGACAATACTATTCATTGAAGGCAAGCCATAATTATTTTGATGTAAAAGGCTGAGTAAATCCCCTCTCCCCCCCCCATTCTAGGCCTCTACTGCTTCTTTGGAAATGAATATATCACAAGAGATTAATATGTGTCTTTGAAAACCAGGTACATTTCATATCCTGGAATCTTTTAATCTGATAGATAAGTGTTTCCCCAGTCAGATTGTCATGATCTTTCCACTGAAAAAGCGATACTATATGTATTATAATTTCTATTGGATAATAACAATATTAAAGTTCTGGCATGTTTATTTTTAACATTAGGTAGAATTGCTTGTATGTTTTATTCGTTAATTGTAGGAATTAAAACAGCAGACTCTCCCCTTTCATACTGTAGCTGTGGCCCTACAATTGTGTGTACAGTATGTCTATGTACAGAAAGCAGTTTGATATGTACCATTGTCTGTATATTCCAGCACACATTCTGATGCACGTATGTGAATACCAACTTGATCTTAGCTGAGGGAACTGAACCAAGTTAAGAAATACCCTTTCCTCTTCAATAATTGCATGTTTACATTTTCAGCTTTTAATTCATGTATGTGTTTAGAACAGAACCAATCATTGTTTTAAACTCCATTGTTCTGGTGGATCTGAGCATGATGACAACAGCAAAAAGCTTAGCTTGCAAATTTGCATGCTGTGAGAGACTAACTTCTCACCAATGCTTTCCTAGCACCAGCAGGCAAACAAATACCGTTTCCCTACTGATCGTCGCTATTTGCAAAGGCTTAGGCCTTACATGCAGATAATTAAGCAGAAGTGGAGCCGGCAATTTTCTGTCTGTCTTTCTGTCTTTCTGTCTTTCTTTCTGTCTTTCTGTCTTTCTGTCTTTCTGTCTTTCTTTCTTTCTTTCTGTCTTTCTTTCTTTCTGTCTTTCTTTCTGTCTTTCTTTCCTGGAGTAGTGTGTAGAAGATGAGCGCTGTCTCTCGCCTGTCCCTCCACTGCCTTGAGAGTTTACAGCAGGGTTTTGTGAAGTTGCAACACAATCAGCGCATTGTTTCGAAGCAACCAAAGGCAACGCGTTATTATGTTTTTATAGTAGCTTTCAGTCAGTTAACGGGGAAAACGGAAATCCCATGGGAGATGTTTTGCCCGCGACCTGGAAATAGCCGGTGCCTGGCGGGAGCCCGCCGGCGCTGGCGGCCCGGGGCGGGGGCAGGGGTGGCCGCAGCCCTCCCGCCCGCCCCGGCTCTCACTAGGGGTCGCAGGATGCCAAAAAATCACTGCTTGCTCGGAGGGCAGCGATGCCACCACACGTCTGCACCTTACCTCCAATGCCATCGCTTGCAAGCTGGGGGCGATTCTTGGGAAAACACCCGCAAGTGTCAGGACGGTGTCGGGGCCGTGCGCTGCCCTCTCTCCGGGTGGTCCTGGGTGCTTGCTAAAACCGAGCTTTGCTCGGGATGGGAGGGTTGAGCCTGGGAAGACGACCTCATCTAATTATTATTAACTACATGTGTTGGGTAATCTGTAAAAAAGGCCTATGGCTGGTACAGGTGAGATTATTTTTGTTGCAGACCTTAACCTGGACATTAGTGGGAGACTTGGTCAGGGAATGTTTTCTATATCATGCTC
This sequence comes from Rhagologus leucostigma, assembly GCA_013397725.1. NCBI lineage: Eukaryota > Metazoa > Chordata > Aves > Passeriformes > Rhagologus > Rhagologus leucostigma. The sequence continues at coordinate 2,670,181 of VZTD01004799.1, forward strand.
ATTCATTAAGTGCTCACTGTTGAAAATTAATAATACTTTTTTTTTATAAGTACCAGTCTCTTCTTTCGCACAGAATCCTTGCTTGTGGTGTTTTATCACTTCTCTGGCTAGCTACCTGATTAACTCAGTTATGTGTACACTGTCTGAAGAACTAATGCAGGCTACTTCAACATGATTCCTTGTTAATATTCTGATGCTAAAATGTAAACACAGATTGGGTTTCAGAAGAGAGCTTCCTCATCCAGTTTGCCGCTGCTTTTTAAACCAAACCTCAAGCATGTTCCTGTATCTTTATTTCCCAAACAAACCGAAATTCTGTTCCTCTGGTGACACTGATGATGGAGTTACAGAAAGAAATGTAATAAGTGATAACAACCAAACATCCAAATTTACTCATGGAGACAACTGGCAAACTGATCTGTTCATTAAGGTAAATGGAACTTGGACAGGACTGGAGAACTTGTCACAAATACATCAAGTGACTGTATTAAAAATCAAATGAAGTATGCAAATATAAAAACCTGTATTCAATAGTTTGACATTTGACACCAAAGACTTAATTACTTATAAAGATAAAAATGAACTGACAGTATTAATTTCTATAGAGAGTTGAGTAACAAAGTAATGGGTTTCAGCATATTTGTGACAGGTTACAGAAACAGAATACAGAGAGAAGAAAACATGTTTAAGAAGGAGGAAAAGTAGTAGTAGGAGAGTTTCTCACAAACTGAAGGCTGCTTGAATCATTTAGAAGTCATGATCTATTGCTTTAATGTAGGTTAGTCTTAAACTAGGAATATTACTGACTGTTTTCACTGCTAGCATTTTGTGCAAAATTTATCTGCAATGTCTGTCCTGCAAACTGCTATTCATGTTACTCACTGAAAAAGAGGATACACACAGACACAAATTTGGCTATGGTAGATGAAGTTAGGGGGTTTTTTAGATGTTGGGAATTAAGTGCAGTTTTTATATGGTAAGTGCAGTTCTTTAACAAATAAAATGCACATGCACACACATACTTAAAAAATAAATTTTACCTGTTGTGCAGTTCTACACAATAATAAACAGGAATACAAATATACACCTTGATTCTTATGATTCATAATTGAAGACTCTGAGTTGTTTATATATTCGATGTTTTAAGCTTGTACTCATAAAGTAAAGGTTTCAGTGACTAATCTGACAAGGGCATTCCTGCCAGCCCATGGGAAACACAAACCTAGATGTCTGGAAAATGTATAATAAATCCGACTCTTCAGAAAATCCTCGCTGCTTTTGCAGTGAGAATGGATTCTATTAAATGCAACACAGAACTGTGCATGTGTAAGTGGTGCCTCGGACCTCTTTCACTCTTTTCTTGGAAAGATAAAAAATTTTATGTAAATGCTGGTTCCAGATTCTGGAATTAATTTTGGAAGTGCTTTGTTCTCAGACTTCAGTTTGGGTCCTTTATATTGAGTATTTGTATATATATGCCCTCAGTTGAAAATAGCTATCTCTAGTCAGTCATCTGTGACATCTCTAGTATTGCAAATTATATAGCTTTGAGGTGGGGGGGCAAAGAAATGAATTGCAAGAGCTTAGTACTCTAATCATGCTGAAGGAAAATTGTGCTGAAATGGCTGCAAGTTAAGCTCAAATTGTAAAACATACGTATATTCCATATATATGTGTGTAATTGCTGTGAAATATGTATTATGTACGGCAAATATTGATTGTGCCTGCACAAAACTATCACCTTGGTCAGTGAAAGAGCATTCAGCTTTAGAATACAATATAATCCCTGAATTCTTCAGACAGAGGTTATTAATTATTGCTGCATGGTGCATCAGTGCCTTCTTTCAAAAGAAGCTCTAGCTGGAAAATGTTCTATTGTAGTAAAGAAGAACTGACAATAGGCAGAGTACAAATAATTCTGGATAGGGCTGGATAATGTAGATGCAATTAAATTAGTTTTGCCATAGACATTTATGATCTTACAACACTGAAGATAAGAAAAAGGTACTAAGTAAGACACATTAGGTATATGAAGATTTTTTTTTCGATAGCCGCACCATAAAATTCAGTGAGTATGTTACTACCTGTATTAATGAGAAATATATGTTAGACAGTGTTGAAAAAGGTAAAAGTCCTCTGCCATGTAGAGAACTTTTATTAGTATTACCACACCTAAAACAATGCTGATAACTACAGGACAATATTTGTGTCATTGATAGTGCTTGTATCATAGTTACATGCTGCTTTCTGTAAGACAATTGCCCTTCTTCTTCCTGGGTGCTGGTGATAGGCCTTATTTATTTTCTGTGAGGCAGAGTTAGAAGAATACATTGTGTCTATGTAGACCCAATTAGGGCAAGGTTCCTCTATTTGCTTTGATTCCTTACCTCCAGTGTCAGTGTTACATGTCTGCCTTAAGTGCCAGAGATGTTATAAATGATAAATTACGATGTAAACTAAACCAGAGTTTTTTCATCTGAGTGGCACATGGCTCAAAACAGTGAATCCTGTTCATCTAGGTGCTGAGCTGCTTCATCTTCTAGAAATGAAGGGAAGATCAAAATGCTCAGCAGTCACTCAAGATGAGGCTCATTAGAGGCTTTCTTCTGTCAAAAATCATCCACTGACTCCCAGCTATGTGACAGTATGCTGAATACTGGAGGGTAAGATTAACCCTGTACACCTAGTCAGTCTAATAACAAATGTCACTTCTGAGTCTAACAGCAACATTTGTTCACAGAAGAACAGGTCTGGGAATAGTAATATCATTTTTATATTTTATTACACTCACATTAACATATAATGCCAAAGAAATTATGTTCACCAGTTATCATTGTCTAGAACGATGACTGATGAGTGACCCTGATCAGCTCTGATATAAGTCAAATGCAAATTTGCTGTCAACTTTGACAAGGTGCAGCCACTTACAGAGTTGAGAATTGAATCCTGAATGATTTATCAACTTGTAAACATAAACTACGAACTTCAAACCAAACAGCTTTTAGCTATTTCTTTTTTTTTGGNCAATAAAGTAAACCAAACAAAATCAAGTTGGCAAACATTTAGATGCCAGTTTTTCATCTGGCAGCCTCTATCTATCGTCTGAAGAACTGCAAGCTAAGCTCTGCTAAGCTCAAAGCTCACAGACTTTGTTTTTTAATTAAGAGAAGGTCAGGATGCCTCCTAATACTTGGAATGCAGCTGTTTTCAGACAAGTGAATATTTAATATGACCTCTTATACTAACCTCATATACTTTCTAGCTTTGAACATTGCTTTAACAATTAAGCTCTTCTGGCCCTGTGTTTAAATAGCTGTCCACAGCTACTGCAAATTGATTTATTGCTTGATGAGGATCAGGGATGCTGAGCAAACACAGAACAGTTTCTAATTTAAGGAGTGCACCAGTGGTTTTGTTGTTGTTGCTTGATGACTTGTTTTAACATCAGTATATGTTACCAATGTAGTTTTGCTCTTCTGCAGCTTTTAGATGATTAAAAATGGAGAGAACAACACAAATCATATTAGAAACACAGTCTGGTTAGGTATCTAATATTAAAATTTCTTTACACTCTCTGCTGGTAGATATTGTTTAAGTTGCTTATATACCTTTGCTTAATGGTGAAGATTTGGTATGATATTTTCCATGCTAGTGGCAGCTATGAGCTGATTTTTAAATTTTTTCTTCATCAATCTTTCTTTCAGAATGTTAGCTTAAATTATCCAGGTATTTGAGAATGAAACATGAAATTATATGAGTTTGATCCTGATTAAAAATCACAGCAGTATTTTTGGAAGGGCTTCAGTATGCTCAGCCTGTAGGAAATGTAGTTAAATCTCGAGCAGAATAGAAAGAAGGAGACTATCCATCCTTATATAAAGAGATGTATCCTTTTTTTTTCTGTTAACATTGGTATGGACTTACACATCACCACAGCCAGCCTTGAACAGAAGCAGTTTTAGCAGCTCTCTTACCTGAGTGTCTCACCTGCAGTGATGTATTACATGACCATTTTGAGCAGTGCCTTGCTTGGATCTGTAACTTAATTGAAAAGAAGCAATAATTTCAGATGCTTAGTCCACCTCAGTCATACCTGTGGGATGGGGAGGGGAACGTTGTCTCACTTGAATAGATGGGAAGGAAGAACTGATCTTGCAGCATGGTAGGGTCAGCACAAAGCTCCTGAGAAAGAATGTGGGGTGTGATTAGGAGAAGTCAGCGATGGGAATGATAGATGTATTTTGAGACAACAACATTTTTTGCATAAGGAAACTGTGCCTGAGAAGTAACAGAGTGAAGATGTAGATGGAAGGTAGCAGACAAGCAAAAACTGCCTGGACAGCAATGTGAGGACCTCTGCAACTGGGAAATAAGGTCAAGGAGCAAGACCAGCTTTGTGGTGCACACGTGGAGTAAAGAATAGACAAAGAGGGTGGATGTCAACATAACTAAAAGTTAAGTCGGGAGAGAAGAAATAAGAAAAAGATCAACTAGATAAAGGGAGTGGAAACAAAACAAAACAACAACAACAACAAAAGAACCCTGCATAGCTGAAGACGAATCTGAGAGTGAGAAGTCCCAGAATGAGATTAAAGAAAAGTACAACTAGGGCAGCTGGAACTGGGATGAGAATCAAACACTAGCATTAACTAGATAAGAAAAACAAAACTGGGATCAGCCAAGACTGAAGAGAGACTGAAGACAGGTTTGAAATAACAAGCCAAGATAAGGCAAAGCATGGACATGGGAAGCAAGCAGATGGGAGTGTGCTATTTAAAAACACCCTCTCCCAGAGTTTGGAAGGGATCCCAAGATTACTCTTCTGCCAGTAATAACCATGAAATCCAGTGGTGAAGAGAGACACATCTTTTCAAATGCTGGGCCAAACATAGCGTGACATATTCATGCTAACAGGTACTGTGTTGAGGAACAGAAGATTCAAAGCAGTGGATGAATTATGTGGGTATCATTAATGATGGGGCTGTTGCTGACAGGAGTCTGGCCATTTTTATTCTAGAAATTGAAGGAAGCATTGAAGAAAAAGAATGATGGGAAAAGAAGTGGTGCCGAAAGTCTTGAGAGAGCTGAACAGCTTGAAATTTGTGTCTTAGCTCTTGTGTCTGCCAGAGTTCCTTGATAGAGCTGGTTCAAGGCTTTTAAATTACATTTCTTGATAATTTGCTTCTCATTTTCAGATGCTTGAAAACTCCAGGGTTTGATTAGAGGTAGTTAGTCAGTGAGTAAAATTACTCCAACTGAAAGCAGTGGGAAGCAGGCATTGAAGAAGTAAGGTTTTCTGTACTGCCAAGTCCTGACAGGTCTACAAGATATCAAACCAGGCAATCTATAACTGTTTCACAAATTAATATTCATATCCTGTCACAATCTCCCTTCCTCTGAAAGGTGTATTATTAAACTAAAATAGTTAATATTTTTGAAGCCCATGAATACTGTAGTAATGAGCTCCATAAAATGCCCATGAGGAAATTAATAACTCTGTATGCAGCATAGGATCTGAATAAATGAGTAATGAATAAAGCATGGGACATGCTTTCAAAAATAAAAGAGAAAACATAACATTGAAGGGCTTTTTGTTAATTAAGCACAGAGGTTTGTAGTAAAAAATTGTATGTGAGCATGCAATGAGCAACTTTCATAATATATGAGTACATGTAGGAGAGAAGGGAGAAATATGGTTTCTCTGGTGAGCTCACTGCTGTTAAGATCATGAGTGCTTGATTTTTGACTTTGACAGTTTAATTTTAGTTTATATGGTTTACTCAGTATAGTGTTATGATTGTGTATATGCATGTTTGTTACTGTAGACACTTTATTTGTCACAATGTGCTTTCAGCTTCAGTATTTCCCTACAGAATGACCATTTGAGGAATGTGAAAATACTTAAACGTAACTACAGCTGCTTCAGAAGTGCTCTAGGTACCTCAGAGAGAATATGTTTATCAGGAGATAAAGCAGGAAGGTAACCAGCTTCTGCAGAACTTCTCTGTTTTAGCCTCTTGAAAAGTCCTGTGAGTCCTGGTCCCAAGGAGCTGACCCACCATGGTCTTCAGCCTTCAAAGCCTTAGGCATGTGCTGAGCTTGGTGTTTGTGAATAAGCCCATTGTGTCCACCCACCTAAAACTCCACACTAGATGGAGGCCTAAGCAGCAGACAGATAGCCAAAGAATGAGGAGGAGGTGTGAACAATGATGTTTCATATGTATTTTTTTTAGTTCTGTGATTGTGTTTGTCTTTCGTACATACTTGTCCTTTTTTGAAAGTTTTTTTTTGTTTTGGTTGTTTCTTTTTTGTGTAGGAAGAGCTAAAAAGCCTCCAGCTTTCTGGATTAAAAATAATAATAATAATAAAAAATATATATATATATATAAATACCACCACCATTTTTAACACAACTGCATTTAACATTACCTGTGTCCCTGTAATATACCCACAAATCAGGAAATTTAAAAGAAAAAGGAAAATGGCTTTGTTGTTGCTGTTGTTGTGTTCTTTTGGTTGGTTTCCTTCCAGCTTAAGCATTCTGTCTTCCTGGCTATGTATTCGTTTCTTTGGAAACGGCTGTAGGATGGATTTTTGATTGACTGTGTTGTCAGATGGATTATCAGAGTTGTGAGCTTTTTGGAATGGTAGACATGAATGTGTGATAAGGAAAAAAATATTTTTTACTTAAAATGTTTCAAAAATTTGCATCATGAAAGAAGCTAGGTTGAATAATTAACAGGTTACTTAGGGAAAAAGTTTTTTTTTAATGTGGAACAGTTTGGTTACAAGGAAAAAATTCGCTTAATATAAGTAAAGCTTTTTACTAATGTGACTGATGGGAATATTAATACCTAAGCAATGTAAAATAGTTTCTGCAGAGCTGCAGTGCATATTTTAAAGAGTAATTCTAATGTGTAGCTGCTCTGGGTTACAAGCAGAAAACAGCTTTTACCCTGGCATATACACACATTTGTTTGTTACAGCACTCATGTGCCCAGATTTCTGCATGACTCCCATCTAGCGTTTCTGAGTTTGTTTCCTGTCTTAGTCAGGGCTCTGCAAGGCCAGCTGTCCTCAAGACTGTGAGTGCTTGGTGCTGCTCCGCCGGTGCTGGTGATGCTGAGGTCGGGGGCAGATTGAGGCTGAAGGTGACGTCAGTGCCTACCTTGCTGGGAGCGTTAATCTCCCACCGAAGAGGCTCTAATAATCTCCTCACTTGGGAGACTGGCATGTTGAGGATTGCATGTTGTACATTCCTCTTCTTGGGCTGCAAAGCAATCAGCAAAATCAGTGTTTCTAAATCTCCGTTGACAAACGTGGTTGCTAGACAGAGATTGTTTCTTTTTGAGGTGGAGGTGCAAAGGCACAGGAAAGAAAGTTAACTTTTTAAAGGTACGTACATATGATGCAAGAGCAAGCAATGTAACAAAACCAGGTTGGGGGGGTCCACTTTTTCAAATGAGCATGTAATTAATAACACTGCAAGATAAGCTGCCTCTTTCGTGGACATAAAAAATAACAGAAATCGTATTTCAGATTGGATCAGGCTGGTTTCTTTAGCGAAGCACAGCCCACCAAACCATGACACTGTGCAAGCAGAGGTAGCCATCAGCTCCCACACTGTTCTGAGGGACTGACAGAAAGGGTCTCTGATAGCTTCCTTGGAGTCAGTTCCCAGTGTCTGAGGTGCCTAGTCATAGAAAGTATATTGAGGAAGAGGGGAAAAGAGCAGGCCACAAGTTTCTCAGGCTTTTCTTTCATCTGTGATGTGGTGCTTTTTGAGGGCTTTATGACACACAGCAAACTGAGCTGCTGGGACAGAGATTGCCTAGTGAAGGCTGCACCTTTTCAGTGGCAGCTACTCATTCCTTGGCTTTCAACTTTGGAGTGACAAGACTGAGTTAGGAGCAATGTGGACACAACCTGGGGATGCCAAAAATGTACAGGAGCACATGGATGATTCAAAGACACTGATGCTACTCGGTGCCAGACTTCTTAATATTGTTAAACTCCTATTAGCTCTGTCTTTCCAATTTTAATTTTGTGACCTGCCGAGAGTGCCTATCTATAGCAACACTAACCCTTCGTTCGCAGGACGGCAGAGGCAGAGTCCCCCGGGTAGGCAGTACGGGTTTCATCATTCGAAAGGAGGCTTTGCGCCTTGCCCCCACCCGTCCCCCGTTTTTTGGGGGCAGCTAAGTCTTGACAGCGGCGATAGGAAGTTGTGCCCCCTCCCTCCCTCCCTCCCTCGATAGCAAACTGTGCCCACCCGGAGTTTGCGCAAGTGCTTTCGGCGTGCCCCCCGCCCCCGCGGCACCTGGAGCGGCCCGCGGGGCCAAGGGGCGCGCCGCCGGCGCTGCCTGCGCTCCTGGCACAGCCAGGGGAAGGGACTATCTCCGGATTTCCACCCCTGCCACGGAGGGAAGGCTACCGGGAAGTGCTGCGGGGAGAGCGAGCCTGTGCGGGCTCGGACGTGAGAGAAAGACGCAGCCACCTCTCCGCGGCAGCTCTTTCAAAAGTCCCTGTTAAATGTGACACCCCGGCGAAATGGGAGCAGAAGAAACACCCCTCTACCCGCCCCTCGTCGTCCCCCCCGCCCTTTTCCATGGAAACTCGTAAAAGGAGGAGGAGTAGAGTTAGCTACGGAAAAGTCTCACCTTGGTCTGAAACAGTTTCAGGCGTTTCTGCAGGATCGGAGCTGCCCGTCTCGGGGGAGGGGAGGAGGCAGGCAGAGAGATCTCTAGCTACCTATATACATAGATATATATATTTTTTTTTTCTCCGCTTGATCTTATTTTATTCCAGCAGCACGTATCTCCACCCCTCCTCCCCCTCCCTCTCCAGGTTGATCGGCTGAAATGAGGCTTTGCGCGCTGATCCCTTCTCGGGCTTTAAAACAAAACCCGGCCCCGCGCAGCCGGCGGCAGCTCGGGGCGCCTCGGCGCTGAAGCGCGGCGGGGCCGGGCGAGGCGAGGCAGGACACCGCGGAGCGGGGCGGTGGCTCCCGCGGAAACTTCGCTTGGAAAATAAACCTCCACCACTTTCCTGGAGATCCACGTGAGAGCAGGAAAGCTCGACTGCAAGATCTCTGCGCTGCTGCTGCATGCTGCAATTTTACTTTTTGTTCGCCTTGATTATTTTTTTTCTGTTTGTTTGTTTGTTCTTACTTTCATTTTGGAACCGGTTCCCAGCTGCTTGGCTGAACTTCTGGAGACCAATGGACCTTTTATAATGCCTTCCTCTGTTTTAAACAAACTGTGGGCGCTTAAACTTTTCTCTTTCCCCCTCCCCCTCGCTCCTTAACCCCCACCCTTCAGCTCATGGGGCTAACACTGCAAAGCAGCCGCAGCAGAGGGGGCAATATACAGACACTGATTTATTTTCCTGTCTCCTAAATTGTAGTTAATTCTTCTCATCGTCCTCCTCATCACCCATTTTCTCGCGCTTTTTTGGCTGCCGGGTGTCGATCTGTGCATTGTTTTATCTGATCTCGATCCTTTTGTTGTTGTTGTTTAAATGCCATGCACTGCTTATCTAGAGAGAAAGCTATATGGAGATAGAGGCGTATAGTGAATGCGCGTGTGTTTCCATAAGACACACTATCAAGGGAGCAGATCAGAAGCAGCCCGGATCCTGACCCTGACTGTATGAATAAGTAAGCAGGATGCTGACGACTGTGTGTTAGTTGCCTGTAAGGTTTTCGTAAGTTAAAGGGGGACGGAGGAGGGGGGACAGGCCAGAGACAGAGCTTAGAGTAAGTGTTTGTGCAGAGGGGGGCGAAGCTCTGACACTTTGCTCCTTCCAGCATAGCTGCTGCCTCCCATCAGTAGAGCTCCGCGGTTTGCTGTAGTGCACCCCACCTCCCCCTCCCTCCTCCCCGCTCCTTTTTCTTTCCTTCCTTCTTTTTTTTTTTTCTTTCCTTTCTCTTTTCCCCCTTCCCCGTNGGGAAGTTTGGCTGGGGTTTGACAGAGGCGAGGGGAAGCCCTGACAGACAGGATCTCCCGGCCTGAGTCCACCCCCTGCGCCCACCCACACACCCAGCGACTTTTCCCCGGCGAGGGGGCAGGAGGGGCAGCGACGCTCATGCTCTTCACTCTGTGTCGCACCCGTCTGACTGGGGCTACCTAGGGAGCACCGTCTCTTAGAAGAGCCTCCAGGTGGAGAAGGAAAAAAATACCAACCTCCCCCAAAACCTGTGGTTTCTCCATCCCTTACCCTCCTTTCCCAAACCGGCGTGGACAGCCGAGCCGGCCGCCTAGTTCACCCTCGCCCTGCTCGCCACCTCTCCGCCCGAGGGAGGATGAAGATGCTTTGCTGGAGGATGGCACTGTGGCTGGCCGGGTGGACTGTCTGCGGGAAGCCTTCTTCCTGCTCTGGCCTTGATTATGACTACACTTACGATTTCACTGAAGAGGATAAAGCCGAGGCGATAGATTATAAGGATCCTTGCAAAGCCGGTAAGTGACTTCCACGTCTAATGCAGCTCCCCGCCCCCTCCCCAGATGGTGACTTTGTCTCGGCTTTATTTACGCTGGGTGCGTGTGGGGGGAGTCCCGGGCTCACCTGCTCCCTCCCGGGGCAGCAGCGGCGAGCGCAGCCAGAGTCCTGCGTTCAGCCTCCTTACCTGGGGAAGGTGCCCGGGACCTGCTTTTCCGGGACTTCCCGCTTACTTCCCTACGGTCTCCGGCTGGGGTGGGAGAGGGGCGCGGCGGCGGGCAGGGCTGGACCGGCCGCCACCGCTCCGCGCCCCCGCGGCGTCGTGCCGGCCGGGGAGCCCTCGAGTCAGGACGCCGCCGGAGCCGCGAAAGTTGCAGAGAGCATTTCGGCGGGGCTCGAAGGTTTCGAGGCGGGACCGTGCCCCGCAGCACCAGCCGGGAAGACGGAGCGGCCGGGCCGGGCTCCGCCGGAGGGTGGCGGCTTCTCCCGGGGCCCTGCCCGCCCTCGCGGAGGGAGCGGCTGCCGCCTCCGCCTCCCTCTCGCCTTCTTCCATCCCAACCTGTCGCTCCCCGGCCGGGCACCCCTTCCACTGGGTCGGGGCGGGCCCTCGGCGCCGGCCGCCCCATGGATGTGGATGCGCTAAGATCGGCTCCCGAGCGGGAGGGGATGCGGGGGATGGTGAATGTCTGCCGGGGTTTCAGCCGGGCAAGCCCACGCGTCCCGCTCTCAGAACCCGACTGGTGCGTGCTGCGGGTTGGTGTTCCACAGCGTGTGCGGTGGGTGCCTCCCGCGTGCTCGGTGCCTGACAGATCCCTTTCTAAACTGCGCGGGAAGAGCTGAGTTACAGCCTCTTCTCGCTTTGCACGGCAATTGAGTGGTTTTCTAGAACGTTTATCCTACTGATTTAGGACTGCAGCTTTCTTAGTGCCAGGTACAATTTTTCACCCATTAAAGTTATCAGTAACGAGAACTGACCTCAGGAAGCGGATTCACTGGTATTTCAGTAGACAAGTATCACATCTCGGTGATGCTTTTTTCCCTCCCCAATGTGTTATCAAGAGTGGTTGTCCATTCCCAACAGCTCTATTGTAAAACAAGTGCTCAAGTTTTCTAGCAGCCTCCTTTGCGTTAATTATTTTATATTCTGAAGACCGGTTCAGCCAAAGGTTGTGTTCACTATATCTGTGTGGTTTTCTTTAATTTATTGAAGAGAATGTGGTGTACATATATGCCAAATATGCAGACACTCTGTTTTTCTAATCACAAAAATATTTTGTTCGTAAGTGTAAATTGTTAGGTCTGACTTTCTTACAACAGAAGAATGTTCAAAAAGAACAGAAGCAACTGCAAACAAAGCATTATTTTTTCCTCAGTTAGCACTCACAAATAAATATAAGTGACTGGTCATAGTTAACCTAAACTCTATTTTTCTGGTTTGTAATTCTTTAAGAAGATACATATGCATCATTTCATATAATGAGAAATGTGTATTTACTCTCAGTTTGCTGTGGGATTCTTGTTTCATAGCGGGAATAATTAGCAATTATAATTCATGATACTAAGTGTTTAGAGGCTATGCATGACAGAAAGACAACAGTAGGAGACCGCAATTTGATCTGCATTGCCAATTCTCTGCCATCAGTTTGTTTGGCCTGGAGAAAGAAGCGTTTGTTTGGAAAATTTGGCCCATGGAAACATTTTATTGAAGTTCTTACTTGTGCTGCTTCACAAGTATATGGAGCTTAGGTACTACAGGGACGAGAGACGGAGAGATGTGCAAAGAGTTACCTGTGTGTAGTTCCTCTTCGTCTTAAAAGCTGTCACTTTGAGGTTCTCTATCCAGTAAAAAAACGCATTTTTTTTTTGTTTGCTTCTTAGTGTGTGGTAGTCCTTCAGAAATAAAAATGCACCTAACTGCTGCACACTGGGTATGTACGATGTACCCATCATTTGTAATAAAAAATTGAAAGCTCTATGTATCAGTGAAATTGATCCTACAACGGTATTTCCCAATTTACTTTTCCTGCTAGACCTTCCTTAAAGGCTCCATTAATCTTAGACTGTAAAGTACTGGTGCCTGATCAAAGATGCTGGGAGTAGCGGGTGCTCAGCCTCTTTTAGCAGCTCAGCCCAAGTGTGTGTTCTCCCTAGCTCAGGTCTTATCGGCTGGGCTGGGTTTTGGACTCCCAGGAGTAAATTTACTGATCTCTGCCATTAGGATGGGTTCCACAGTGAGGCCCTATAGAAGGACAAAGCCAGGCTTCACACTCAGGGGTGTGAGACGTTCACACTCAAATTTGGGTGTCACTCTATGCACAAGGTAACAGGATAAAATAAGAGAATTCTTGCTGAGATAACATTCAAGGTATGCAAGCTTTGTATCTTAGATATAATTAACACCTGCTTTTACTGCATCTTGAGGGCCTGCAGCTGAGACTGTAAATGCGCTTTTTTTTTTTTAAGCTGTTTAGGCTGGTCAGTTGGGTCAGTGCACAGTTAGGAACCAGATATAAGTGAATTTCTGCAACTTAGCAAAATGAAGAAATGCCCAAAGTCATTTATAGTTTTACCTAGTGGCATGCTTCATAAACTTCAGTGATACCCGTGCAAATTTCAGACATGCTAGAATAATTTTGCGTACCCCCAAATACGCTGATGCAAGATTGTTTCACCTGTATTTTAGAAGTTAGTTGTGTTCAAATTTTCTCCAGTGAGTGATGTTCATGGCTTAGTTTTTATTGCATAGGCTACATGTGAAAACATTTGTAATCTTGTGACAGAAAGCACTCTACATGAGGCATCAGATCCATAGTTAGATGAAGTTATAATTCTATATCTCTTTATAGATACCATCCTAACTGTTGAATAAATATTCTTTTGGTAGGTCCCTTCTCCGTGTTTTTTGTGAAAGAACTGAAGAAATTCACCAGAAACACGTGACAGCCTCTGAGGGGTTATTTTGAATATTCTGTGGAATTTTTTATGGGTACTGTATGTGTATTTTAATATTTTCACAAGGAAGGGATCATTTTAGTGAGTGTGCCTCAAATCACACTGTTGCTTTGACTTAAAATTCCCAGAAGCAGCACAGTGAGGGATGCTATAGAGGCTGAAAAGTACATTTTCTTACAATGTCTGCAGCTTTGTGAAAGACCTACAGATAACAGGTGTTTGTCAGATGCCCAGTAGAACTGGTAGTTGTTTCTGGAACTGATGTTTCCATTTGCATCTAAAACAGCAGCTATTTTATGCAACAGCCCCAAAGTACAGTCTCAGTTGTGAAGCCAGCACACTGGAAGCCCTGGAGCTTCAGGCAAGAGAAGGGCCTGGAGAAATATGATGCTGTTGGGGAGACAACCATTGGAAGGAAGCTGTTGACATTGTGCAGAAGAACTTGATGAGCTGTGTGGTTTCCCGTGGGTTTGTCTGCAGACCTTTAACCTATGTGTGAATTTTGGGTCATGCTGCTCCCTCCTTATAACAAGAATCCTGGCACACTGTAACAGCGGGATGTGATGTAACACAGTTTCTGTGCTTCTGATGTCTCGGATATTTCCTTGGGTCTCTCTGCAGGATATTGCCCTCAGTGTTTACCCTTGTGAGTTCAAGTGTAAGGCATTCTTAGTTCATCTTCAAGATCTAATTTGCCAGGAGATGTGAAACTGGGAATGCCACACTCTAAAGAATCTAAGGACATAGATCATCATTTGTGTAATCAGATATCACTACAAAGAATATAATGCTGGGTTAGATTTCAGTGGACATCATCAGACTTTTCAGATTGCAGCATGCACCTGTATTTATCTGTGGATTCCTATGGGTTTTCTTTTTGTCCGTTCTTACCACAGTTTATGATGTATTCAGGATATCTGCTGAGAAACATAGAGAGTGAGATGGGTAGAAAAATCATTTTCCATCCTGTAATACTTGTTCATAGCCTGCACTTAGTTGATATTCAAGGTTTTTTGAGGGCTTTTGTTTTGTTTTCTCAACAACTTTGTTTTCCTAAAACAAAACAAAGCAAATAAAAAGGGGAGTGTACTCTGGTGTGGTCTTCCAATTAAAACACTGTGAACTGTGGGAGATTAGGCTAGAAACCTTCCTTTCATTGCATAGCCACAGTGCTGAGGTCCGTTTCAGCCTCTGGACAGCTGACTGTCCTCAGATGAGTCTCTTTTAGTATTTCTTCCGTGAGGTTTTTCACTTCCGAAAACAAATGTTAAAGGTTTGGGAAATAGGCTTGAAGTTGAGTTCCTTGGGCTATTATTTTTCTCTTTTGTAGGCCTTGTTTTCTTGCATTTTCTACACCAGAAATTCTGTCTTGCCCTGGGGAAAATTCTCCCAAGGGAAACTTCACTGAAACTTTTACGGTTTTCACTGTAGTTAGTTTGAATTAGTCCCCCTGCCAAAACCCAGATAATTGGGATTTTTTTCCTTTCAAATGATGTACAAGTTGCTTTTATTTTTTTCCTCAGTGAAGCTAGATAAAATTGTCAAAAAAAAAAAAGAATCTTGAAGACAAGCAATTAAATTTATGGCTTCATAACTTGAAAGTTCATGCAGTTATTTGACTAAGAACAAATTCTGTATGTATGTGTGCCCGCCTGCTGGAGAATTAGAGAAAATTAAGACAGACCCTCCTCACATGTCCATTTCTCCCTCCTGTGAGATTCTAAGGAACTCATTTGGTTACTTTGCACCTTTATAAATAATAAAAAAAAGTTTGGATTGTCCGTAGCAGGAAAATTAGTATTTCCCACATCACTGAAGCGTGAAACCTAGTAATATATTTTATTTGTAAAGTAGCTGAACATGAAAGATTGATGGTAGATGTTGAGTACAATTATTATGCTGTGTCATCTGTAACTGCAATCTAAGTATTGTTTTTGGATGTTGTAGCAGCAGCTTTCTATACTGCTACATTGTTGGTGTTTTTTTTTTTTAGTTTCCCTCTTGTGCTCTGAGATGTGTGTTCAGTAGTAAGCATTCTAACTGTGCAGTCTGGTAATAGGAAATTTCTTAAAACCTCTGATTATATGTTTTGAATCTGTTGCATTATTTAGATGATTGAGATCTTTCATATTAATAGCTCAGTCATGTAGTAGACTCTTAAAGATATATTGTGCAGTTTGCACTAATATAGAGGTTGTGCTGCTAATATCACTTGCCAGATTGACAGAACTGTGACTGTTCATGTAGTAAATGCATGGTGTAGGCAGCTGAAACAGAAACAAGCTTTTCTGAATAGTCTTCCCAACTGGTTTCCATCCTGCTGTGGATAAACTTGTAGGGTAAATAAGACTACTGACAAATTTAGCTTTTAAAAATTTTTTTTCCCCCAGAATTCTCCACCATTACTTTATCTTTGATGCCCTTAAATGTGTTATCTCAACAGCTTTGGAAGAGATTTGTGAGAACATAAAGTTATTTTTCTCCTCTTCTCTTCTCCTTCATTGAGAAGATTAATTCAATATGAAACTCTGGGAAAACTACATTAAATGAATATGTTTTATGTTCTAACTTTGTGAATATCCTTCCACACAAAAGGCTCAATTTCATGTCCAGACCACTTTCCATAGGGATCTGTTTCTGAATATATATCTGGTGTGTCAAATGAGTGACCTGCAAGGAGCAGTATTACATCACTGCAAAACGAGTCTAATTGACAAATCTAATTGAGCTTGGAGTCAGGTCCCCAAGGCAAACTCTGAAACATTCACCACACCTGGATGTCTGCGTTGTGTCATTCTGATTGACCCCTGGACAATAGGGTTGATAGGCTTATGACATAATTTCATTCACTTTTTTTTGGAGAGAAAGTCATGTCTGTGGTGTATGGTAGTGACAGAAGGTCTGTAAAATGGGAGAGCTGTAAGATTGGAGTGTCAACTTCTGGTTTTCACAAGCACAGGGGACCTTGTGGACAAGAAGACTTTTCTTTCCCTTCCTGGATGCATTATAGTACTCTAAATTTTATAACAGTGAATGAACAAGGAAAGAAAACTCTGGTCTTTGTTTAGACAAGATGTACTTATCCTTAAACTGAAATAGCTTTTTATAGTCTGGCTTTCAACTTAGGAAAAATATTATGGTACATAATTTTTGGTTTTAATATGTAATTGAAGAAAAGATATGTTCTAAGAGCAGTATTACAGAGCAAGACTAAGTTTTGGCCTTTCAAAGCTTTCCGTTGGATGAGCAACATTTCATAGTGTTTTTCAGACTTTTCTCAGCCTCTTTAGGAGCTTTCTAATCTACTTGTTTCAATTATTGAATGCAGTCCATTCCCCCTATTCTTAACCACAAGAAACCTCTCTCCACCTCCCTACTACATCTCTTCAGAGTAACAGAACTGGAAGTGTGACTAGAGAAATCTTTGTGTATTTTTAGTTCTGTCTTGTCAGAATATTTTTCTTGGCTAAGAGAGAGCTAATGGCAAATCTATTAATGTGTTTTAATGCATATTCATTCTTTGTGTCTGCTGGGTAGCTTCTACTTCTTTTCCTATAATTTCTTTCATTGTTACTATGGCAAGTTCCCTTGCTTCTGGATTCCCCCTCCACTGAATGCACTTTTTACTTGCTTTTCAGCTTTCCCCTGTACTGCCTGACCAGTCTTCTCCTCCCCGTTTTCTTCCCTTGATGTGTTATTCTCTTGCTTACAATTATCAGTTATTCCCTCCAAATATAACTTCTAGATCATCATCAGACTTTCTGCAAGATTGTCCTCTAGTACTTTGATAGCTCTGTAGCAAAGAAACTGGGCACCTGTGTGCACAGCTGGAAATGAGGAGGAGGAGAAAGATGGGTGGGCTGTGTGTGACCAGCATCTTCTCAGAAGCCTCGTGCTGGATGCTCAGTGGGCTGCAATGGTCTGTTAAACACTGCGCGGCCAATCCTGAAATATCCAGCTACAAAAGTTTATACAGAACACACACATGAACCTTCTTTCTCTGCTGGACTCACATACCTAAATATCAAGATTTGATGTGAAGACAGTCCCTTGCTGATCAACAGGAATAAGAGTACTCAAAGTACTGGAAGTGTAAAGGTGTTATAAATAGTAACACAGCAGAACAGGTTGATCTGGGAAGTGTGAAGGTGGAGGCTGTACTGTGGACATATGTAGAGTGTCGGTGTGCGACCCATGTGAGTGATTGCTCCTGCAGACTTTTACGTAGGCAGCTCCCACTCAAACAGATACTCTCAGATTACTTTCTGAGGGGAGTTTTTCCTGAGTAATGGTCTGCAAGTGCAAATGTTGAGTGACTATAAGTGAGTTTCAGGTGTTTGAAAATATTTGAGCACAACCAGATAGCTCTTACAGAGCAGTAATGCTCCAAAATGTAGGTTTGTGGGTTTTCTTTTCAATATCACAGAACAGAGATTGTCAAGACCAAAGTGCCAAAAAATCAATATTGTTCTAAAATAACTCCTCATTTTTTTCTTGAGGTGTGTGAAATACGATGCCTAATAGGATATGCAGTGTTTATTAAACCAGTTTCTTTGCTATATATACTTCCATGATAAAAAGGTCCATCAATAATTGACTAGAATTGATTTTGAATTTTTTTATTCATTTTGATGGTTGTAAGTGATGCCTGATCAAGAAATAATCAGCAAAATCAGGACACAAAATTGCAAAGGAAGGATGTTTATTTTAAAATTCATTTTCAGTGCATTTAAATCTGACTCTGGAAATTCTCTATCTTGCTGTCCTCATGAATTTCATGTCTTTTCCTACAGAAACTGAATGACAGAAATACATTGCTGCATTTGAAAGGTGCCAGTACCTTTCCAACCATTTTATGATCCTTGGATATTGTAAATTGTATGGTGGAATTTAAGTATTAGCTCTTGTAAGAAGTGAGGGGACAAGGACATCAGCTGGGGAGGTTGTATCAAAATAGCTGAGCGGATGAGTTACATTATTCTCATGCTGGTAGCAGCAGTTCAGTATATTCCTAGTAACAAGTTTAAGTGTTATTAAACAAAAATGAATCCATTTTATTGGTGTCTGATGTTTTAATAGGTGCTAGTTAGGTACATTCTTGCTGTCATGGGCATTGTAGCACTAAGACCTTCAACATTTTTACACTTTCCCAGAAGAGTATAAAGAATTTTTGCTTAGGGCACAGTGCTTGTCCAAAGAATGGCCAAAAGGTAGAGCTTCCTATGTTTCCAGATAATGTATTCAGATAAGCAAATAGAATAATTTCAGATGGTTCTTATATAATATCAAGATTTATTTAAACAGTTTACTTGCACAGTGAATTATATTTGCTTTCATGAGGAGTAGTTTTAGAACAACTCTGAGGGTGTGAGAACATGACGATGAACTGCCCAATTTCTCCATCTGGTAAAATGTCCTTATATTTATAACAAATTTGCATACATCTTCATTTTCACTTGTACTTGCTTTTTTCCCTTACTCAACATTACTCTTACAATCATCCTCTTACTTCAGCTTTATTTGTAGGTAGGTTATGCTACACTACTTTACAACTATTTATATACTCATATTTGTGTACGTCATCCCTTGTATTAGTATATAGGCAAATGGATAAATTAGGTGTTTTGTGCTCAGGCAATCCTCTTAGCCCTTTTCTAATGAAGAGCATCATGTGTTTCCATGAATAATTGCCAGCACGGTGTTGAATGCATGTTACTCATCTTTTTACGATCTTCATTTTAGTACCAGGATCTTTGATATGTCCATCAGGCCATCCTTTTGTCATCATATAAACTACTCAGTCTTTAACTATGGAGCTCTTCAAGACTACTGGTTCAGGACTGAATTGTGGAATCCTTTTTCTTTTTTGTTACTGACATGGCATAATCGCATTATGTTCTGATAACTTATAGAGATTAATCTTTTGTGCTTGGGAAAGAAATTGTTAAAGAAAAAGCCACAATAAACCCTTAGACAAAAAGTATTAATTCAGCCTGTAAATTGCTAAGGAACCAGGTTTACATGGGTGTTTAATTCCCCCAAAGGTGACATTATTGGAAAAACTGTTTAATGAAAACAGGGTAAAAAGATGTTCAAGTTAGTAAAGCGAAAATGAAAGAGAAGGAACATGATAAACAAACAATTTCAGAAATTATACAAGAAGATAAAATGGAAGATAATTGTTTCTATTTCTATTAGTCTGTTAAAATCTGAAGTGGAAAATTCAGTGCAGAGACTAGGAGACATGTGGGGAATTTATACAATTTTTTTAGACTGAAGCCTGCTAAAAGATTCCACTGAGTCAGTATTCAGATATATGATATGATATTTACATAGATAGCAGGGGTATCTGGGGGTCTGATATTTAGTAATGGTAACAATAATGACTTTCAAGTGGATATACACCTCGGGCCTCAGAGTTCAAGCCAGTATTTAGTAGCTTGAAACAAGGATGAACCCCAATGTGTGGCAAGATTATCCCTGTCTACCTACTGCAAATTCTTGTTTCTTTCTGTGAAGCAGCTGGTGGTGACTGCTGTCAAAGACAGGACCTTGGATATGATCCAGTGTTGCAGTTCCTTTGTTCCTCAGCCCTCCCTAAGTGCTATTTCAAAACCCCTTGTCTTGTAGCATGCCTAAAAGATAGATGCAATTTAGCTATTTTGGGAAGTGAATGAATTTCAAAGCTCAATATGACTGTAAACACATTAACCAACTATATTTGACAAAAATGAACGTATGCAAGCATACAAGAAGAAAACTGCATTTACCTACGTTTATAAATTGTCAGTATGAGTCCAGTGGAGCACTTGTACACGTGTTTATCTATGAACCACAAGTACGCACATGCTCACCTGACTACCTAGGGAGCTACCACTGAAGCATAGATGCCTACAGAAGTGTCTATAGAGGCTCTTTAAAGTCACTTGTGAGGGCTTTTGTTCTTTTTGCTTTTCCCCCACTTGTAAATGCCAAGGTAACTTGTATGTAAATCTGATCTAGAGGCCATTGGACTCAGTGGGAATGTTTCCAGTTACTTTAGAGGTGATGTTTATGGTGAATAAGTGATAAGCAGAGCTGACTAATTTACTTCTGTGTACTTGGGCTCTGGCTTACTTGTATGCATGTTCTCACATGCTTTGCAGGCACATCAATGAAGGCAGTTGGATTTTTGCCCCAGTTTCTGTAGTTGTCATCACTAACACAAGAGTATCACGAAATCTTACATTCAGTGACCTTGTGATTACAGGTTCTTTCTTGCTGGACTGGGGTGTGAAAAAAATCCAGCAGCTTGAAGAGCATCTGATTTTATTTTTTTTCCCCTTATAAGAAGCTGCAGGATAAGACTGGATTTTGATTACTGCAACAGTTTCCCAACCTTTGGAGATAGGTTTCTTCTTGTCATAGTTGAATATTTTATTAATTGTTCAATCTGATAAAAGGCTAAAGATGCTGATGAACATGATGGTTGCAGTTGCATATACAGTTCCTTATCTGTATAATATCAAGAAATGTAGAGTCAAAGATAATAAGCCATTTGTTACAAAATACAGCAGGCATGTGAAATTGGTGTCAATCAGGTACCATTAACTAAAGTTTGACAAGCCCTGAAATTTTCTTCAGTGATTTGCAATATCCCCGCATTAACACATTTTCTAATCCAGAGGATGCTAGGAGCTAAAGAGATCTTGGAAAACTAGGAGGAACAGGTGTACTAATATCCCCATTTATTTAGTAAATTAATGAAGGGGGCAAAAAGTTTTTTGTTTTTCCCAAAGCTATGTGTAGTTTGGATGGATTGCAAAAGCTCTAGATTGCCGTATAGAACTAGGTAACCTTAAAACATAGCCTAACTCTGTGCAAATCTTACATTTAACCTCACAGTTTGTTACTTTTGTGTTTTGAAAACTTCTGTTTTCTTTCTGGTGTTGTTTTTTCTGTGTGTTGAACTTAAATCATGGCCAGAGTGAGAACTGCAGGTGATCAATGAGTCTAAATTTGACTGAGGATTCTTGTTTGAAGAAAGTTCTTAGCTTTAGTTACGGGGTTTTCTGGAGTTACTTGGTAAGGGAAGGAAGTAAGGAGAAAAATCTTTCCCCTTCATGAAAAGATTCACTTTCTACAGTTTTTTGATACTTTGATCACTAAATTGCAGGAATCGTAGAGAGCAGAGAGTGTAGGAGTGGGGTTTCCTGGGTTTTTTTTCCATTTTTTTATCTGCATTCTTGAGGATGAAGCCCTTTCACACATGAAATACAGGTGAAAATACAGAAACCTTGTCCAAGTCTGTTGGATGTTTTCATTCCTGATACCCTTAATTTGGAAGAAGCTGAATTAAATATGAATTGTAGTGCTGATGGATCACAGTCAATGTGTCTACAGAAGTGAAACATGAGTAAAGAGAATTTATAACATACGCTTCCTTTTGCTTTATGGAAGAGAGCCAAATACAAAGATGCCTCCTAGATCAGTAATGTGTTTATGGAGATATGCAGATCTTTTAGCTAAAGCTAAAATGTTAGAGAGAAATGCAAGCTATTCTATGGTGCTTTAAATCAAAAATGTGGAGAGCCAGCTAAAGTCATGACAATCTTTATCAACTTGGACAAAAATAATTTTTTTTGGCTATTTTTGAGATTTTTATAACGTGTCTTAGATTTATTTGGTGTATGGTATAGCATTCCATCACATATAATGTGTTTTTACTGATTCATTGATCTAGACATTCTAGGTTCAAGTTTGTGTAAGAAATTGAATACTTTCCTGAATTACTTACATTTATAATCAAGTCTTTCCAAACATTTTGTTTGTCTTTCCTAATTACGAACAAGGTCAGACTAAATAACAGCCATAAGGAAAAAAATCAACAAAAATGAACATGAATAGTAATCCTCAGTTCTAACTATGTAATCTTATAGAAGAAGAAAAATTATTTGACTCTTGGATTCTGCTCACATAATCTGGCTTGACTTCATTGACCTAAAATGTCCTAGGTTTTATCCGTGGAGAAATTTATTTCTCCTCCCAACAAGCAGATGATGTGTCATCAAAATCAACAAAGACCTAGATAAGATTTTGGATCCGCTTGCAAGTGCTAATGACAAAAGTTAACATTCCCATTCTTACATGCCAATCAATTGTGGTTCCTTTTATGCTGTTCTGATATGGAAATAAACTCTTTCTACAGCTGGCTTTCCGTTGGAAAGGAGCATGTGCAAGATTTGCTCCTGCACTAATGGAGCTACAGCGATTCCTTGCCCCTCAGGGCACAGCCAAACACACACTGCATCTTTCCTTCCTGCCCTCTTCAGAAGCAGTTCTGGGTTTAGTTTCCCTTCCTGCTTGTTGCCTGAGGAATCACAGGTATCTGTGTTTAAGGCTGGATAGGTGCTTAGAGAAATCATAGAGAATGGGTTATTTGCCAGAAGCCAGGTAATCAGGTAAAACTGAGATGCAAATGATAGTTGAATTATCCTGTGCTGAGCCCTCTGCAGCCATAGACAGTTGATTTCCAGCAGAAATTTCTGTGAGGGTTTTTTTTCTGCAGATCAAACTGTTCTCTGTAGTTCATCTGCTGCTAAGGTAGTGACTTTTAATTAAAGTAATGATACACATATCAGAATTCCTAGTGGTATTTTGTTCCAACCTGTTGTTCAGTTAAATACGGATGAATTGTTCTTGCACAGATCTTTTGGTTTTGCATTTGGAAACTGCTGTGGATTGTTCAGTGGCTCTTACACCTGGTAAAATGCCTTGGCTTATAAAGATTGTGTGTCAAGATGTTTGTTATGCTTTTTCTTTCTGTGAGACTGGTCTAAGAAAGATAGCTACCTTCCTTGCAAACTTTGAATTTCATCTCTTTGGACTAGCATGACTAAAAGAGCACTGCCTGGTACCCTGCCATGGGATACAGCAGATCCAACAGGTGGGATGTGGAAGATCCTGCAGTAATGCTGTGTTACAGACCCTGGATTGTGTTAGGTGGCCCATGGTGTGGACTGCACAGCAGGGAGCTGTGCTCTGGGCAGGGACCCACAGCAGCCAGTGAAGGTGTTTTGTTTGGGGGTTTCTTCCCCTTTATGGTAAAGTAGTGTTTTCATTTTTTATCTGACTTGTGTGTCCTGGCACATTTATGTATTAATACTAAATGCTTTATGTTTATGTGCTGCAACTTATAAGGCTGAATTCTTCACTCAGACTGTAGTTCCTCTTAGGATCTCTTGTTACGTCTAATGAGATGAATGGCATGGTGGCGTTCACCTTAATTAGGTCAGAATTTAAGGCTGAAGAAAAATTGTAGTTAGGATCACTTCACTGAAACTTACTGGAGGTGTATTTTTTTCAACAATCCATTACAGTGGAGTCAAGAGGTAACTGGTTTAACTGCTTTTTTGGTGTTTTGTGATGGTTTTATACACGCACACACAAGCACGTATACGTATATATATATATATATAGGCATTGCAATGGGAGAATCTTTCTGAAGTGACATTACGGTAGAATAATTTCCAAGCATAATCAGCTGTTTTAAAAGCTTCTGTTGTTGTTCCGCTTTTACAATAGGAAATTATATGGAGAGAAGATGTTGTAGCATAAAGGAACTGTTCTGTGCTGCGAGCCAAAGGACATCATTAGGAACACTCCTATTATCTGGAAGCCTGACTTCCTGTCTCAGTTTCCTCGTGGGTCTCAATGAATGGCAGAAGAAAAGGAACACTTTCCTGCTTGGCCAGAAACTCTGCTAAGTGACTCCTTTGGCTGCATGCCACACCATGCTCCGGAATAAATCCTGCAGCTCCCCCCTGAGTCTGGAGGGTACTTGCTGCAGTTCCTTAGGGTTGGTGGAGTGAATTTTAGAAAGCCCAACCTTCCCAGGAATGCTGTAATGCTTCAGGTGTCCTTTTGTACATCTTGAAAAACTCTTTTTGTGATAGAGAGCAATAGATGCAATGACGTTTTATTAATGTAAGCTTCCATGAGAATGAAGGGATGGTAAAGAACGGCAAGTACGTTAGGATTTTCATATATGGTAAATGATTTTACTACAATGAAAATAGTGTAGCATGCCTTGTAAAAAGTACCAAAGATATGCTTAAAATAAGATGCTTTTAGATATGCATTCAACTCAATAACTAATTTTCTGGTTCTTTTCCACATAGTTTTAGCACATCAACTAGTGTTGATGTGCTAAAGTTATAAATATACTTTTATTGTAAAGTATAAAAATAAGGTAGTAAAGATTTTTGTATATAGAATAAAACGAGTTTCAGACATCTTATTAAGTGCAGTAGATGATGCTTCTGTCATCTTTTATGCATAGAGAGGATTTTAAATAATTATTTTCCTTTTTTATTTCTGGTCTTTGGTACATTTCTTTAACATACATATTAACCCTCAGAACTTTCAGTATCTTCTCTTAGCTCTGATTTTAGTGAAAACTGCAGCACCAAACTTTTGATACAGTTGTTACTGTCAGTTTCTATACTTTCTATTTTAACTACTCTTGGCAAGCAAGAGCCTTGCAGCTGACTCAAAGGAAACTTGGCGAAATATACACCATTTCCCAATAGCCTTTCTCTATAACAGAAGATATATGGGACAGTGTTTAATAATTTTTGTCTTGTTTTGTATCCAAGAAGAAAAATATTCTTAATTCTCTGGAGCAGGGAAATGCTCACCATAGTTAGTGTTCTGTATGTGTCATCTTTCAAAGGTGACAAGCAGCTGTCCAGCTGGAAATGTTTGGCATACTTGGAAAAAAGTACAGAAAACACTTAAAGCCACTGGTATATTTCAACAAGAAAGTATCAATCAGGTTCTGATTTGTTTGGTTTGCTTTGTTTTGTTTTGTTTTGTTTTGTCTTGGTTTTTTTCCCCAGCTAGTTTGTCTCATGGTTTTTACTGTGTGTTCCTTGTTCAGGCTTTCCTGAATTTTAATGTAAACTTACTCTGCGTGACTTTCATGGTGTACTACCAGAGAGGGTGATGTGAAACAACATTTCTGCCACTGAAACAGCTGTCAGCTTCTTTTCATCTGTGGGGATGCAATTGTGCCATACAGGCTTGATGTTGAGGTCACTGGGGTTTTTTTCCAAGGAAGCAGAACTGCTGGATTATGCTCATCATGTCAACCCGTCCTGTAGTCTGTCTTCAGACTCCTCTGTACAGGTGGCTAAATGCTTTCTAACATTTCTTTCTAATGCCCTTGGCTGACAATCAGTGCTCCCAGCCTTGATACCTGTGCATTTTGAGACGTGGCAGTAGTGGAGGCACAGTGGGTGGCCTTTTCTATCCGTTGGCTACAGGAAGAAAGCAGACACTGCCGTTTTTATGGCACTTTATTGATATTAAGGTCATGATTTTGAAAACCAAAGGTTGGGAGATCTCATTTATTCCCATTGCTTCCCCTCCCTGAGCAGCAACACAACCTTGTCCTTTCTGTTGCACCTAAGAGTTCTCTCCCAGATGTCCTTTTCTTATCACCTCCTGATTCAGGGGGAGAGGGAGGGACTTCTGTGCCTGGCCACAGTATTCAGAGTGTCACTGGTAAGATGCCACCAAAAGTTCCTTATCCTTTGCACTCATGGCACAAAATGTAAAATTTTAACTAACACAGTGGAGAAGTGTTGATTTGTATTGTTGACGTGGGTGTATTTCAGTGTCTGTAGTTAAGAATTTCTGGTTATTTTGAACAGGTGTCACATAATAAATGAAAAAAACCAAAAAACATCCTTAACAAGAGGATTTTTTTGAGCTCCAAGAAGAGAGAACACTAAAGGTGCAGAAGGCAGTGCAAATACATATTTCCAAGTTCTTTTGGGTCTGTATTTATTTTAATTCACTGTATTTTTACGTTTATGCAAGAGGAACTCTTCACGCCTTCTGTGATCTAAATGAATTCCTGAGTTAAATGTAGGTGTTCTTCCTGAAAAAAAATACAAGCTAGCGAAATTCTGCTATTGTCCTGTTAACAGGACAGAATTTGGCCCAACTATTTACATTATTTTCATCCTGACTTTTCAAGTAGGGATTTGGATCCAGTATTGAAGGTTTACCTTTTAAGGACTCAGGTCTATATATGCTTTACCAGCATTGCGTATCATCATATTATTTATCTGTTTAATATCTGCATTCATTATTTAATATTTGTCTAAGGATATTGTATCACATCTATAATTTACCCGGAAGAGTTTTGCGTTCCTGAGTTTGTGTTTGGTTTGTTATGTTTTATTTATTTTTTTTTTCCTCAGAGAATTCTCTGAAATAAAGTTTACACAGAGTTTCTTCCTGACGTTTTTCTGACACTAATGTGGGAGGAAGTAGGTCTTTAGTAGACACATGGTACTGCAAGTCTGTGAGAGGAAGTAGTGCTTCTTTGTGTAGACTGGCCTATGGATTGATTTGGCTTGGATATAGCTAGTAATAAAATGCAATATTGATGCACCCAGTTGACATGACTGTGAGGAGAGCTTGTCAGTGCATTGCAAGCTTGTAGGTAAAAACTGAGTTAAAAATATTCCCAAGGAGGACTGCCTGAAGGAGGTTGTTAAAGTTTGCTCTGACTAGATCTGTCAAGTTTCTGTTCAACTGCAAAGCTAGAAGAGTAGTAAGAAACTGGGTAATTCTAAAATTATTATTCCAGTTGTTGCTTATATAAATGACGTGTTTTAATTCTTACATATCTGTGTAGCTGTGGTAGTTTGAATTTTTTTAGATCACTAATTTAGACTTGAGATACTTATTACACTAAAACATTAGCTAGTCTTGGTTATAAAATGTCTGCTTCATTTATGTTGTCAAAATGAACATAATGTGGTTCAAGCAAGACTTCACTCTCAATCAGCTCCATAAGGTCAATTAAACTGAGGGTGCTGGAACATCTAGCTGTAGTATATGTTGGCACAGAAACAGTTTGATAGATCAACTGTAACTTGAAGAAGTGTGTGAACTTGGGTTTTAATTGTGAAGGTTTTATGTAATTTGGTAATGTAAATGAAAAATGGGAAATTGCTGTCGTTATGGGTTCTAGATAAAATCTTATGGAAGCGTTTGCCAGCCACTTCACTGGTTAACAGAACAGACTAATATTAAATTTAGAGCAGTAAAATCTGTATGGGGGACACTTTGTATTTGAAGATGACTTGCTTTAAAAGCTTACTGATCTATGCAGTATGCAGATTTTTCCTGGAAGCAAAGTATGTCTTTGTTTCAAACCATTTACTGCACTTGAAGAAATGTTTGTGGCATAGGAGCTCGTGTTATAACAAAAGAAGCCATTCCAAAGTGAACTTCAAGTACTAGTGAAAATGTTGATAAAGGTAACAAGGACATAAATTTCTTGGTCCCCTGAATATATTGTTTCAAGTCTATTTTTCGTGAAGAGAAAATAAAGTGTCTGTACTGAGTAGCCGTAACGCACACATTTCTCCTGTTGCTTAAAGGCCGAGTTTTGTCCTTAGTTAAATCAGTGGGCATTGACTTAACATCCACTGGCAAATCTATCTTGGAACTCTCTTACATTAATAGTTTGGATAAGATTGAGTTGACTGCATTGGGAAAAATGAACTCTCACCCTTATCTCATCCAAACATACAACATATTCATCTAGTAGTAATAACAATAATAAAAATTACTCTTGAGCTGATGCATTGATGATCTATTTTGTGGGAGAATGAGTGCAAATTCTCCACTGAAGTGCAATATACATCTGCCTTCCAAACCACATTTTCATTTATCAGTAGTGCCGAATTATCTGCCCAAAATTGTAATCACCAGTTCAGATTTTGCAGGTGCTTGATGTGCATTAATTTTTGGGTTGATTTTTCCAAAGCACACTGCTTATGCACACATTGTAAAGGATAACCTCTTTTAACTGTATTACAATTAACTATACAGTGTTACACTCACTGCATACAGTTTTGGCTTTTGCTCTACAGTGGTAGAGAACCATGTCATTAGGGTCACTTTCAGCAAACTCTTGTGTGCACAGAGGTGTTGAGTATTCCCTTGGGCTTCTCAAAAATCATCCTCATCAGCTGGGCCTTTTAATATTGTGTGCAGTTTTGGTCACCACAATATAAGAAAGATATTAAGCTACTAGAGAGCATCCAAAGGAGGTGAACAAATGTGATCAACAAAAGGGCCTTGAGGGGGAGGTGTATGAGGAGTGGCTGAGGTCACTGGGTCTGTTCAGCTTGGAGAAGAGGAGACTGAAGGGAGACCTCGTTGCAGTTACAGCTTCCTTGTGAGGGGAAAGCCAGGCACTGATCTCTTGTCTTGGTGACCAGTGACAGGACCCGAGGGAATGGCCTGGAGTTTTGTCAGGGCAGGTTTAGTATGGATATCAGGAAAAGGTTCTTCACCCAGAGGGTAGCTGGGCTCTGGAACAGCTCCCCAGGGAAGTGGTCACAGCACCAAGCCTGGACAGTGGTCTCAAACATGTGGTGTGGTTCTTAGGGTGTTCCTGTTCAGGGCCAGGAGTTGGACTTGTGGGTCCCTTCCAACTCTGATTCCATGAAAGCCACTTCCACTTGCATTATGTCAAGGAATGTAACCAGTGAAGCAGCTGGCTGTTTCTGTGTCATACCTGTCATTTAGGGTCTTGCTCTCAGATCTAGCTGCGTACTTCTTGGCTTTCATCGGCAGCAAGCAGCATGCCTGTGCTGCCTGCTGCCAGTGCCCAATGAAAATACTCGCTCTCTGGGGACTCTGATTCCTTGATAGACAGAGGTTAAGATGAAGTAAGAAGAAATCACCATAAATCTGAGGCTTTGTGAGGATTCTGAAGGTTTGGCACGGTGGGAAGCAATTCCTGTTGCTTAGCCTCTTAAAACTTGAGCACAGAAAAAACAGTGTGGACTGAGTAACAGGCTAGGACCAGCTGTAGGAGGGTGAGAAGCTGGATGGAGGAGGGAAAATGAAGTTATGCCTTTGCTGTGCAGTCGTTGGTTAATTCCTAGAAAAGCTAGAATTCATTGTAGCCCAGTTAGATGGTTCCACACACAGCTGGTCACTCGTTTTGCATGTCAGGGACAGGTTTTGATACAAATGGCATGTTCTAAAGCATACAGGTCCCCCTCTATTGTTTAATCACTTTTCCAGATAGTTTTATTTTCAAACTTGTGTGTGACAGCTCCTCACTTTCAAAGACATGTATTTTGTCTTCCACGCTGTTCCTGCTTTTCCACTCAGGATAATACATAGTTTTGTTGTTGACTTTTTTTCTTAATATTTTATTTTATAATTTTTCTGATTAATAAAAGGATCTTGTCTGTGTACAGAGCCTTCTTAGGTTTGTCTGTTAAAATA
This sequence comes from Rhagologus leucostigma, assembly GCA_013397725.1. NCBI lineage: Eukaryota > Metazoa > Chordata > Aves > Passeriformes > Rhagologus > Rhagologus leucostigma. The sequence goes on from VZTD01004799.1 coordinate 2,699,881, forward strand.
CTTAACAGAGGTCTTTAATGAATTCCAGGATTTCTCTCCCTCATTTTTTAGGGAGACACATTGTGCTGGAACACAATCTTTTAAATTTGCTTTTGGTGAATGAAAATTTGGACAAATCAATTTTTTTTGTTTCTTTTCTAGTCAGACACATTAATTCCTGAACAGGCTCTGAAAGCTTCTATTGCTGTCTCAGCCCATCACAGACATCCTTCCCAGGAGTGCACCTCGTGGAGTCAGGCTGTTGTGCACCAGTAGTCTGGAACCAGGCATCACCTTTCATTTTGCCCAAGATGCAGTTTTGTTAATGGAAACAGCAGCAGTAAAAACTTGAACCCTGACTTCTGAATAATCAGCTAAAGTTTCTTTAGTGTAGGTCTGACCTTTGCCTTCCATCAGCACAACAAACGCCCTGAAAAGCAATAACAGAAAAATAACTTTCGTTTTACAAACCACATTCACCTTTGTGAAACAGAATTGCTGTGTAGCATCTCCCATCTATCCAGTATTATTTTGTTTTCCAGTGAACTTCTCTTCTAGAGCTTGTAAGTTATAAGGTTGTCTCTGGTTTTGTTTAATATATTTATAAAAGTTCCTATTATGTTTTTCTTTTATTTTATTGTTTATACTGGCTGGAAGAACAAAACTAAAACTTTCTTCTCAGGTTGGAGCATAATTTGGTGAGATTGCTCAGCTTCTGATCTCACTACCAAAAACGTCTTCTTTTAGGAGCTGATAAAAATATTTGGCTCTGTTTCACCTCAGTCACTCTTGGCAGTTCTTCATCTGCTCTTCTGGGGTTTCCATCTGCTCTTTTATTCTGCAGTTTCTTCTTCAGGCCCCAATTCAGCAGCACCAATTGCAAATTGCAAATAACTGAAAACATCACTGATTCTTCTGAGGGTATGGGGTTGGATGCAGGTGCTATTCTGCATCTCTGTCAGAGTCTTCCAGGATTTTATCTCACTGCTAAAATGGAGAATATGGCAATTCCCTGAGGCTTTGAGTATTCCTTTGTTCTTCCTGCCTCACAGGTGCCCAAAGATTTAACCTACAGCTGTGTACATAACTTAAACCTGAAACCAACAAATCTATGAATTTAAATACGTTACAAGGGCTAAGGAAAATATTCTTTTTATCTAATGAACTCTTCAGATTAAAGTCCTCTTAATTACAGAACAAAGTGTATGAATGCATGTGAAATTAGATTTATTAAAAACCGTTTGTTAAGTTTTTTCCCAGTAATTTATACTTGGTCTGTTATTTAAGCACTTTTAACTTAAAAAAAATTCACAACTCTAATAGGGGTTATTGATGCTGAATAATGATTTGCTCTCAAGTGATTAAGCTGCTAACCAACACTCTACATTATATATAAAAAAAAAAATTCACACATAGACATGACTGTCTGCTTACTTATGTATTTCCCTTTCAAATGTGTTTGTCATTTCACAGGACTTTTTACCTCTTACCCATGGATTTTTTTTTACAGAAAGCACAATCAAAGTTTCCTTGATCATCTAGCTGGTGAAAATGTAATTGTAGTTGTGTAGTGCTGGTGTACCAAAAGGCATATCATTATAGTGAAACCCCTATATTCATTACTCGTAGGAGACAGCTTGTCTGACTTAATGTAAAGCTTAATCAGAAGGTTTAGAAGGGAAAGTAACAGAAGAAAAAAGACCTTAGTAGTGAATACATGCATAATGAATTGATTCATTCAGTGCTTTCCTTGTAGTTTTTTTTTCACTTGCTCTTGCAGTGTACATTTTGTCATACTGAGAATTTAATTAATGGTAGGGAAAAAAAAGGTAATAGTTCTGTGTCAGCCTAGCACTGACATTTATGACAGCCTCCTATTGAGTTAGCAGGGGTTTTTTTCATATAGAATGCTGACAACTTATCGTGTAAAAGCTTTTTAATAACTTTAACAGTGAAAAAGATCATTGAACAAAAAAGTGGTTTAATAAAAATCTTTACATTATCCATTTATTGAAGCATGCCTTCTACACAAGCTCTTGGTTTTCTTTCAAGAAACTATTTCGTATATTCCACCAGTACTTTCTGCTGTCTCAGAACTATTGTGTAAACTAGAGATATTTACAGCAGAAGTGTATGTGGCAGATTTTTTTGGTTTAAATTTTATTTTCCTTTCACTTTCAAAAATAATGATGGACAGAAGTGTTTCCCTTTGACCACTAAAATAGTCAGAATGTAATATTAATCTGCCTGTACTGGAGAGGAAGTCTAGGGAGCCTAAAACACCTTCTAAGCTTAAAAAAAAGTCAATTTACTGATGCATGTTAGCAAATCAGCTATTCATGGTGTTTTCAGGCACAGTGATGTGATCATGGTAGACAAAACCAGGAGGAGAAACGCTGCACTGATTGATCTTTCATTCCTTACCCCCAAATCTTCCTAAGTCAGCTTTTAGCATTTCCTACCAACTCTGAGAGCTGAAGGCAGGTGGTTCTTTCTTCCCCAGTGTACCTGGGGCAGCTGTGGAAGAAACAGGAGTGCACTGGGAGCTTTGCATCAGCACCAACAGAGTTTGCAGACCTGATGGCCGCTGCTGTGAGCCTCTTAGCCAGTGCAATCTTTTATTTTTCTCTCTCTACTGCAGCTTGCTGGCTAAGTATACCTTCTTTCTTCTGTCCATTCTAGGGTGTAAGAAGGCACCTGCCATATGGAGTCTGTCTGGGAAGCCGCTTCTGTCATTTTTTTCCCAAAACAGAAGGGGAGAATTGATTCTTCCTTTATCACAGGGGAAACTTTTTCACTGCTTTAAGCCCTGAGGGTTTAAATTAAACTTGGCAAGACTTGAGCCCTTAGTCACCAGAATGCGTTACCTGCCCTGACTGCATCATCTCCTGTATTCAGAAGTGACCTGGTTTCCACACAGTTGGTCCTGCAATAAACAGATTAATGCAGGCAGGTGCTTACCATTACTGCCTGTTAAGTCCTGAAAAACTCCTTCCTGCTGATGTCACCATCCCTGAGGGCTGGTGGATGATCTGTTGCCCGCATGGCCATGAAGAACTGCTAGCAGGTGGGGAAATCATTGCGCAGGACCTTTCCCATGATGGTGGCAGGGAAGAAGGAGTGAAAAAAGAGATTCTTTTCATATCTTGTTTTTGGAGAAACTGTGGGAGTGGTAGGTTGCTGGAGTTCCTGAAGACTCAGGATCCTGAAGAACTATTTGTGAATCAGGAAGATGTTTTGAGGAAGGCACTTGTATAAAGGCTGACTGGCTTGTATGGGGTAAAACAATACAAATAGTGCGGTGAGGCAGAAGCTCTGATCAGAATCCCATTTACTACTTCGCTTTTAATCTTAGCTTAAAAGCTTGGGAGAAATTTTGCTACTGGCTTCTATCCAGCCAGAATTTGTCCTTTTGTTCTACTTGTAACCAATGAATCGTCCTAAATACTTTTGTTCTGACTCAGTATAAAAATTTATTGTGGTCAGCATCACTGTTTGTAACATACTGGGTGTCACTGGATTGCAGTGTAAATCATTAGAGGCGTACATAAGTAATACTGGCTAAAATACCTGGTGAGGCAGGTGATAATGTGTGTCAGTGGAGTTGTTTGGGCTTTCTTTTGGTGATTTTAACTAACTTTGTGGTCAGACAAGTGCTACTTATAACTTCACAGTTATGTCTGCATTGAGTCCAAGAAATTCAATGTAGTGGATGAAAGAACACTATTGAGAAGAAAGCGATTGCTGACATAAGATTTGAAGGCTCAAAGGGAGAAGAACATCTTCCCTATGGCTGTGTTTTCTGCTGTGAAGTACATTGTCTACAATCTTATCCTAGTTATTTATTCTACCTTGTTCACAGCATTATGGGGATAAAAATAGGACCTCTTTAAAATGGTTTTGTTTCTATAGTACCTGAGGGCCTCAAATGAAACGTATCTTGGACTCCATCTGGAAAAATGATCTCTTGCAAGCTCTGCCCAGGCAAATTCTATATTTGTATAGATGGATGTTTGGCCTGGAAGATCATCTTTGGTGACTCAGTGCATATGCCAATATGTTGCTATTGACAAAAATGGAAATTCTGGCTAGAATATTTCTTCCGGGGACTGTGTTAAGAGCTGCTTTGGGAGATCTGGCCTCATAAGCTCAAATTATATTTACCGTTCTTGTGGCTGTATTCCAACACTGGTTCTAGGTGGGAAACAAGACATCTATGAAAGATGTCAGTTATTGTATATTTTATTCCAGAAATTCCCAGTTCCACTGCTGTCTGAAAATACAGGGTGATGCTCACTAAGATGCTCAGGTCTGTGAAATAGAGCAGAACTGTTTTATAAGTCATGTTGGTCCTGTGGGCAGGTGTATTGGCTGAAAAACATAAAGAAAAAGACAAACAAGTCTCTCAGTAATAGTATGTTTCCATGAAACTCATGTTAATAGCTTTTCCATTGGTTTAATGAAGTAAATGGAGCTCATAAATGCTGTGGTTTTCTGCTTTTGTATGTGTAGGGTTTGGATCCTTTCCCTTCCTTTCCTTTCCTCCTATATTCTTGAAATCACTTCGTGAGTTGCTCAAAGCACTTATTTTCCTCCTAGTTTCTCAGAACCCCCTTCTCCCAGTCTTCCTTAGCTCGAGAACCAGCTTTGCACAATGAAAAGAACCCATTTTAACTACACAAAAGACACAAAATATTGTCACAAAAGAAAACAAAATGCTACATATATGAAATCGAGTATGAAAGCAAGAAAATCTTACTACCTACCCCCTCGGCCTGTTTAAGGCATGATGTGCTGTTTATCTGTAGAGCACGTTGCCCATCTGTGGCAAGTGATCAGGTCAAATAAATAAACAGTAGTCCAGACTCTTGAGTTCTTTACTCTGGCAGTAAATTAAATGAGAATTCGCTTACGTGAAAAGCTAAATGAGTATTTCAGAGCAATAAAAAGGTGATGGAAAATACTCAAATATGCTAGTACTGAAGAGCTATAGAAGATCAGTGCCAAACCCTGGATCAAACTGAACGCCCACAACCACAACTGACACCAAAGGTGGGTGTGGAGTTCAGGGGAGAGCCAAAAATGAACTGGGATTTTTACCTCCATCAAAAGAACTGTAGTTTGCCCATGTACAAATCACACATGAGGTAATGAAACCTCTACTAGTTTTTTAAACGTCTTTTTGCAGAAGTTTGTTGGTTGTGTCATCTGTAAGGGATAGTCTGCAGAAAGCAAGAAGATTTCCCAGACATAGGAGGAAGGTATTGGTAGTATGGTATCTCTGAGCTCTCTCAGTTGATGTAGGATAAGTGGCAAAGTAGGAAAACCTGGGAAAAATTATGTCAAGTCCTTTGTTAATGCTGTCCATTGTTCCAGGTAGCTTCATTTTCGAGTTGGCTACATCTTCCCTTCTTCTGATGCAGGTCCGTTCTAGAAATGGAGACAAATGAGGCAGCCATGACACACAGAAAACACTTTACATATTTCATGGATTAATACTTCAGAGGAAAAATGTGAGGCTTTTGCCTAGGTTTTTTTAAATGTTCAGTTTTCATGTAGACCCAGGTAAAGTATGGCTCTATACTAGAGGAAACTATCTTACCTCTGAAAATCTACTGGAAAGTGAAAGAGAAGAGACATATGAGACAGGAATGGACTCTGATAATAATTGTCATGATCTGGTATAGCAAGAAGAATTGGAACTTGTGCAGGTGCTAAATTGCATTTTATATGTGTCCTTACACTTAAATCAGTGTTCTGTTTCCTGTATGAAGAAAGGATGTTCCCCCCTGCTGTTTGACATTCTAGATGGTTGTTATTGAGTACCAAGCAAGGGAGGTGAGGTAAAAGAGGAGAATTTAAAAGCATGAGAGAAAAATCTGTGAGAAAACAAGCACAGGGATGGAAGGTATAAGATAGGAAAAAAGGGAGAGAAAAATCTTACTTTTATGTTTATTGATCTGGATGTGAAAATACAAGCAAGTGAATAGAACAGTAAGGGAGAAAACAATAGATTAACAAACCCATCTCTCATATTGTACACAAATATAAAATCTGAAGAAGCTGTTAAAAGAATTGGAAAGGAGATTATAGAGCAACCTGAAAACAAACTACTGTGAGATTCACACGCCTAAGAAGCTTGAAAAGGAGGTGTGTATAGAGGTCTTTACAAGCCACACCGGGCTGTCCAGCAGCTGGTGAGGATAGTGTTAACTGCTGCAGGAGGAGAGGGGAAGCCACAGCTGCATGCCCTGGGCACAAGGACTGTCGAGCACCTGTCAGCAAAGGAAGTGAGGTGGGGCCCTGCCTCACTGAATTATGGTTTTCTCCCAAGGCATTATAGCAGGAGCATGTGCACTGTCATCCACACAGGCTTCTATTATACAGAAAAAGACAAGTGCTACTGGAAAAAGTTCATTATGCAGATTGCTTGTATGTGAAATTTGCTTTCACAGAGATATTCTTTTGTTTTGCTTAGGCGTAGACTGCGGTAAATGGAATCTCTTTAACTAAATGTAAATTATTTTCTGAGTAATGCCTTTATTTTCTTTTTCTGTGTGTGTGTTTGTGTGGTGCTGCGTAGATTTTGGAAAAAAATATTAGCCTATCCAGCCGTGGCTTTCGTAAGTTATAATGTTTTAGTTCAGTGTAGCGGCATAATGGGTATCCACTTCTTCTCATTGTACACACAGAATAGTTAAAAATCTCTTCTTCCTTGTCATGCAAATATAACTGTCCTAAGAGCTGTTAGCATAGGACAAGCTGGTTAGGAGGGAACAATCAAACAAAGCCCTGTGTACCTAATCTGCAGCTGGTTTTGGGTTCGTGGTCCATCAAGCTTCTCTCAGTTTCCTTGAAGCCTACACCTTTTCAAGGGGCTGCTGTAACACAAAGGTCTTGTGTACCCAAGAAAAGTGTAGTGATTAAATCACTTAAGTTTAGAGATCAGTATAAACAAGGCATTGCCTTCTTTAGGCATTCTTTCTTCAATTTAAGAGCACCCATGCTAATGTTTCCAGGTTAAATCAACATAAAACATCCTTAAAGCAAAGAACTCCAGCAAACTTGGTGTGTCAACAGCATTAATTAGTCAAATCAGTTGCTGAAACAATGCTCTCAGATACAATTGAAGGTTCTTCTGTGAAGTTTCTTCACCTTAATGCTTTATTGTAGACACAGTAGAAAATTATGGATTAAGATAGGTTTGTTAACTTTACCTTGATAGTACAATTAAGGATAGATCTGGCAGGAAAAGAACAGGTTGCCGGCCCACTTCCCCCTTTGCTGTCATTGGTGCCGAGTGCTGAAATCACTCTTTGTGCATATATGTACTGAAGGGCTTTGTAGAGGATGATGGGAAGACAAAGCATCTAAAAGTTAATGGCAATGATAATAAACTCGTTGCCACTTAATGGCTTTAGATGAGAGAAGAAGTAGTATGTAATCAAATGTTATTTTAGCTTGCAGAGTTTGGAAATTTCTTATTTTTCCCGAATTTGAAACACTAGGTCAGTATAGCGAAATCACAGTGACATCATACATAGAATATTTTCTGGTGGGGGAGATTTTTCTGAAGTTGAATTTGTGAAGAAATATGTGTATTTTGTCTACCCAGCTGAATTAAAAAGTGTCTCTTACCAAGTATGCATGAAGAGTTGCATTTTTTTAATATCTAGTTTACCACGAGCATTTGGTTTTATGAGTTTTTTTGATTTTAGAACATATGAGCAATAAAACACGTATTGGAAATCCATTGGTGTGATTTGTGAGATACAGTTCTCAGCTGAGCTTTATAATAGTTGGTAATATACCTGCTTACAATTTAGGACATATAGAGTTTTTTTTAGGATAAGCCAAGAGAATGACTGAATGCTAGGATTGAAGTGACCTGATTTGGCAGAGTAGGGAACAAGATAATATAGATAGTTATTCCACTGAAATTTAAATTAGTTTGGTTTTGGGTGGAATTAAATGCTCTGTAAAGAGTGCTTCTCAGAATTGAGATATTTTGAAAGCATGCTGACTAAACCCTGATCTCAGCTTCTGTTTAGGTGTCTGATTTCTATCAGCAGTGCTTCCATGTGTGGAATGAGAGGAAATCTGAATAAGGCAGAGTGTGTGAAATGTCAACGAGACTGAATTAGTTATACAAACTCAAAGAAAGATTGGATAAAGCAGCTGAAATGTTTAATTATTGAAGCAACTCATTATAAAATCTGTAAGTATGTGCTTTAAGCTGTGTCTTATTCTGTAGGTATGAGAAACAAGTCCATTTCTTTAATTACATGGGTGCTTTCAGTAAGCCACTTCATTTTTACAGTGGAGACTCTTGTTTGTCAAACACATTTTGATCTAGTTTAGCTGACAAAACAGAAGTTTTTGCTGTGAATAAGGGCCTGGTGAGATAAGATGTTTCAAAAGTTTCTGTTCCTAACCATTTTAAATGAAGTTCATACTTGTATGTTTGCTAAGCTTGTGCTCACGACCGGTCTCCCACTTGCTCTGCAGCTGTAGTCAAATTATCTGAGCAGCTAAGGTGGGCCTGGCAAGTGTTTTTAAACTGAAGTGGTAGGCGTGGTCCAGTTCTTCTGACTCTCTAAGCGTGTTATCAATGAAGATAAGCAGATTTTTGTCTTGTGGGCACTTAGCTTAAGTCAATAAATAAAGCTTCTGTTGACATCCTTGGCCAGTTCCATTGGATGTTGTTGTAACTAAATATTTGCAGGATCACAGTTTATCTCAGTACATTAGCTGGATATGCAGTGTTTGGTTGGAAAAGAGATTGCATGTCCCTCTCTGCATTGTGTTTCTCAGATCAAGCTTGAAGCATCTTTGTTTCGGAACCACTGATTAACAGCTTGTGGAATAAATTTCTGCAGTTAGTAGAACTATAAAGTAAATATTTACATGACCAAATTTTTAATTTGTGCTTTGTAGGTGTATAATTTGTGCTTTATAGCTATACATAGAGCTCAATCTATTTGTGTATTTAGAGGATAAATATAAAATCAGTTTATTTTAATATGTGCAAATTTCACCCTTGTAATCCTGATTTTTTTTCCTTGGTTGGGTTTTTCTGGTTTGTTTTTTAGAACAAACTAGACAAAGTTGTTATTGTTAAATTAGTTGGAAGGTAACTAGTAATCATAGAATCTTAGAATAGCTTGGGTTAGAAGGGATCTTAAAGATCAAATAGTTTCAAACCTCCTGCTGTAGGCGGGAATGTCATCCATTAGTTCAAGTTGCTCAGGGACCAATCCAACTCAGTTAAAGGAAGAGTATTAAATTAAAATATGAAACTAGAAATGGGCTTAAAATTGTGTATCTTTCAATTGTCACTGAAGGTGCATCTCAGAAGGATCTGGCCCTTTCTGTGTCACATCCATATACCACTCTTATTAGGTATTTACCAAGGAATGAATTTGAAAGGATTCCTGGTGAATAGGCTAGTAGGTGAATTTTTTTCTCGTGAATCCACATGACGGATTTTGACACTGATTATCCACACGTGATTTCTAAGAATATTTTTCAGATTTAGAAATTGCTATCAGCTGTGATACTGGTGAGTTTGTGTGTCTAAGAGGAAAAATTGTTTACAGTTAGGAAAATAAATACATTTTACCTTTTGGTGCTTTTGGATGAATGTATTCTGTAAATTATGTTTTGTTTTTCTTCACATAAAATTGTCTCCTAAATACCAGCTGGCAGAGAACTTGCCTTTTGCAGAACAGATGATTTTTTCACAGCAGTTACTTGATTCATTCAATAGCTGTCATTTTTTCAAGGAACAGATCACAGCAAACATTCCTAAAAGTAAGGATTTTCTTCTTGACCCTTATCAACACTGAGTTTGAAATGATGGAAACTTTCAGAGCTTGTTGCCCACTATGGAGGAGTTTCTGATTTCCGATGCCTATTGTTTATCCCTTATGATGCTGTTCGGGTTAGAGCCCATTTTTCCGCTCCGCTCCTCTCAGTCCCCCTTTAAAACGCATGATTAAATCCCACAGAGGTGGTGAGCTTTCCTTATACTTGAAACTGCCATTTCTCTCTTTTTTCCCTGGCTCCTTTCTCTTCAGCAGCTGCCCTGCGTTGCGTTAATTCCTGGGCACTTGCTGAGGGAGCGCCTGCAGCCTCCATGCGTGCCTTTTCCCATTGGCGCTAAAGGGACCTGATGCCGGAGAGCCTGAGCCATCCCCCTGCCCGCGTACCTGACTGGCAAGGGGGCCGGAGCCTGCCCCGAGTGCTGACGTTCTGGGCAGGAAGGGAACGTGGTGTCAGTGTTGCTACTACTGGGGGAGGCGATGGTGGTGATCCTTTTATGCTCAGCTTCACGACCGTGTCTTGCACCTTCTTAGTTTCAACTAGCTACAGTCTCATTTTGTGAAGTCCTTGGCTTGGTTTTCTGGTTTGTTTGGTTTTTGTCTGATTTGGGGTGGGGTTTTTTTTGTTGTTTTTCTTCAGATTTTTGTTCTTTGTGTTTTGGCTGTTCTCATTTATTTATTTTAATTCTCTCACTGCTGGAGCAGTAAGGATGTTTTGTTGCTTTGAGGGACTAGAGATTATACCCAGCTTTCCTGATTTTGGTGTTACCTTTCTTTAAATGTTAGTCCCTTGGTCAATTATGCACTAGTCTATTTGCCTTTCAACTTGGTTCTTTCTTTTCAGGGATTTACAATATTATTGAGTTGAGGATTCTCACAGTAGATGGTAATGGAGAAATACAGTTAAGTAAGTTTGTTTAAGAGTGCTGATTAAGTAAATGTTTCTGAGACTATTGCCTTAAGGCACTGTTTAAAGGGGTTTCATTTTACTTCTTTTAGCTGAAAGTGTAGTTTTATTCAACTTGGGTGTCGTTTGTCAAGCATTAGCTTTTTCCTACCTGATATGCTTAAGAAAAAAATGTAGTGATATCTTCATTGTTCTTAGTAAAATGGATTAGTAAATTATAAGAGGATTAAGCATTTTAGCTTCTGGCCTTTGCACTTAATTGCAGAATACCTTTCTGGAGAGAGAAAAAAAAGATCAACAACCAGAGTTTTATGCTCTGCTTTGAAGTACTGCACTTCTAGAGATAGTTTCCAGGTCTCACCTACAAGAGTGTCATTTGAAAATCTGTCTTCCATTAGTGGGATAGTGAATGATTCTTCCTTGTAATTAGGCAAATTAGTAATTTAGTGGGTAGGTTGTTATTCTCTGAATTAAAGTAATTGAAGTATTGCCAATTAAGACTTGGTGTGATATCATAAATCACGTGAGATCTTGCTTTTCATCCAGGGACTTTAAGACTTTTCTAAATGTTAATTAGGCTGAGCAGTGTTTCTTTGAAAACATACAGTTCATTTTTTGGAAAAATACGATCTAGTACCCAGAGATATCAAAGGATTCTATTAAGTCTCATAAGAAATACTCTTGACTCTTAAGCCCTGCTTAAACTGGCATAATGCTGCTGTTCAGACACTTTAAGAACTGAGAAACATTCCATTTTCATCGTCTTTCAGCTTCCTAATGAGTCCCAACATGTTTTTGGGGACAAATTGATGATTATGTGTATTTTTGTTGGCTCAAAATATGAAACTAGGGCAAGGGCTGTGCTGTGGTGCACTGAAGCGATGGCGTTTTATATGTGAGATGAAGGGTATATGTGGGCATGCGTTGCCTGCCCTGTGGCATGTCAGGAGAGACCAGGGAGCCTCTCGGGAGCTGAGCTGGTGGGATCTGAATGTTTGCGGTTTTGCTGGGAAGTGGTCCCTGGAGTGAACATTTATGAACGTGCTTAAATTTTGTCTGGAAAACAGCAAGTTGGAGCAATTTGAGACAGAGTGAGGCAATGACAGGGAGAATGGACAATCACACACCCTGTGCTCAAGTTTATTTTCTTTGGTCCCCTTTTTACTTAGCAATCAATGTAAGACCAGGAAAACCATGAGGACATTATTTCTTCATATCTCTGAAACTACTGGAATAACTGGTAAAACTTTTGACAGGCCCTTAGTACAAACTTTTCTAACGTACAGAGCTTTATGTGTGGCTTAGTTAATTTCAGAATTAAATCAAAACTCAGGATACGGGTTTAAAATGAAAACTGTACTAAACTTTGCTTTACAGCAATTACAGAAATCAGAATAAAAGTAATTAAATTAACTATGCTGCTTTTTTGTACTCAGTATGTTTTTTCAAGTTTGTAATTGTTCGGTCTTTTACTTTTTAGATAAATAGTCTAAGAATCTACAGGGAATATTCTGTTCCATGTCCAATGTGGATCTTTTTTGCTGAAATGACTAATTACTCACCTAAGTAAGTTGTAATTGCACAGTCCCCTGTCCAAATTATGTCTTAATCTTTTGACAGAGATTAAGACATAATTTTGGCAACCACTTTTGAGTATTCAGGTCGCTGCACAGTAATAGTAAATGAAGCTATTGATTTGTATCCTCAGTTTCAGTACACTGTTAGGTTAATGTTTCAAATCCTAGGAACATCATTTAAATAGACAAAACAGAGGTAACTTGTACCTTGGAATGTGCGGAATTGTTCCATAGGAACTTAATGCAGTGCTATTTTTTGAACTCAAACCCATTATTTTAGGGTATTTTATATTTTCAGTTTAAAAATCACCTAATCATGTGTATATAAACTTGTATTTTCTGATTTGCACACATGCCACACTTGCCCGAAGATCAGTTACATTGCCATTTGTGCCTTCATTGGAGAATGTAATAATGCTGCAAGAATAAACAAGGCACAACATTGTGCATCCAATTTCTCTATTGCATGTGTAAAATACTGGGGAGGAAGTGTGCTAAAGCATTAGTAACGCTCAAGATAGCATTTTTTCCCCTTAAGGCCAGCTTTCTAAAAGACAGGTGTTCAGTTTAAAATGGTCATCTCTCATCCTGCTGTAATGAGTTGAAGAGAGATGCAGCATTATCAGCCAGTCACTACGTCTGCCTAGATTAGACACCTGAGTTAGGCAGGGGTGCATGGCCGGGCCTGAAATGCCTGCTTTTCTCTTTCTTCTTGCTGGAAAAGTGGGTATAGATGTGTATGATCAAGTGGGATGTGCTTTGGATGCTCTTGACTTTGGAGGGAATAGCTAAACTTCCCAAGTAAGTGATCAGGTGTTCTACTTCATTAAAATTTTCTGTGCGAATGCCTGTTTACCAAGTGAATTCACATAGCTGGTGTTTAACACTACACAGACAGGTTTTTTTTTTTCCTGAGTTTTCCTTGTAAAGAACAATATTTTGGAAGCACAGTTTTTGTGTACTGGATGTTTCTTCACCATTGCAGGCATGGTGGCCCTTTTTTCTTTCCTGGTTTTCACTTTTCCCTGTTTTTGCATGTTTGATAAGTCTTGATATTTTTACATTGAAGAATGGGCTACAAGAAATGAAAATGGTATTGAGGCACTCTTTCCAAAGATTTCCTGGTCTGTAAAATGTCCATTTTGAGCATCAAGTCTTTCATTAATGGTGGAGATGAACTATTGCAAAACTGGATTGGTACTTTGGAGTTTGTCCAGTTACTGGAATTCACACAAATGGAGAGGAGATGTTCAAATAGACCTTCTGAGGCATACCTGAAAGTGTTCCCTTTCTTTTATCTATCTCCTCATCAGTAATTTAGCAGAGGTTTAGCATTAGACTTAGAGACTTTCAAAAGATATTCTTAAGTCAGTGGAGGTAAGTCCTGGCTCATGTGCTCTGCAATCACTTATGAAAAATAAATATATTCCACTTTAGAAACAGATAATGCTGTTAAAGAAAAGAAAACATTACGAATTTATTCCTGAATAGGTCTCCTTTGTATTATGTATTTCTTCTTGGCTCCAACACTAGCTTTGTCATCTTAGCAAAAGTAAACATGCTATGGCAAAACGAAACACTTTTTCTTGCTTACAAAGAAGGAAAACAAGGACTCCGTTTCATAAAAATAGTCAATGTTTTATTTTAAAGAAGAGATAACCCGAGACTTTTCAAAAAAAGTATTGCTACCTCCTCATCCTGACAAGCAGATGGGAAGCAAAGAGCCTTTTGAAACAGCTGATAGCCTTTTGTAGTCTGTAAGGTGTTCAGTGATGTGGCTGGTGAGGTGGGATTGTGGGATAGACCACTTTTTATACAGTGCAGTGGAAGTTACTGCAGTATGGTAGTTCCAAAAACTGTCTTACTAAACCACAGTAAGCAAGTAATAGGCAAAACTGTATATTATTCTTTTTTGATTGGTGAATGCTCAGATTTTGCATGTATAGAAAATAAAAGTAAGTTTGGATAAAAGGCTTCTTCGATGTATGTATACCAGACTTACATAACATGGACATTAGTTTTCCATGAAACTTGCTTTTCTATGTAGTTGTGGTGTACTTCCTGGAAATTAGCTTTTGATCCACACTTCATACAATTTTTGTGTAATAGGTAGTAACTACTGTTTTCCTTGATTTCAAATTTATTTTGGATTCAAGAAAGATGATAAAATATATACGTGATTAGTTATTCAAATTAATATTTTCAAATAATTCAAGAAACTGAGTATTCACTTCCAGAGTTTCAGAATAAAGAGTTGATGGAAGCACCAAACTGAAATAAAAGTTTACACAAAAATGTTAGGACATAATGGAAGTTGAGGAAAGACTGCGTGTTAATTGGATGTTACTGCTTTCAGTCCTCTGGGCATTCATAGCCTCGTGTCTGCCTGTCAGTTCATCCATTCACCAGTTACTTGGAACACATGTATCACTTTGGGCAACAAAGATGAATCTGCAAAATCTGTGTGAATCTGTGTGAATTTACACAGTGAAAACACTGTGTAAATCATCAACTGTACTCTATAGTTAGCATTTAGAAGAGACCAAGCCCTGGACAGGAATTATGCTTGCATTTGTGGCTTAAATAAATAGCAAATATTTTTGACTTTGCTTGCAAAATTTTTCAAGCTATCAAGTACATATGATCAAATAAGTGTGAGTGAACCCACCCCATTTCCTCAGACTTTTGTACAAAAATGCCTTTGATAAAATATTAATTACGCTATGGTTCCAGGCTGTGTGCACAAAATGTATGGACAGATAAATTTCTCACTGTAGCTTTGTTTTTTCTTATTTTTGTAGGTGTTAGGAAGTGATGCAGAGCATGAAGTGCACTACATGGCAATTCTAGGCTGTTGTGATGAAGATTCTGATGAACCTGCCAATAAAACTGTCAATTATTTGTAATGTTAACACGTGCACTGGATAGTGTGGGCTGAGCTTCACAAATGCAGCTTCTAGATTGGATTTTAGCTACTGATTTCAGAACAAGGTTGGGCTTTGCTGCTGAAGAGGTATCTCTTGAACTGTCAAGTGCCCTGTTCTGTATTTTGGAATTTGTCCATTTTGCCCTCTGTGCCTTATTGCAGAGTTAAAGAATGAGGACCACAATCCTCGAATGCAAATTCCTACAAATGCACTGTCTACACTTTTATAATTGGAAAGGATTACTGCACTCATCTTTAGACTTTATATTGTCTTTGGTATTTTAAGATTACTTTGACTTTTGGGGAAGGATGGGATAGAGAAAAGCTATTACATTGCAAATCTTTAAAATTTGGAGGGAAAAAGACCCTGGAGCTAGAAAACCACCCTTTTGTAATTCCTATCCAATTTTATTCAGATTTAATTGAGTTTAAACAGTTCAGTTTAGACACCCGATTTCCCTTCACTTGACTTTATTTCTCAGGAAACTGGTTTCAGCCTGCCAAGTCCATGTCTGAACATGGCTGTTCCAGGGAAGAGAGTCCCAGGCTGCCACCAAAGCACTCGACTACATTATGCTGGGAGCTGACAGAGCAAATAGAGCAATATGATTTGGAGGGAAGCAAGTTAGTGAAGTCCTACCTCCTATCCTTAGCTCCATCAGCCTCTCAGAATGCCTCCTGGGAGAAAAGGTTCTCACAATTGCTGGGAAACTCGGAGAAGCAGACAGCCTGGCCAGGCTTTCCCCATTAAACCATAGTCTCTTTTCCCTCCTTTGGGGGCACAAATATGTGGCACAGATCCCACTTCCAGAGTGGGAGAAAAGAGTGGGATAAATTGAGCCATGTCTCCCCTGACTGATGTTGGAGGTAGCACTTAGCTCCATGAACCATCCCACTGCCTGGGATAAGGCCTTCCTCTATTGCCAATTAACTTCCTAAATCTCAGCTGACAGAAGTCTGTGCTGTAATTTCAGGCTAAAACCCCTGGTGGTGGGTGCACAGTCCTTGTTGCTGGCCCTGCTAGAAACTGACTTTTAACTTTTTAAAGCAAAAGCTAGGATATTACTTTAAAATAGCTTTTACCTGTTTTGTAACAATACATAGCAGAAGCATATTATGACACAATCCTCGATGTTGCAAATTATTTTGTTTTCAAAGACAATCCTACAACAGAAAAGATTTTAAGCGTCTGTATATCTGTTATGTCTAAATTTAGATTCTTTTGCTGTAGAATTTTTTTTCCCCAGTCATAGTATATCATAATACAAGGCCCCAAAACAGGAAACACAATGCAGTACTTTATTTTACCTTTTTTTTAAGGTATTAACTTATGTGAAATATCACGAGAGAGATGGAAGGGTTTCAGCTCCTCCAAAGTTTGTTCCAAATGTACACTCTCAACAAAGTTTAGGTACAAGGAAAACTAAACATTACCATGAAGACTGCTGTATTTGCAAAACAGCCTTAGTGTTATATCTGTTTCTTGAATTCATTAGCTAAGGTCTTTTGGCAGAAAACTGTGAGTTTTACTTGTGGCATAGTCTTACATTTTATAGTGGTGAAATGTATAACAATGGCTAGATACTTATCATCTTTATAGAAAATTGTCTTAATGAGTTGCACTATCGCTTTCTTTTCAGAAAGAATAGTTTTAAAATTCAATTTTATCTAAATGAAAGGTCATCTTAGCATACAGTTCAGATTAATTTTTCTTCCAAACAAAATACCATTAAATTTTAGTATTGCCAGGTATTCCTGTCCATGTTATTGTGAGGAAAGACACGATGTGAATATTTGGCTGTTAGCTTATCTGATACTATCTTTTCTATTAAAGAGCAGAATGCACATTGCCAACCTTTTGTTATCTAGTTTCCCGACTGCAGCACAGTGTCAGGTTCTGCCAAACTGGCTTACGTTTGTTAAGTGCTCACCGTGGACTTTAGTTATCTTTTCCTGGTAGTCTGCATCCTGCCACTTAGCTGCAAATGTCACACACTCTTCTTCATTCATGCTTCCTACTAAGAGTTAGTTTTATTGAAATTGTGTGCAGGAATATGCAAGTGAACAGGGGGGAAAAGTTAAATTTATTCTAGACATAGCTGCTGCTGAAAAGACTTCTGTAGAGAAAAAGTAAAAATACTGTTCTTGATAGTTGTACCCTGTCTGGTGAGTGGAAAAATGAGAAAAGACCCATAAAAAATGTCCCAATGTAGAAGATTAAAAAGTTTATTCTGATACCTTAAAGCATAATTAGTTTTTTTTCTGCATTTACATAGTATGTACCTAAGTTTAACTTTCATATTTTAGCTGCAGGCATTGATTTTTCAGATGTAATCTTCCCCTGTAATTAAGGAGAGGAGAGAAATAGTAGAAATGGAACAGAAGTCAGTATATGAAATGCTAAAAATTGTTACCATTTAACTGGTTGCAGGATATGTTCCTTTTAAATACCTGATTTGCTGACAGATTAAGACTGTTGTGGGAAATACACCATCAAAACAACTCTTTGGTACCGCTGAATAATACTTCCCTATAGGTCTCCAAGAGTGTTTTGCTTTTTAAGACATTTTACTGCAAGTAAAGTCTTGTTACATATCCACACAGGAGATATTATGTAAGATTAGAACAAAATGTTATTTTGTTCCAAACCAAGTGACAGACAATTTTCAAAATGTTACCATATCAGAGAAGGAATTCCATGTGCTCAGAGGGAAAAAAAACCAATAAAAAACTCCAAAAAAAACCAAAAAAAAAGCACCCCAAAACATTTTATTGTGAAAGCAAACTGCCTTTACATTATTCTGAAGAATGTCAAAGTCATAATATGCTATAGCATAGCATACCTACATGTGATAACAGTGTGCTTTTGACTGTTAAGGAAGCAAGAAGTGTTAGATGCAAGTGTTGGAAAAGGTGTACATAGCTGCACACTAGTGTACTCTAGCTGGTATTTATTGGTAGGAAATCAAGCATTTATCTCCAGTAGCTGCTTATCACTAAGTGTTTGTTAAGTTTTAAAACTTGGTCAACATTTTTTCTTGTGTCTGGTTTTTTTACGGTGACACAAATTTCTGCTAAGGGTTTTCTTTTCTTTTTTCTCTCCAAACCCAAGCTACCTTCTCTTTCAAACTAATCAGACCAAAGGCTCAGCCTTTCTCTTTTTCCTGCCGAGTCCTGACATGAGATCTTTGCTTTGTTGTAGCATTTCTCTGCTGAAGATGAGGGTGCTTCTGAGAGTTGCCATTTTGGTAAATACCTTCTTCAGTGGTGCATTGTTAATATCGTTTGTACAGTGCCCCATGTTAAATTGCACCTCATTGGTTGTCATAATACAGAATTGCCTCAGAAGTTTAGCTCTGCCCTGGTGGAAAATACCAAAGATTCCATTCCTGAAAGCTGCTTTTGCTTCACTGACAGATGACTTTGCCAGATCAAATAGGATGATAGGAAAAACACAAGATCAAAACTGTTCATTTATCTGTCCATCATGTATAGCCAAGAGATTTTTGCTTTCCAGATAACTTTACCACAAGTCAAATCTTGTTATGCGTGTCTTTTTTGTGATTACCTTAAACTCAAGGATCATGAGATTACTGTGAATCTTTACTGTCATTTCCTGTGCCATTCAGAAAAATAATGTATATTTTTGTCAAGGCATCTGAACCAACTGAAACCAGATGTTAAGAATTTGTCCTGTCTTTTCAATTTAGAATTAATATAGTTTTTTTAGGCTATTTTGTAGATCCAAAGTAGAAAGTGATGGGAAGTATGCTGATCTTAAAATGCAAAATTACTCCAGCTGGTACCAAACATGGTCTGAAGTGGAACAGTCACATCTTGGTGGCAATAGCTTTTGTTGTCAGCTGTAGAATGCTCTCTGACTATCTGCTTGCCACAAATACCCTAAAAAGTTTTTGGCTGAAGCTAAGTTCTTCTGCAAAACATCAGGCATTGAGGACAGCCTAAGGAAGCCAGATCCATGAAACACAGGCTCTCTTCTTAATGTGTTTGCACTGACCTCTCACTAAGCAGTGAGAAGGAAGATGTTCTGTCAGTTTGTGTGTGTCAATTAAAGCACCATATGAAACTGTCTTGTGTGAGTGCTGGGAGGCATTTTCTACATTTGTTAAACATCAAAATGTTTAACAACAAGAAGTTTACTTATATGGTATGGACGGTAAAGAGCAGGCTTTCTGAAAGCACTGGGAAGTGTATATTTGACTTTAATAATAACAAAAAAAAAGTTGTGTGGAATTTACCCTCTGAAAGAGGTAAAAGAGGTTCCACACTGTCCTCTGAGATGAAGCTTACTAGAGCTGTTATTTTGACTGCCCATGCTAGATATGTTTTACATACAGCTTTCTTGAAATTGAAATGATTTGCTCTTCCAGAACTTGATAATGTTGCTATTTTCTTCATTTAAGAAACTACTTAACTTGCTGGCTGCTACTTCTGATAAACTGGTATAAGAGTGATTTTGTTTTCTCACTGTCTCTTTTCCAGATACTGTCTCTTTTGTCCTGCCTCCAAGGAGAGGCTTTACTCTTCTGTGGAATCTGTAGAGCAATGGCAGTTGTTTCTCTCACCTTTATACCCAGGGACTGGAGTTCTATAACCATAAAATGAGTATTTTGAATCGGTAATTTGTTTATTGTAACCATCACATCAAGCACTTAGACTTCTAAATGCCTACTACAGTTCTGTCCATTTCCTTGCTTTCTCTTATCTTAAGATGGCATAGGGTCTATTTGCAACTCTTTTTTTTTTCTGGAGTGTGGAATACAGTCTCATTCTTGATGAACTACAGACAAAAATTAGAGGACTGATGATTAATTATTAATAAAGTTAATGATCATTGCTACACTTTAAATGCCTTCCCAGCTCCAGTATGCCTTATTCCATTTTCGTTTGATTTGTCCTGCTGACAATTTCTGTTTGCTTTGTCTTTTGTCAGCAGGACTAAGAGAAGTCACACAGTGAATAAACTTCTTCTCTTTACTATTTTAATGGTGATCAAATAATTTAACATTGCTTCTGTTACATTTTATATATAAATGACTTCCTTTTTTTTTATATAAGAGACTTCCTCAGGTGTCTCATTGTATCTTGAAAAATCATTTGCACAAATCCCTTATGAACCTGTTCTAGCCTGTCAGCATTCTGTTGAGAGAGCATGTATGAAAGGTGAACTAACTGTTCTGCCAGTGGCCTTCTAAGTTTGTTTGCCAGGTGAAATACCTTCTGTTCTTTTACACCATTTTTCTGTTAAAATAGCTTACACTTCTGGGGCCACAATGCTGCCCTGAAAATCATGTTTGCCTGGTTATTCACCATTCTGCTAATTCCATGTCGTATTGGTAAGTGGGTCATTAGCAATTTCTCTTGTTTCTGTCCACCTGCATCCTCAGTGAACCCTGGCCTTCTTCCCAGCTCTCTCCCTTGTTGTTTTCCATTGCTTGCCAACTTGATAAGATACCATGCAGGTTCTGTTTGATCCACATGCCTAATATTTTTCTGATAGGGTGGATGGAGGTATGAGCAGTGAGAAGGTGGCCTCTCAGTTGTCAGTCAAGGCATGCTCTGCTTCGTGGCTGCTGTTGGACCAAACTTTTGATTTTGAGATATGTCATGCAAACTCACAGTATGTTTGGGGAGTTTCTGTTTTCTAGGATACATCTGCTTCCTATAATGTGATCTGTGTTCTTCACAGGTGCATGCACCTGTGTGCCCCTGTTCTGCAGGTATGAATTTTCTAAAATGCACCCGAGTTAGCTGTTAACTCTTGGTTTGTATGGCTGTGGTTTCAGTTTAGCAAGAAGTTCAGGTCACTCTGCATTTAGGACTTATCTCTCTCATTAGATACGGTTACAGTAGCCCCATGCTAAATGCTGATTTTTCATAAATGTTTCTCTATATTTTAGTAGTAGAAAAATAGTTGTATAACGTTAAGCTATGAGACAACTTGCAAGAAAATAGATGCAGATGAATGACAATTCTTTGTACTTAATTGTGCTTTCTTTTGTCAAAAGGCCATTGTAATCAATTTAATATGAATGATTTTGAGTAATGGTAGTAATGTGAAGATAATGGCTTCAACTGTGTATGGAAGAAACATTTAGTTTCTGATATAGCTACCAAATTAAAGACAAAGTTAGTTCATCCCTCTTTTATTAACCTAGAGATTTAAAAGTATTAAAGTAATTATTTTTATCTTTGAGTGTAAAGTTTTTCTGATAAGTTGATTCCAGCTGGCATTATGCCTTTCTCTAAAAGTCCACTTATCTTCATTACTTTGCTAGCAATTTTAAGCTATCTGTATCTTGCTGTGCAGTAAGACTTCAATCCTAATACTTTTTATTATTATTATCCTATTATTATTACTATTTAACTTGAAGGATGTTATCAATTAAATGCTTTTACAGATTTTTATTGCATGGTAGGAATTCCAGTGATACTGTCACAAAATTTTGCTCTCTGGCTCGACATATTTTAAACTCTTATAGTAGGAATGGCCTCTACATTTGCATTTGTGGTATTGGTTCATGAAAATTGAGTGGTAGCGCTAGCCTATTTTTCAAAAAATAGGTCTAAAGCCAAGTAAGAAAGGTCAGCTTCAAATTGAAACACTCACAGAAAAAGTTTTCAGTAGGAACAGTGAAAGGAACGTACTGTTTTCAGAATGGTTGATTAGCTATGGGAAGGTCCGTGCAATAAAGTTGGTGGTGCCAGCAGGGATGTGAATTTAGTAGCTCAACCAGTTTCATATTTCTGTTAACGGAACTTCAAAGTGAAATCTTTTTATTTTATTGCTAAGTTCTCTGTTGTTAAAACAGTGAGCTTCTGGGTATTCCCTGAACATTTTGACTGGATATATGATTGGACTTTTATTTTGGATGCTATTATACAGAGAAACTGAAAGTAACATGGAAAAGAAAATAATCTAGCCTATGAACTAATATACTTTTTATTGTGTTTAATAATTTCTACTTTTACCCACTCATTGTCTGTGTTTTGCAATTTAAATAAAAGAAAATTCCAATACGACAGACGAACTAAAAATAGTGACTTTGATTTATTTTTGGAACATCGACAATGGGAAAAATCCATTTACCAAATGGAAAATAATGTAATCATTAGAAAGGTTATTTTCATACTCCCATGCTGGAACTAGTAATATT
Organism: Rhagologus leucostigma; assembly: GCA_013397725.1. Lineage (NCBI taxonomy): Eukaryota > Metazoa > Chordata > Aves > Passeriformes > Rhagologus > Rhagologus leucostigma. Next base: position 2,722,272 of record VZTD01004799.1, read on the forward strand.
CTATTCCAAACTTAAAAAAAACATATTTGTTGATCTAGTGACAATAGTCAGACAAATTGTGGTTTTGTGGTGGCACAAGAAGCTTTGCTGAGAGTGGGGGCTACGGGTGCTCTTTATATAGAGCAACAGTGCTTCAGAAATGCTCCTGGAGCAGCTCTCCGGGGTGGGGTGTGAGATGCTGGGCAGCGCTGGGTCCTGAGGTGGGGTACGGGTTGGTTATCACCGTCAGCTCACCAGCAGTTAGCACTGCTCTGTGTTCAGCACAGGCTGCGGAACCAGAGCAATGGCTGTTGCATTTTGCCTTTCAGGTTTTTGTTAGTACTGAAAGATCCCTGTGGAGTTAGAAGAGTGCCTTATTTCCTTGAGATGTTTGTCTCATTTTATCAAGATCACTTATTTTAGTGCAAATCCAAGAAATACCTCTTGAGATACCACAAATTGCCCAAAATAGATGGGATCAGTCAAGGCACTCAGGCATAGGACTGAGAATAGAAGTATTTGGTTTAGTAACTCAGAAGATTTTTGGTGTTTTCTTCCAAATGGACTGAACTGTTGCAAGTGGAGTAGCACTGATACTTGTAAGGTTTTGTTTTAATCTCCTAAAATCCGTACGCCATAGATCTTCAATTTACTATATTTTCCTCAAGATTTATAGGAACCTTGCAATCATTTCCATCCAGTCTTGAGCTCTAAGGTTCTAGCTCACTTTCTCTAAGTCACAGAAATGTGAAGTACCCTTTGTCAAAGCCAAACAAAAGCATTCAGAAAAAAACCCCAACCCCCAAGTTCCTCCTGCCAATTTCAGCTCTGATGCCTTAAGTTGCTCCAGAATGCTTTCCTGTCCTGACAGATGTTCCTCCCATGTTTTATGAAAACAAATGAAGTCATTTTAGCACATGAAGATGTCTTCTGTTCTCAAACCTTGTGTTAGGTCATTTACTGCTCTCTGAAGTGTCCCTTGTGCATTCATGATTTTCCAACACATTCATCAAAGTGAAAAGCTTTTGGAATGCCACAAAGACAGTTTTCTGGTGTATGCGCAACCCAAACTATGCTTCTTACTTTTGTCTGCCATGACAAAAACAATTAAGTCTCAGAGTACAGGATTTTTCTTTTTTCTTTTTTTTTCACATTATGTCTTGTAGATTATGCGACAATTTTCTGTCCGTCCCTATTCTGCCTTATATGTTATTAGGTTTTTGTTAGTTCTAAGGTTAATATGTCAGTCCTTTAGTTGAAAATGAGTATGAGATTTCTAAAAAATTCTGACGATTTATTTCTACTGATTGTACTAAGAAGCTGACTATCTTTAAATATTGTGCTTTTTTTCCTGTTCAGGGATAGAAAGAAATGTACTTTCAGAATAGTGCAAGAATAATTTATAAACCACAAACGTCACTGATTTTCACAGTCATGAAGGTGCTTTTAATTGACACTTTTACAGATTAATTTTTATGACATTTGGGTGAATTGTCCACTTAAATGTATTTATACCAGTACTAGTAATGTTATGATAAAATTATTTTCTTTTTGGGATCCATGTTCTTGGCGAATACCTTATAACTGAGTAAGTTATGATTTTTACAATAGGGCTGTGATATTACAGCTCTCTAGTAACTGAAGCAGTGTTCATGCTTCAAACATATCAGTTTTTATAATATGACAGTCTGTGAATATTTTAATTGTGATCATAAAATTTAAAGCATTCCTTTCCAAACATAGGGAGTGACCCAGGATCATTCACCTGAAATCTTATCTGTCCCAAAATACACTGTATTACCTGAGCACTCTCTTATTCAAAGACCAATGCTATAAACAGCTCTGCTTTAGAGCACTGGCTCAGCAAATCCTTCTGTCCTTCTGTTTTGTTCTGTTTTCAGTTACTCTCGTATTAACTTGGGGAACCACTTAAAACAAGTATGTGTACTGACAATTTATACGTGAGAAACGTGGACATCTAGGATTATGATTTGCAGACCAGAATTCATATGAGAAGAGATAGTGGGTAGAAGAAAGCATATGTTTTGTATGCCTGGCTTTTTTTTCCTCCCACATGTGGAACACAAGTCTCTCAAATATTTACAGGAGTATGCCTTTTGATAATATAGGATTTGTCTCCAGCACCATGTCCAAGAGTTAAATGAAAATGGTTTTTAAATGCAGTAGTAATACATATGGTCTACTCAAGGAGTAAGTGATACCGTAACATGTTTTCTGACTGCTCTTTACTTGGTCAAGTGCTTTTCCTTGGTTTTCTACATATTCATGTTTATTTCTGAATTGTTTGCTTTGAAAACATAAAAGAATAAAGAAAGAAGATCATCTAGGAGTTAAAGAACCTATTAAAATTCTCCATTTCCTAAAATGTTAATAGTCAAGGAAATTTGAAATATTAGACACTTAATGCCATATGCTAAACAGCAGTCCTCTGAGAAGGTTAATATTTAATTTGGCATATTTGCTCTGAATGTTAGCTATATTAAATATTTGTATTTTCTCTGAGCTTGAAAGAAGCTTAGTATTTTCAGCATCTTGTGTAATTCCTATTTCCAGAGATATATTAAGAGGTTATTTAAGGTCATCACTGTGTTGCTGTCAAAAGACACAGCCCTCATAGCCAGCAGACCATGCTAGCCCAGGGTGAGCTGGCTAGAAACATCATGTTTGGCTCATGTACTGTGTTTCAGCTGCTGAATTGTATTGAAAGACATCTGAAAATACTCTGAGACTAATTTAGGCAGTAACATCTTTATTAATTGAGAAACAAATCCATTAAAAAAACTTAAATACTCAGTATCTGTCTTCTCTGTATTCATGCAAACAGCAGCTGCAATTAAGACTGTTGTAGTTGAAAAGGGAGAAGCCGTGTCTGCGAGTGGGATGGCAAATGGACCCTGGTACGCTGCTCCCGCTAACATATGGGCTGCTATTAGAGAGGAGCACGAGAAATCTGGTGGTGAGCGGTACATAAGGAGCTGCAGTGGCTTAATGAAGGCAAGAAGAGAATAACAGACATGGAGAACAAGTCGGGATCTCTTATTTGAACTGGCTCTTTGGTGCTTCAGTTTGGCATGCAAGCTAAAATGCCCTATAAAATGAGGATCAGCATGAGGCTGACTTTATGGAAATGGAAAGCCTAACCAAAGTATACCTGTTTGTTTTCTTTTAAGATTTGTGAAATTCTTGAACCTTCACGTAGCTACCATTTTACACCTCAGAATGGTCTGTATTTAAATTCATGGGACTCAGGTGTTTCTCACCATAAGATTTATTTTATCTTAATTTGCTTGTGATGCATCAGCCTGATAATCAGCTGCAAACAAGTAGCAAACTGTAAGTCCTTATGTAAATCCCACTGTAAATATGCACAATTTAACCTAATCACTTTTGTGGCAGCCTGGGGGTGGCAATAGTGGTTGCAGCCTCACAAGTTTGGGGATAAATACAGTCTTGCAAAGAAATTACAGGGACAGGAGAAAGCTGAAGTTGTGTATTTTTTTGGTGTCCGCTCCCCTACCTCCCCCGCTTAAGTTCTGTGGATGACACTTGAATTACCACCGTGCCAAAAACTAGGAAATGAGTAAGTGTGGACTCAGTGCCATAATTCTCTTCAGAACGGGGTGGAGATTCTGCTGGCTTGCAGCAGAGTGCTTGAAAAAGGCTAATACTCTTTACTGGTTAAAAACAAGGATTTAAAAAAGCTTTTAGCAGTTATGCTGAATAGTGCTTTTCAAGAGCAAACAAATAGATGCAAAGATGAAATGAGGTTTCATTTTATCCACCAAGAGGCAAAATATTGCAGTGATTGAATAAGTTCTGTCTCAAGTACTCTCATGGCTAAAATTGCTCAGAATATTAAGCTATGTAAGAATCAGATGTATGGAATATTAAGTTCTAATTAATAACTTGCTATTAGGCATTGGATAGCATCAGTGCTTTTCCACTGTACATTTACTGTCACCTCAATAACTCTGAGGATCATTTTTCACTTTTTCTTTTACTTGCTGTGTCCAAAAACTAATCAGCAGCTGTGCAGAGTCTCCATGGGAAAATAAAACCCAACCCCTTAAATTACAAATACGGGGGAGGGGAGGGGGAAGGGAGGAAACAGTATTCAGAGACGAGCAAGCAGAATAGTTGTGATGCATGAGACTCATCATTTCTATTTTAAACGATTACATGAACTGGATGATACAGAGTTAAGCAACTGGGCTTCAGCTCTTTAGCTTTATTGACTAAAATTTGTACTCAAAAAAATGTGGTAGAAGGCAACTTTTGAATATGAAGACAGAAGTGTAGAATTGCCTTGGTCCAATACCCAGAACTCACTGTATTAAGCACTGGATCACTGCCAAAAAAAGCAGCATTAAGAGCTATTTAGTCTCTTTCCTTGTCTTTTCCACAGAGCCAAGTCACAGAATGATGTGCTAAAGTATGAGATGGAGTGACTTAAGCGAGGTTCATGACAAAAATGATGGAAACAGGAAGCTGCAGCTGATAATGAAAATCACTTCTGAAACCTATAATAAGGGTTTATTTATATACAGTTTAATAATTCTCCATGTTTAAATACAAGATGATGCAAATGGAGGAACATTTATTTCGTGTGGTATGATGACAATCTTGATCCTGAATGCCAGATAATCTCTTAGATATGCACTTTCCTTTCTGTGCCATTTAGCTTTCTGTATAAATCTTTGGTTGCATTTAATGATTATTCAGGGTTTTCTGGTTTTGAGGTACTACTTTAGCCTACTTGGGATTTTATGTATGTGAGAAAATGAAATACATTTTTTTTCGCTTCCTATAGATGAGGAAAAGGTACAGAAGGGGAGGATTTCCACATATAGCACTGCTGCTTTATTATAACAGTATTGTGACATGCTTATTATATTCTAATGCCAAGGTATAAAGAAGGTGTTGCTGTAGCCTCCTATTGTCATAGCACAACAAAATTACTAAGGGAGTTATCCCCCTTTTTTGACTAAGTTCCTTATCCACTTCTACTGCGTAGGAACAACCTGTAACACTAGAGGAAAGATGTTATGGTTGTGGAATTTCTTGAAGACTGGTATTGCCAAAGCCAGATAGCTTATCTAAGCGGTTATTCCTTTAAAAAAATTTTTTTTATTATGTTTCCTCTCCCCAGACAGCTGCTGCTGCTTCATCCTCAGGGCTGCTATGCAGTGCTTGTGCTCTGCTGGCTTTGGCCATGCTTGTGCTGTCCTTGTACCAGGACTCTTTCAGGGGGAACCATTCATATCTGACTTCCCTCGGTGTTTGTGGAAGAAGAAAGCATCCAGGGAAATATGCTTACAAAGGTGTAAGACCAGGAAACTGCTACTCTCCTATAGTGTATATAAATCTAATCCTTCACCTTATCAGAAACAATAAATTTTTACTGAATTTTGTAACTTACTGTCACTGAAAGGCTGGGATGTTGAATAAAAGTTGTGATCAAAACTGATTTGCCCCACACCAGCAGTAGTCTATTTACGTATAAATATTCTATTAATTTTGTTCTTCATCTTTGAAAGGGATTTTATTCTCTGAAGTCCTTACAGTTCAATAATACCTCAATTCCACTGAATGGTTTGTAAGTTACCTTTTTTCTTTCCTAAAGTCTGGAGATTGGAAAAGCATATAAAGGATTTTACCTCTATCTTTTTAGCTACTTAAGTTAATCTTTTGGCTTGTGCCATGCACTATCAGTTAGCCTGTAATTCACTTGGTTTGGTGCTGCAATTCTGTTTTCTTGGTGTTTGAATGAAAATGTCTAAGACTTGCATCTTTGGGCAGGCCTTGTAGCAGCTGCTGTATCTGTCTCAGTCCTAACAGCTGTTTCATGTAGGTGGCACACTCAGACTGACAACTTTCTTTCCAGCAAGGATTTTTCTCCGTTCATCTCTATGTAGCTCATTTTTGAAGTTATCCATTTCCTCATTCTCTAGGTAACTGAATTAATTAAAATCTGTTCCTAATTTCAGAACAAATTATATTTTTTCCTTCCAGTTTGATGTGTTTATGAGTTTTCAGTATTTAAAAAAAGATTTCACTTTAAGAGTGAGAATTTTGCCTCATGGAGTCTGTTTTTTCTACTGTAAGAAAACTTAGCCATATAATTAATTTTGTAGATCTTGACCCTAAGGCTATCCAGGATAATGGAGTTTCAAAGTGAAATGAAGGTGAATATTATAGCATCATAATGGTCACAAAGGACTAACTGAGGTAGTTGTAATTGTTGTGATATTATAGATCCAAATTTGCCCCCTGGTGTATTTTTCTAGCCTCCTTAATAAAGCAGAAGAAGTCAGTGTTTGCAGGTGTCTGGGGACAGCAAAAAAACCCTCATGACCAGTCAGCCTTCCTTTCCTATGCTAGAAATCACAGTCAGTTATCACTGAATTGAAGTTCAGCTAATACTGCCGCAATGGTTTCTGCTAGGAGTGACATTCACCCTTCCCAGGAAGACAGAGAATTGTTTTCTCTACTCCCTCTGCTGTTCCAGTGGCAGAAGGAGTAACAGGCCCAGGAAATAATGGTTTTCTTGCTTGTGGTTTCATATAAAGCAGGTCAGCATTTGCTGGTAACAAACATTAGCTGTGATTGCCCTGTATTTTTGGCACTCATGGATCTTCCCAAGAGTCACTGGTTTCTTGCTATAGCTTTCCTTTCAAAGTGGTTAATAACTGCTCTGAAGAAAGGCTCATGTTTCAATTTATTTTTAATTAAGCTTCTGACTATTTCTCCATACTAAAAACTTGAAATAGCAAGAAATAATAAAAAATATTAATAGTAGGATGGATAAGTGGGTCTCCTTCAGGTTATTTCTCTGTAGGGTTGTTTTGCCAATATCTGACCTGAGGCAGTTATCAGTGGTGAAGAAAGTTCTTTGTGTAGCTGCTTGTTTTGCCACAGTGTGCAGACACTTTTACTGTTTGCTGAGCAGTGTCCTCTGCATTCAGTTCAGTGGTTAAGTCATTATACGAGGAATAGATTTTAGCAGCTACAAAGCATGTGTGGTGGTAATGATGATCTTGCATAAAAAAAGAAAATAGTTACTGAAAGTCAGGAAGCTTGCCAAGTTGAGCAGCTTAAGCAAGAATGAAACCTTTCACTGAGTAGCTGTTGCAATATTGAAGAGCTTGTCCTCAAAACACCTTGCAGTAAGTTTAGGGGTGAAGCTGGTCCTTTTATCTAACATCGCAACTTCTGTCAGAGTTGTTTTTGCTTTTTTTGAAGATTTGAATTTTTTTTATTGTACTACTTTTAAAGACATATGAAAATTGTCGCTAAAAAACAAAGCAGAAGGAAAATGGAATTGAAGAAGTCACTCTTTTGAAATTAAGAACAAAGTAAAAACTGGAATTAGCTCAGGATAAATGGATATCTGTAAATTGAGATTTATCTGTGCTGTGAAGAAGCATATCTAGCAAATTAGTGTCCCCTTTCACAAAGATCAAGCTCTACGAATGTCTCTTTTGGTAAGTGAAGGTTCTACTCGGACAAAGGGTGTCACAATTATTCAATTTTCCTTGTGAGTATTGCTTTATATCAGAGTGTTTCCTGCTTTGAAAAATTCAGGACATGCCCCAGTGCTGCACGCCACTCACCCCGTAGCCCATCTGCACTGTGATGTGATTGCCATGCTCTTGGAAGGATTGTCTGGAACAAGTTGGCTTTATAGGATGGTGGACACCTTTCCAGCAATTATTTCTTTTCTCCTACCTTTGGCTCTACAGCTGTTTTTTGTGTCCACAATCAGGTCCTACTTGGTTATTTTTCTGTCCTAGCTGGGTCAGTTTGGTAGTAACTTCCTGCAGAGTTCGGAAAATAGTGTGGAGTGGCCATAGTGAAATGCTGCATACCTCAGATGGGGCTCCATGAGTGTAACTTGCGAGCAACAATAGGGAGTTCCCTGTTGTATGGTGTTTATTTGCCCGGTCTTGTTCTCATTTTAATGATTTCTAAGAAAAGTGTATTGCACCTAATATCCCAATAAGGATGTTGCTTTGCCAGCAACCTACCTATAAATGTGAACACGTGGTCAGAGGAAGGAAGGAAGCCAAAAGCATTGTGCATGGGGAACACGGGAAATTTCTAGGGGTGAGTGATGTGAGGAATTGGTGAGTTGCAGGTAATGCTGTCAACATGTAAATAGTGTTGTATAACATTCGATTAAATTGCATTAAAATTTGTGCTTCTAAGGCTATATCACTGCCGCACACAAGCTAGCTGATTTCAGGATAACTTTGTGTGCCCGTGTGAGCTGTTGTCAAAGGCATCCACATTCAAAAGAATGGAGGAATGAATTTCTAGCTGGTGTATAGTTTGGAGATGTTTGCAGTATTCTGCCATCATTATCTTCTTTTCTGATAGAAGTGGAAATGATACATTCCTCAGGGAGAATGGTTTTCTCACTGCGAGTTTGAAGAGAGAGTTTGGAAAATAGAATTAGTATGAGTGTTGATGAACTTGCTATTTTACCCAATTTATGTGGAAACATGGAAGCAGCCTGTCAGAGGTGTTACATCTCTCTTCAGGTGTGTCTATGTGAGCTTTTTCAAGTATATTAGTTATTTCAGCATCCATCTGTTATTTCAGTAACAATTGCTTAGAGTTGTGCAGATTTGGAAATGCTGCATGGTGAAAATCATGAAATAGCTAATTTTTTTTTTTTGATATGTTTTTGAAAATAGGCTACTTGGTCTTCTATTTCGTGCTGTTAAAGTTTCACTTAACTTTTCTTTTCTGGCAGATATTTGTCCAATAAAAAGGCAAATTGATTTGGATAATTATCCAACAGTTGATAAAATTAACTTTCTCTTGGAAGTTTTGTGAGCTTTGTATGGTAACATGGAAATTTATTACACAGTTACAACTGAAGGTAACACTCATGATGAACAATGATAGAGTTCAGGCTGTGGTATACAGGGTTATGCTTGTGGCTGTACACAAGATCTTTTGCTGTTTATTTGCCGTGTCTTGTTCTCATTTTGATAATTTCTAGGAAAAGTGTATTGTATCTGCTGAAAATCTTGGAAAGACTGAAATAATTTGAAGACAATGGTAATGCAGAATAAGGTTAGTTATAGTAGCGTATGTTGCTTTCCTTGTAATGAGGTAGAATTGTCTTTACTTATTTAGCTCTAGTCTTTCCATTTTCTGTTCAGAGTTAAAAGCAGCTGGGTGATTTGTGAATCAAACGTATGGAATAAAGTGGCTCACCAAGACAGGATATGGAGCACATAGCTGTGTAGTTACAAGGAAGTACTCAGTGACTCAGCTATAGAAGAGTCTGCTATTTAGAACTGTGGATTTAGATTAATATCTGCCCTGAAGCTGCCCAGCACACTTTGTGGCTCTTCTTACTGCATGAATTACTGGTCAGACTTTGCTTTGTGTTGGGCGTCCCACCTTTCAGGATGTTAAAGGAGCTCTTCAGATTTCCTTGCTCTGCCTTGAAGTTAACTAATATTTTCTGTTCATTCTTGGCAGCTTCTGCAAAGGGCGTAAAGCACAAACTTTTTGTGCTTTGCACTCCCAGAAGTATACCAAAATTTGAGGCTTTGCTTTTGAAATGCCTTCTAGTATTGCCTTAATCCTTTTGCTGGCATCTTCTCAGTAAAAGAGTAACCCCCCAGTCAAAATTCTGTGTCTGCTCACAGGACAAGATCACAGTTTACATCTCAGTTTGAGAAGGTCTCAGTTGAACGTGTTTCTAGCCTATGGAGTCGCCAAAACAAATCAGGTCCTGGGAATGGTTTCTGGGTGGTGTTGGTCTCTGCTGGGTAGCTGAGTGCTCCTGACCTACCCCAAGGTCAAGTTGGTTTTCTTCGGCTATGCTGCTGTGCTGTAGGGACAAACACCAGCAATCTTGACTTACTTGTATTTTATGTGTTGTTACTAATATTGGTATAAGTGCTATCAGGAATATAGTTTATTTAAAAATGGCTGCTTATGATTTGAGTTTTAAAAAGCAGTAGTTGTAGGAGAAATTGTGAATGAAGCTTGAAGTAGGTAATTTGGTTATTGCAATTATAAGAATATACTCCTTTTTGTATTTTGCAGACTTAGATGCTAATTGATGTTTCAAATCCTAGAATGAGCCATCCTACTACATATTGCAGCCCTATGGTATTTAGCAAATAATTTCTTTATTCCAGACATCTTGAAAGTTTTGAAAGATGTTTATATTCTCACTGTGTATGCTCATACCATGTGTGTACATCTATAAACATAAAATAGTTTAAATCTCTTTTTTGAAAATTATTTTATAAATTTATTTATGTTTCTTTTCTGTCCTTAGTAGTGTATTTTATTCCTTTAGAATACTGGATATTTTTTGTAGTGATGGTCTTTTTGGGAGAGAGTAGATTAGCAGAGAGAAGTTTGCAGATGAATACTAATTATTTATCATGAAATAATAGTTCCTGTTACAAATAGTAGAGTGTAGCTGTAGTTCCTGTGCTTGACCTGTACTTTATAGATAATCTTATTTTTCTTTTCCATTAATATGGTTTCTGTGGCAATACTAAGGTGTGATTTTCTGGATGGAAAATATCTTTTACAACCTACTGGTTTTCCTATTTGTTTTCGTGCTCGTTAGCTGATTGTTTACAGGTAGCAAACTTAGCTGTTTTACATGGCAATGTTTTGTCTTGTTAAATAAAATAAGACCTTTTCGGAGGTGCTGTTTAACTGAGAGCTTTTGAACTGTGTGAAAGCGGAACCGCATTTGCAGGTTAAACGTCTTCTCTGTTTTAACAGCTCCACAAAAATCCTTCACTGTTACAGAAAAACGTGCCTTCACTGCGTAACCAGTTTTTGTCCACCTTTCTGAAACCGCTGCATGTATTTTCTCTGTTGAATTTGTGTAAGTGCATCATGTTGTGGCCATATGAAACATATAAAAACAAAAAACAAATGAAAACTAACCAGCATGAAGTCTGTTACGACATGATATTGTCTTTATCAAGTATTGGACAAAAAGATCCTTTTTTCTTAAGTACCTTTACATAATAAAAGCTTTTTGAAATACTTTTTCTCTGCAATTAATACTGTCTCAGATTTTCAACAGCTATTTCTTAAGTTTACTGTCAATCTTGCATTTTCAAATTAAATGAAAAAGCTATCTGTAATATCAAGTTTTTGTGATCTCTGAATATATAGGTAGGATAAGAGATAATATGACACAACCTTAAATAAGTAGAGGTACATTAAAGCTCTGTTTGGGTCACTTTAGAAGTTTTTCCATCCTTTTGTTTCAGGTTTTTTTTCTTGTCTAGTGAATTGATTATCAGATTCTTGTTAATTTTCCAGATGAAACTTATGAATTAAATATGTGTGAAAAATGAGTGAACAGCTGAACTGGTCAATTGTCAGAAGTTTCTTAGAGGGAGCTACTAAAGCTCTTAATCCTAACATGCTTTTAGCAAAGCCTTTAACATCATGCCTTGCATACCCAAACAATCCTCTGCTTGCCTTCTGTAACATTAAGATTGGTTTGTGACATGATGAAGTATATGGAGTGACTTCTTTGGATGGTTTCAGGCCATAAAAATTTTAAGGCAGGAGATAAAACTATGGTCTTCTCTTGTTCCGAAGTAGCTTGACACTTAAACTGGCATTCCAAAAAACTAAAGGATACTTTTAATAGTTATGGGAGATAATTTTTTTTTACTATTTTTTTGATAATTCTGTTGAGGATGTGCTTTAGGCTTTGAAGGGCAGAATTAATATTCAGTGCAGACCTTTCATTGGAAAAAAGGTGTAATTTTAAAAAACAGTTATCGGCTCCGTTTTTGTCTCAGTTGCTGATTGCTTGGACTACATTGAAATTAAAGAACATCCGGTTAACTGTTGTTTCTTTTGTTAGGTAAAGTTAAATTAATTCAGGTGATCAGAGGTTTAGTTCAGTAGAAATAAAGAGACGCTTATTAGGTTGTTGCTAAAGTCAAATTAGATAATTTTATCAAGGTTTCTGTGTTTTGGCATGTTTTATTGCCTTCTGCAAAACAGAATTGCCTTGAGTAAAAAGAACCAGTGGCCTGAAGAAAGTTCCAAACTTTCCATTATATTTTAATCAAAAAATCTTATATATTTCTGACGTTCATGCTTACTCATATTTCTTTAGTATGTCAGAGAATGTGGCTGCTATTGTTCACATAATTTACTTGTTTACAGTTGTGTGACAGTTTGCACAAGCACTTATTATATTACTGTGGTTATACTATTGATAAACTCAACCTTGTCCTTTGTTGCTAATCAAAACTAGCTAATGGTCCAGATGTTTAACAGAAATAGCTTTCTTTTCCTTTTTAACCCAACAGAAAAAGTTACTACACACTGCCTGAACACTAAGGTATATTTTACATATGTACACAAAAATTAGATACTTTTGTGTCAGACAAATTCACAGGAATCACTATTTCTATTTGCATTTTCATCTTTAAGTGAATATTACCACAGTGAAGTGGTAAAAGTGATAAAGATGCACCACCAGTAGCGCATATATTTTCCGATTTTTTCCTACTTTATTGTTAGTATGAAGTTTGATTTTTCTTGTGTTTTCCTATTTATACATCAGTATTACACACAGAAACCAAATTGTTCTGCTAATGCGTTTCTGTCGGTGGGATATCTTTTGCATCATCCGTTATTAATTTGGAATCTTCCTTTTGTTAACTCTAAATATCACCAGGAAAGAAATATTAAGCTGTAGCCCTTCCTCGAGTTTGGTGTCAGCAATCTGTGTGACCTCTGCTTGGGCACACTGTGTCTCTATAGACAGAAACATTAAGAGCTTCTTCCTTGTACAACTTTCTATTCTGCTTGTTCAAGTTTGCAGTCTTTCCATGTGCTTATACAGTGGTCCCTGTTATGAGTGGCATTCAAGAGAACTCTCTAGAAGGTGTTTATGAAAGTAAATAATATTTAACTCAACCAGATGGACACTATTGACTTTCTTTCTTCACTTCTCAAAACCCTGATAAATTGAGATTTTTTTTTTTCCAAGAAGCTTAGGGGAAAAAAGCCCCAAATATCTCTAGCTGTCACTGACTTTGCATCTTGATGTGATGGTAAAACCATCCCTGGTGAGAACAGGATAGCTGGAGGAATGATGTCCCCGGTGTGTCCAATGTGAGCATGAGGCAGTGGCCCTTTGAAGGATAGTGTTCCAGAATGTGTTAGAGCTCACTGAACAGTTTTAGTAACAGTCTCAAATACTTGTGGTTTCTAAGAAATATGATCTTGTGTTAAAAAATTATATAAGTGGAAATATTAATGTTTGGGGGAGACATAAAGTGTTGGTTATGTTTTGAATTGAAAATGTTCCTTTTTAATTTCATTAATAATTTCATTATTAACACTGTTTAGATGATCTGGGGGTTTTTTAAAGGTATTTTATAAGGCAGACTAAAGGCATATTCACCGTAATTTCTCCTAGTTGCCTTGTGTTCAAGAAAAATAACCTAAGTTGGACAAAGCAATACAGTATCTTGGAGTTATTTAAAAATACCTATCTTTTTGCTTAAGTAAAAACTCTTTTTTTATATGGATTTGATTCAACACCAGTGAATGTGAGCATCACATTCTGAGAAATAGGTAACTTTTGCAGCAACATGAAACTACTGTGAGAATCTTATCTGACAAGTGGTCTTCAAAACGTGATATAAAAAACAGGCAGAGAAAAAGTATATAGTTAGCAATAATGTTTAGGATCAGTTTGAATGGAGGAAGACTAGAGAGACTGATTTGGTAGCAGCTGGACTGTGGACTAGGGTTTAGTTGGGTGGAAGTGAAAAAAGCAGTTTGCTGTAGGGCTGTGTAACAAACAACTGAGCAGTTGGTGATGTCTCCCTGGATGGGGGAAAGAAGGAAAGGATCTGAAGGTGACACCAAGATTGAATCCAGGAATTTTGTGGCTCTGAGGGAACAAATAATAGAGCTATTGACAGAGGGAGCAGGAAAAGGAGGAATTTGGATAAAAATGATAAACAACCACTTCAGCTCCTGTTAATTGGTACATGCTCTGTTGACTTCATTCACAACTGAGGATTGGCTGTTCAGCTTTAATGCTAAGTTTGAATTGGCAGGGAGATCTCAGGATGAAATCTCAGCAAAAATAGGCAGAGATGAAAGTTTTAGGTTATAGATCCTGAATTCTTGCAAGTGGGATTGTATCACGGTCCACTGAGTTGTAGACGCAGCTTAGGCAAGATGAGTTACCTATGCAAAAGTGAAAAAGAAAAAACCTGAGAGAAAATAGAGCAAAAGAAAAGAGAGAAGGATAAATCCACCAAAAAGGCCAGAGGAAGGTTAAAAAGAGATTGGAGCTTTGAAAAGTAAAGAATCTGAAAGCATCCTAATAGTGAGATTAACTGTAAAAGGAAAGCATACAAATAAACTGAGAGGAAAATAAAAAATAAAGGTTTTTTTTAGCTCAGTTTAACAGAAAACAGATAATTAGCTGAGGGAAACATAACGTAATATAGAAAGCAACTGAAACATCATAAAAACTCCTTCAAGTAAATTACTATTTTCAGAAAGATGTTAGGAAATGTAAAGTTTGTGTTTTCCCAGAAATGTATATATTTGACTTCATAGTTCAAATGTTCACATCTCAGTGTCTTTTATGCTTTGTTGTATTTACACAGAGAAAACTAGATGCTAAAAAATTAATAATAGAATGATACTACATTTAAATTATTGCGTTTAGGTAATGTGCAAAGAAAACAAGTAGACTAAGATTTTGGAGTAAGTTATTTGTTATTTATCTTTTACTAGGTAGTTTTCTTTTGTTCTTCATATAAAAATATAGATCAGTAAGGAAATATATGTGATGTAAATATGTTTGTCATATACTTTCCCAAAGGTTGTAAACATGGCATTATATTCTTCAGATTGGCTTTATTGTCCAAATAATTCTTTAATTAAATTGAGCTCTTTTTTATTTAAAGCTGTCTTTTGGGGAGATATTGCCTTAGATGATGAAGACTTAAAAATCTTTCAAATTGACAGGACGATTGACCTTACGCAGCATTCCAACGAAAGACTTGGCCATAACACAGGTATGGTATTTCAACCTTGTTTTAATTTACTTTTCCTGTTAGTTAATTCTGCGTAGAAGGCAATCCGTGTTTTAAATGCGGAAAGGCAGCATAATGTCTTGGATAACATTAGTTTACACTTAGAAAAGTTATTAAACAAAGACTATAAATTCACTTACAGAAAAGAGAAGCAAAAAGTTTAATTTTATTGCGTCATTTCTGTTTAAAAATAATTTGTTGAACTGAGGAGCAGAAACTGGTAGGAAGCGTAGAGCCTTCTCTGCAGGTGGTCACGTGGGAAAGGAAATTGTACAAAGCTTTGATATCATCACTGAAAGTTCCTGATAGCAGAGCCCAAACACACTATGGAGAACATATGTGGTATCCTGGAGGCAAAATTGGAAGCCTGGCATTACGACCCCGCCTTTTGCTCTTTTTACTGTTCCATCCAGCTCTGTGCTCAGACCTAGAAGAAACACTAAAATGTGTCATCCTTGCTGGATCTGCCTTGTCTAAAAACCAACTGTTTATCTGACATTTTAATACACGTTTCTGTGCTGTTGTTAACATACAATGCATTAGCCCCAGAAGCTGCAATCTGATTAACAGAGGCAGCTGGGTATTCAGACAGATAGATAAAGAGATCTTATTTATGTGTAAGTATGTCTGTTTGCAAAAGAGAAAACATAATCCATGCCTAAATGGATGGCTGTCTAATGTCTAAAAATATCAGGTTGTGATTTGTAAATTGATAATTGAGAATTTGTAAACTTTCATGTTATGATACAAAAAAAAGCCAGCTTATTGAGGAAAGGTCTGGAAAAAATGCCATTAGAAAATATAAACATTAGTAATTGAAATTTTTTTTCTGTTAAGCATGTTTTATGTGTTCCTGAACTGAGCTACCATAACTTAGAATTTTCAGACCAAAGAAGCAATTTTAAATTTAATCTTACAATATTGGTATATTTAAAAATGTTTTTATTCCTTCTAGGTAGATGCTGTGATTAGAGGGTTTTTATGACAACTTGAAAATTTATTTTATCTCCTTTTAAATCCACTTGTTTTTCCAAAACAGGAAAACTTTTGATCATTTCTAGATCTAGACTGGATTTTACAGTGTTAATAGAGTCAGTGGTCTCCCTGCTCTGCTCTCCTCCAAACAAATGGTTTTAATTCCCTTTGAAGATATCTCAGGTGCTGGTTTTGTTGAAAAAATGTAGAACAACATTGGTCATTTCCCCTTAAAGTGGATGCAGTCAAGTGATTTCTTTGGCTTGCTGACTCTCATTTTTTCTTGCTTTTCTACTTTTTCTTTTTAAGTGCAAAGTTATTATTTTTTTAATTACCATAGAAAAGATATACATTTCTAAGGAGTTTTAAAATTATATTTAATATTCTATTACTGAGTTTTTGCTTTCTTACTTGTTTTGCGATATGCGTGTTATCTTTTCTTGTGGATGGTATTCTATATCCAGTATTGAATCACCCTGTTAAGTATTACTGATTCTTTTGGATCAATTTTTTCCACCTTTATTGCACAACGGGAGTCAATGCAATTGTGATGATCAGTGGGACTAAACTTTGGAGAACAAACTCTCTTAAGTTAATGACTTCATAATTGCCCTCAGTGAACCCTCAACATGCTTGATCTTTCCATAAAGAACATTAGAGAGGTCTGTTTTACACTTCACATGTGTAATTTTTTTTCTAAATTTACAACATTCTTGATGCATAAACTATGAGTTTAGCCTGTTTTTGCAAACTGCACAGCCTAGTGTGCTCGTCTCCCCCTAATTCCAAACCAGCTAATTGCCAGCTAGCTAGTTAATATTAGGTAGCAACTGGAAGAGGAATAAAAAGAATGCTAGATATCTGTAATCTAGAAAACAAAATTTTATCTTAGTTACAGATACAATGGCAATTAATTGTAAGCTTGATTTCTGAGCACTTTCTGTTGCTGGTTTTCACAGACTAAAGGTGACATCAGGTAGAAGGATTAGATACTTGGTTGTAAACCATCAGGATGAAGCGATGGAGTCACAGTGGTTATTGCAACTCTAAAACCCTGAGGATCACAGGCTCTGATTCACATTATGTGACTGCTCCTTTTCATGAGGATTATCTGCCTGGATTTGCAGGGTCAGATAATCTGTGAGCTTCTTGGAGTATGGCTCTGTCATTTTATTTTTCGTTTTGTCCAAGCAAAATGCATGATCACTGTAAACACAAACAACAGTAAAGCTGATAACAATTTTATGTGTTTATTATTGTAAGTCCAAACTGCCAAAAGTATCTTCCTTCTCCTGCCTGAATTATGAGAAGATGCAGCAAACAGGAATTAAAACTTTTTTAGTCTATGTGGTTTGGCAAGGCTGCATGTTAGTCACATAAGACAGCTTAGTTAAGTGAGATACTTTTTCTTTGGTTTTTCACTAAATGAAATACGCCGGCTACAATAAGACAGAAATGAGTGGTTTGGGTTTTGTTTTTTTCCCCTAGAAATATAGTATAATACTTGTTTTAAGTAACTAATGGATTCTTTAAGGGTTTTCTGTTATGTTTGACAGTTGATGCTTTTAATGATTTTTTAATATTTATTTTGAATGCTTAGCTATAAGCCTTATTTTATAAGATGAATGTTAACATGAGAGACAATTACGTTAATGATGATCAATGTTATATCCTCTGCAGTTTATGTTATAGTTACCATGCAACTTGTTGGAAAGGAATGTGTTGAACTATTACCTCATCTATCTAAAATGTTTTTAAAAATTTGGAAAATTTTTCTCAAGGGAGCCAGCAACTATGTGACAGTGTAATCCAAATAATTAGGCACATTGTTATTCACTGAGCAGCCACACACTCACTTGCCTTATATGGAATTTTCTCGTCTGTAATATGAATTCAAATTGCTGTTTAATAAACATATTTTCTACATATATATTAAACATTTTTATGGAAAGTTGGGAAAGGCCTTTTTAGTGGTGGTTGGAGGTATCAATGGTTCGTTTCTTTCTATCTTTTTACTTTTTCAGTTGTAAAAGTCGTTTAGAAACTCCCTTGTCCTATAACAAATGGTGAATTGTAAAATACAATCTACTGCAAACCTGTAAAACCACAAAACTTTCTGAACAATTCTGAATGATTTGACTCATGTAGTGTAGTCAGTGTTGCTTCTGGTTTACTGGTGTTTGAAAAGCCACTTGTAGCCACAAAATGTTTATGTGTGAAGAGAGTGTGTAGCAGACTGTGTGCGGTAAATCCAGAAATGTGTTTTATTTCTGTAAATGGCATAGTAAATGTTAAAAGAAACTACTTCCTATCTTAGATTTTCATTGACTGTTGTAATCACACAGACATACATGTATATATACCTGCCAGATCTTACTGCGATATACACCAGCATGTGATGTTTCAAGGCCTTGAAAGTTCATTGACATCTATTTGCATGCTAACAAAGAAAAACAAATATTTAATGGGAAAATCAACCATATTAGGTTTGCATCAGTTTTGTTGGGTTTTTTTGTTTGTTTGTTTTCTGATGAAACTTTGGCTGTTTGCTTTTTCTCGTTCCCCTCCCTTGAAATGAGAAAATTATGGCATACATTCAGGACATTTCTTTGAGAGTAAGCCTTTTAGCTGTCAATCAATATGGCTCTGAGGATGTCGAGGTCACCAGGAAAAAAAAAGCTCCAAATAATAATTAGATGATGTAATTGTCATGACTTGCCTGAATAACAAAAGACGTGTTGACTTACATTCATGGAATGCATACTAGAAAAATTTTCAGCTAATAATGTGATTTTATTGCATTGTCAAGAATACTTGAAATGTTTTAATGGAAATTATCGAAGAATATGAAGCTTCCTTTAGGATGCTTCTCTAGGCTGATATAGTTGCTGTCATGTAAAATTCCATGGGTTTAAGTTTTGAAAATTCCTTTCTTTTTTTTCTTTTCTTTTTAAAGGTGGCTTTGGAGAGCATGGAATGTCAAAAAAACGTGGTGCCCTCTATCAGCTTATAGAGAGGATAAGAAGATTTGGCTCTGGTATTTTCACTGTTTAAATTAGCAAGTTGCCTGATGTGATAGTGTATCATGAACATTAATGATGATAGTACTTTAACACTTTAAAGCTTTTCTGTATTACTCTTGGCATAAACAAATTATAAAATAAATAGTGCAGGAATAGTAATGAAGAGATTAGCTCTTTGTTCCATTTTCTTAGAGTTCTTCCAGCATGAAATCTGAAAGCTAAAATATATCGTTTTAAATGTCATATGAAAAACTGCTTAACTTTGTTTTATGGCTGTGTACACAGTTATCATCTTAACTAATATCAATACAGTGTTTATTCATTGCAAGTAGACCATACTGCAAAGCTGCTAGTTTGGTTTGTTTCTTAGTTTTTTCTGGATCCAGGTGGGGCATTCTGGTGATTCATACTGTGTTTGAAGCATTTGTGGTGTGTTATGCTGAACAAGCATGTTTTTTTACTAATCATACTCTTGTCAGTATGAATGTACTTAAATTGAGCAGGCTAAAGAAGTGGAATCCCCGCTAATTCTGGCTGAATTTACTCTCTATATGTGATGCAAGGAGTCATCACTTTATTGTAGTGTGAAACCTCAACCTCAAAAAGGAAAATACGTGAAATCATTGTAATTGCACATTGTGTTAATCAGAGCATGGTAACTGCCTTTGCAGATGTGCTTTGATACATAGTCTTCATTCTTTAAAGGAGAATTAAAATTTTAGTGTTGCATAAATGCTTGTCATCTTTTGTGTGCAATTTGGAATAAATTTCTTGCTTAGACCTCTAAAGAGCACCAATAAAAAGAATTTGGAGTGGTAAAACGTCTAGATAAACATGTAACGTGGTTCAGTAATGACTGCATACTAAGTATAAAAATAGTTTTTTCTGTAAAGTGTCTGCCTGTATTGTAGACACTTTGTGAGCAAATTGTGGTGTAATTCTCATTTACACACTCATTTAATTACAAAGAGATGTTATTTGCTTTACCTGTTTTGGGTTTTTTTTAAACCCTGGATTTTTCTGTGTAATTCCTGACATAATTTAAGTTGCATGTTGGTTGTCAAAAAGGCAGGCTTTTCTTCCCATATGTCAGTGCTTTCTCCCTGCCTTGTGCTGTAGCTTCTTCCTTTTCTTCCTATTGCTGCTCTCTCAGCCTTGGGGCTATGCCAACATTCCTTACCATGGCTCTACCCTGGAATCCTCCCTGATGCTGACATAGTCATTAACACTTAAGTGCAGCTGGTACCACAGGGGATTCTCACAGAGGGAAAATGTAGTCTTCCACGAGGAATAAAGGCTTCAGCTGCACTGAGTAGGATTTCTTAACCACCTTTCGAGTGATCCATTTTGATCAACTGCTCGGATCTGCAAGCTAACTTACAAATTGTTCAGAAGAAGCACCTGTCCTGGTGTACAAGTCCTTGTCTAACTGTCCTTATCCTTTTCTGTTCTCACAGCAGGTTTCAGCAGATTTAGAAAGATTTGTCTGTAATGGAATGAATGGTGGTAGTACCCCTGAAAATGGTAGATGCTTTTTGCTCTTGTAAAGAAATTCCAGCCATGAGTAATACCTACCCATGGGGTTCCAAATGTTAGTTTGCGAAAAATGTATGATTTCTTACCATCCAGTGCTTTAAAGATGGCCGTGTACTTGCTTTTTCCAGATCATAAAATACAAATGAAGGGATAGTGAATGTCTTGATTACTTTGAGTCTGTCTAAAATCCGTCATTCTTTGCTGGAAACATCCTCATTTATTTTAAAAAAACAGACCAAAACTAAAAAAAGGAAGCCAAAAAACACCACCAAAACCACAGGGAGTGTGTTTTCTTAAAGATTTTTATTAAGTGAGAAAATTTAGATACACTTATGCAATGCACATTCCAGTTCATAAACATATGTGCAAGATTGTTACTCTAGATATATTCAAAAAATGAAGATTCAGACTTCAAATCTTTCTCAGAAAACTGTGTAACGATAGACTGTCGCATAACAGCGATGTCCTACTTTAAGAGGGCATAAAGAAATAATCTGAGTTTGACCTGCTGGAAATAATCGCTCTCTTTTTTTCGTGTGTGTGTGATCTCATTCAGTGTTTTAATTATCATTGCAGGTTTTGAGCAAAACAATACATCTAAAGGAAGAACTACTGTAAAATTCTCAGGGAAAAATGAGAAAAACAGATTTCCCAGAGCTGCTACATCGCGAACAGAAAGAATATGGCCAGGTGGTGTCATTCCGTATGTAATAGGTGGAAATTTCACTGGTAAGATTTGTGCTTTGGGTGAAAAGAGGAAAGATAATGTTTTAAAATTGCCTTCCTTTCTTTTTTTTTTTTTTTTAATTTTTAAAAGTGAAGTCATGCTATTCAAGTCAATAGTAGGGTTTCTGTTGGAACAGGCCTGAAGTACATCTGTTTTGAAAATATTAGTCATTCTTAATTGTTTTCAAAGGCAAGCTACATAATAAAAAATGGGTAACAACATTTTAGAGAGGGAAAGCTCTATTTCTTTACCTAATATTTCTTGTTGCACGTTTGTTTCCATGAGCCTGAGTAATGGAATATTGAGGAATTTTTTTTTACTGCAGTATATTTAGCACAAGAATATCTCCAGTTTAACTGGTGTGACATGTATTCTTCTAAACTGATTTCATTCAACAAACTGACTCAAATGTGTTTTGTCATTCCTCAGTTTGGTTTTCAGATGGGTACACACACATTGCATACGACGAGAAGAAAGACTGGCTACCCTATATATAGAATTCTTAGCAGAAAACTGTAGAAAAACTTTAAAACATTTGTTATCCTTGAAAACTGTAAATGGATCAATATCAATGTGGATTTAAGAGATAATTTGAAACAAAAATGAAGCAAGGAAAACAAAGAGAGAAGGGAAAAGATATGAAACAACATTTATTATGCATGATAATACAGGGAACCAAAAGAAACATGCAAATGCTCACACGTTTTGTGTATATGGAGAAACCAAAGTCATTCCTTTCAAACTGACAGCTACAGTCAAGCTTTCAGTTTGGGTATTTACATAGTACTGTACCAAATGTGACCTTTGCTTTGGATTACTGTCTTCTGAAATAATCGTAGTAAACTAAATGAAAGCACCATATTAAAGGTTTTGCCTTTTTCATAATGAAAGATAAATTCTAAAGCTTAGAAAACACTGCTTAAAGGTAAAATAAAAGGGCAAGATGGGATGGAATAACCTTTTTAGAATCTGATGTGATTTGAACTTGTTATTTTTATGAACTTTCAGATTTCGTTGTCTTTAAGTTTTAAAAAGGTTAGGTTTTTTTATTTGTTTAATTATCCTGTGTTGTAACCTTCAAGGTGAGTGTATTTCAGCTAGCAAATTATTGCCAAATAATATTCTTCTTTGTGGATTTTCAGCTCAGAAGTAATAGAGCTATATTCTCACATGCTGCCTCTCTGTCAATAAGCCTTGTCTTTTGTCACGCGATGAAATTATATTGCTCTGCTCTCTGAAGTACTGTATACTAGCTGGCTTTGTGTTCTGTGCTGAGAGTTGGCCTGGCTGCTTCTGCATCTAGCGGGTAGTTCTGATCTTTTCTGGATGTATTTCTCATTTTTAAAGCAAGTATCTAGGTGTGCCTAGTGTTTTACCAAATTCTGAATTTCCCACTTTTGATGGATCATTTGTTTTCTGAGAGATTTTGATGCAAAGAAGGGGAGACTGGTCCCTGTTCACAACAGCCTTATTTTAATCAAATATTTTTACTGGTATGCCTATTTATGTGGCTTAGATGAAACTGGTCTCCAGACTTGAAGGCTGTAGGATTTTTTTTTTAACTTTTTTTTCTATCTACTAGATAGATAGCTATGATGTAGGGTTACCCAATTTTGCTTGCTCTTTTTCTTTCTGTTTATTTAATTTTTTCTCCCTCAATGTGGTTCACTTGATAGTTTCATCTGGGAAATTGCTTAGCAAATGTTATGCTGATGCAGGCACATAAGCAACGCTGTATTTCTTCTGCTGTCTTCCTCTGTAACATAGTCGTGATCTTTATTTCAGGTTTTATATTTACTGGGGTGTGTCAGGCAGTATTAGCCTCCTTGCAGGCACGTATGTTATGACAAACTGATGGCCTGAGTATCCCTTTAGCTGGAATCTTGCCGTACATGGGACTGCTGGGACACGCAGGGCCTCATGATTCACTGACTGCTTCCAGGCCTATATTCCTAGTATTGATCGTAAGAAGGAAGCTCCAGTTAGGAAAAAAATCTCTGGTTTCATCTCCTACAATTGTTGTTCCAGGCACGCAGCGCGCCATGTTCAAGCAGGCCATGCGGCACTGGGAGAAGTACACGTGCGTCACCTTCATCGAGCGCAGCGACGAGGAAAGCTATATTGTGTTTACCTACAGACCCTGTGGGTAAGTGTGCACCTATGGGAACACGTACTCCTGCTTTCAACCTTTGGCCCTGTTTGTCAGCTTTGCGCTTAGAAGGGAATATATACTTCACAGGAAAATGAATAGATAACTACTGCATTTAAATGATGAGCCTGTTCTGCCTGGCTTTTAAGTACGTTGAAACAGGTATGTGTGGTAACTTTGTGAGGTTGCACCTCTTCTGTTTATTTCTAGATAATTTATCTTGCTATAGATGCATGCAGATATGAGACCTTTTTTTTTGGCTTTCTGTCATGTTTCCAATATTCATATGTGTTGTTCTAAAGGTATTTCAGGTTTATCATTTGTTTATTCTTAGTTTTCTCCATGTCACATATTTACTGCTGAATTATATATGGATATCTATCCCACATCCCTTTTCCAGCTAAATTGTTGTTTGTTGTAGTTTTAACTCTCGTATTGCTAGACTATCCTTGCCCAGATTTGTTTAACCACCAAATTTATGGCCATTTTGCAAATTCCTTCTTCTAGGTCACTGATGTGTAAAAGTGAACAGAACAGGTTTTATTACCCATGAGTGCAGCTTTCCATTAATCGCCATGTTCCATCTTCAGATATTACTGCTCACAAATGTGTCAGTCAGCTGTGTTTGCTATTTATTCCACTCAGAATTCTTACTTTTATATAGTGCTCAGTGGACTTCCTGAGTGCACCATGTACATTTCCCAAGAAGAGGGCACGCTGCCTGTGGAAATTCTGTGCTTCTGACAGTCACCTCCTGTTTGGGTTGTAGGCTCTGCAGTGAACAGCTCCCTGTCTTACTCCCTTCCTTATCATTGAGCCCTTTGCTTGTCTACTTTTGAATCATAATAGGATAAGGTAGTTAAAAAAAGGTTTGGGACCTCCTTTCATTGCAGGAATGATCCTGAATGTGTTTAATTTATAGCCTCTAAAATTGCATGTAAAATTATCTGTAAAAGTACCCATGACGTTCTTCTTAAGGTATAGGACAACATAATAAAACCTACTCCTAGACTACTTTTGAAAGGTATTGCCTTTGCCTCTGAAAGTCTCTGAGCTGCAGATCCTTGCAATAGGGGAGCTTATTCTATGATTTCCTGTCACGTTCTTGTGCCACTGTAGACCCCTGTTAGAAACAGTGAATGAAATGGGGTTTTGTTCTGAGCCAGCATGGATATTATTTTAGTTAACAAAACCCGTAAGATGGGATTCACCCGTAAAGTAGGATTCAGGGATACTGATACACAGCTGGAAGAAAATCTGAAGCTGAGAATAATCGTGATGGTTCCCTTGCACTCACAGAGGCAGAAAGCAATTTCAGCAGAAGAGTGTGAAAGATATGTTTTCAGGCACTTTAGAAAGAGATTTATGGGTATATCTGCCAAATGTGAATTCTACAACTTCGAAATACTCAAAGCCAAATGATAGAAAATCTCTGCAGCCAAAGAACTGTTCCTTAGGCTGGCTGATGCCTCATGTGATCAAATCACTTTGGGGGAAGACTGGATTATAACCAGCTTTAACCAGAAAGCTGAAATATACTCAGTATCTCCCTCCAAAGTCTATATAATCCTTTATCATTAATGTTGTTTTATTGAAGTGTACTTTGCAAAGTACAAATAATTTACAAAGGCCATAATAAGTTTAAAATAAAAAAAAGAAGAGTGTAGCTATGAAAAGTCCATCATTGATGAAATAAAGCCAGGTCAAACAGAAGGGGCAGTTGAAGGATTTTTCTGGGGGTCCACAAGTCATTTCAGGAAGATCCAGATAAATAAGGACAAATAATCTCTGGGTGAGCAGGAACTGTGCGCTACCCACCAGCATCCAGTGCTGACGCAGGATTTTCCACGGAAAGAGCCCAGACTAAAGTGACACCAAACCAACTGCAAACACTTTCTGCTACACGGCCAGTCGCATTGAAATTAATCTTCAGTTCTTTCCCATGGCACCCTGCTGTGTTGGTTTGTTAGCACATTGTGTCAGTATTGTTTGTACTACCATGGCAGCTAACATTCACAGATGACGGAGACTTTATTGTACTCAGCACTGCTGAAATTAAAAACTAAATGATAAACCCTGCCCCAAAGAGCACATAGTCAAAACATAACACATTAAATGAAACAAAGTGGATAGTCATATATGTGGAAATTCAGGTGGCAGTATCTACAAAAGTCTCATATGACAGCATTAGCACACTAGAAAGTGAAGTGTTACTGAGCCTTTGTAAACAATAAGGATATTTTGGAGTGTAATGCATTGCATCTTGAAACAGTTCATGGGAAGATCATCCCAGAAGGGCACTGATTAAAAAAGCATATTTGAAATATAGCAGCTGGTTATCAGAGATACATGACTTTCTTGAAGTTGAGCGGTTCCATATCAGCAATGAATGACAGGTAAGTTTTGATTATCATGGACCCATAGGACTGCAAGGGATCTCAGAAAGATGTCTAATGTATTCTTAAGACAGAAACAGCTATTCCTATATCATTGCTGATATATGCTTATCAAACTTGGTTCTAAAAACCTGCAGAAAGGAATATTTCACAGCCTTCTAGGAATTGTATTGCTTCAGCATCCTTAATATAAGAAATGTAGGAAGTTTGGGCAGCGTTTTTAGTCATAGCTAAACCAGGTATTTCTTACTGCAATTAAGGACATTAACTTTTTTTCCATTTCACTATGGCCATAGAAAGAAATTCCTTTTGCTTTTTGAAGAAATCTATTATATAATTTGAGACTGTTATGTCCCTCCTGAGTTCTATATTCTTTTGGGCTAGAAAACACCTAATTCATTTAATCTTTCCTGGTAAATAGTGTTTTCTAGGCCTTTGATCACACTGCTCTTTGAGATTCTTTTCAGCTAGTCCACATCATTATTGAAATTGATAGCCCCAAAACTAGGGCATGTTTGTCTAGATGAGTCATTACGTCTGCTGAGCCAGTGTAAGAGCTAATTCATATATCTTGTAGCCTCTCCTTCCACTTAGCCACCTAAGCACAGTGCCTCCCTGCTTCTCAACAGCTGCTGTGTTCAGCACATGGTTAGTTGGGATGTGATTCCAAATAAGAGCCAGAGCTCTTTCCACAGCACAGACACCCCATCACGGCTTCCAGTCTTTACCAGCTTTTGCACATATTAAGACATCAAGTAATTCCATATTTCCCTTTCCAGATCTCTTGTATAATCTCTTGAAGTTGCTATGAGCTTCAGGCTTGTCTTCATGTCATTTAGCAGTGTTTTCTCCAGCTGCAAGTTTAAAAAGCATCTTCTCCATCTTAACTTCATGTAATATTCCAACCAGCTTTATACCTCCCTTGATATCAGACTTCTCTAGTTTCCTTACGGACTGTTGTACAGAAAAATGTCAAAAGCTTTACGGCTGGATCCCTCCTTCCCATCAGAATAATTTAATCTGCTGAAGTCT
The DNA here is from genome assembly GCA_013397725.1 of Rhagologus leucostigma. Taxonomy (NCBI): domain Eukaryota; kingdom Metazoa; phylum Chordata; class Aves; order Passeriformes; genus Rhagologus; species Rhagologus leucostigma. The sequence continues at coordinate 2,749,202 of VZTD01004799.1, forward strand.
TAAACTATAATTAGTTTTGGTTATGTCTAGTTTGGTTACTACTATTTTTGGTTATGTCTAGTTTATTTAACCTAAGTTTGATAACAGTTAATTATTAAAATATGGCTTCATAATACAGCTGAATCACTAACTCAGTGCTTTCAAATTTTCTAATTAGTGATTTGTATCCATGAGCTACAGATGTGAGAATAAGAATATAGTATTAAGATACTAGTGTTTGTGAATCTACTACCAAGCAGTGTACACTGGCATTAATATCAATTACAGCAATTATTTATGCATCTAGTTGATTAGGGCAAATAAAACTCTAGTACGTAAGATATTCAAAACACTCTTTGCTCACTACTGCTCTCTATCCTTATGTTTCTTCCTATAAAATTGGAAGCGCCTGGAGACTCAGTATACTTCTCTGTATGCAAAGCCAGAAAAGGGTCAGCAAATTGGGATGACGTCTAGTCACAGGCTGTTAATAAATATTACTAAGTACAAGATCGAGCTTCTTTTTATACAGTAAGACAAAAAAGAAAGGAACAATTAGGCGTATTGTTCTGGTAGCTCAGCATGCCTTTGATCTCAATTTGTGGCAATTTTTGTTCTCCATTAGCAGACTTTAACAATTTTTATGACAAAATTCAGATGACTTATTGGAATTGCTTCTGTATCCTCTTGTCTAAGTATTTGACAGATCTGTCTGAGATACAGGAAAATCAAATCTCTTTCATGTGCTTCCCCAAACACTGTAGACTGAACAGATGAATATTTTAACCTTTTTGAACTTGCTAGTGTATTAAATAGGCATTGCAGGTAAGTTCTTAAAGGTGGTGAAACAGGTAAATTCATTGTCTCAGGTGCACCTTCGTAGCCTAGTTCAGCTAAAGAACATGTTATAAAAGGTGCTCAGTCACTTGTAAAACGAGACAAAACCAGAGCTGTGCTAAATAATCTGTGCACGGGGGAGGGCTGACTCATGCTCTCAGGTGCTGAATAACCCTGGCAGCTGGCACTCTTCCTGCCCACGACAGCGGGCACAGCTTCCTTGCTGTGGCCTGCAGGAGGACTGTGAGCAAGGCACAGGTTGCCACAGTCTAGAGCACTGTGACGTGAACGGTGAGGGGTGGTTTGTATAAATACTCTGGGATAGGCAACTGTTAGCTGAGGAATGTTGGTTATAGTATTGGGGTGGACATCTCCATTGGGCAGATGAAGTAGTAGACACTTCTGCCATCAGAACAAATCTTCTTAGGGCAGTGAATCAGAACATTTAATAACCACCATTGTATCTTGATCCCTGACAAAAAGCGAATTCATCAAGCCGGGTCATAGCCAATATCTCCTTTCTACAGATCGAGTTATATCTGTGATTGAAAGAGGTGTTTTCACCAAGAAAAACACTCTGCTTCCTGAGTGAGATTTTGTTTGGGAATTTTGTGAACCTCTTTTTCTTGTTTTGCGTAACATAATGTCCTAGTATGCTCATGAAATTCTGCAGTTTTTCACCCACACCTTCATACAGTGAGTGCCATGGCAAGCTGATGTTGTGGCCTATGATGATTTTTGTATTATGACATTTTCTAGAGTGTAGCTTTTTAAAAAAAGGGCAACATTGACCCTACCTGATTCTCTCTTCCTTTGTATTAAACGTATTTTTGACAGTAGTTGTGAAATAGTATTGCTTAAAAGAATGAGTATATTGTTCCAGTCATTTCACTTTCTCTTTGTCATTTGTTTCTCATTGCTCACGATCATTGATCAGCTAGACTGATTAAATGGAATTAGAGATTTATAAATAGTCACTGTCTCCAAATGCTGTCTGGTGCAATAAAGATTAAAGAGATGAGCTTTAAAACCTGCCAGTTGATTCAACTTGAGGGGTGTGACAACTGCTCATACAGCACAGAGATCTTGGTCTTTCGCCAAACACACCTGGGGTCAAACCCGTAATATTGCAAATTAATTTACTTCATAGATTTTTTAATTTTAGTTTTCCTTATTTTTTATCTCAGTGCAATTGATGAAGTAAATTGTTGTAGCTTAATTGGATGTATCTGGTGTGCTTGACAAGACATTCAACCTAGCAAATCCTAATGACCCTCTGTAAGTGTGAACTGCTGCTGTTATTTTAAGACTTGGTGTTAATTCTAATTTCCCTTGGCATGTAAAGAAACACTCAATAAATTTCTTTATATTTTCTAGAGAGTACTTGAAATCTGTCAAGTAACCGGTGTAAGGGAACTCTCCTCTGGCTGCTTACTTTTTAGGAGCAGGTTAGCATTAAAAAAATAATTCCCAACATGTTGGAGTTTAGATGCACAGTGTTAGAAAACCTAGAGGAATAAATACTATGTACAAGATTGCAGTTAATTATTTTCCTCTGGAAAAAAACCATCTTTCAAATCAGGTACCCTCAGTCATTAAACCCATTTGAGTATGCTCAACTTTTCTATTTTATTACTGTATGAGTAAAATGTCAAATTATTTTGTCAAACACCTAAAAATCTATCTGATTTATGAAATATCACTAAGAGCTTTCAGAGGTGATCTGAAACACCTGTTTTCAATAAACAAGCATTTCTTAGTATTGTTAATTTTATTTGGTAAATTGGCTAATTACGCTTTTTTTTTTATTTTAAAATTGTCTTAATAACTTAATGTTTTATACTGGCCATTAGGTTGTTCTGCTATTAGCACACAGCTGTTGCCTGACCTTCTCAAGACACAATGTACAGCTTTAAAAAGTTAGACTCTCATTTGCTCCAAAAGAAGTAAGAAGGACAGGAAAAGAGACTTCAGTTAAATTCTTGTTTTGTTACTTTGCCATTGTTATCAATAGTGTCAATAAAAACAAAGCAGGAGACATCACAGAAGATACTATTTAGAATAATTTCCTTTTCATTTTTTTCCTTTTTATCTGTTCATCTCCAAAGTATCACTGTGAAATAACGATATTGAATATATAGAGAAATTTTTAGGCCACCAAATGTCTTTTCTAGCTAAAGCAGGTAATGTATATGAAGTCAATAAAATAGGCATGTTAAAACTATTGAAAATGTGTTAAATAGTCTACAGCTTTAGGTCTCAATAACCTACTGATTTGTTTTAAGCCATAAATAGTAATTAATGTTCTGCATTGCAATTTTTCTCTGTAGAATTTCCAAGCAGTGGCAAACATGAAGACTCTGCAGAAGTGTTTAAACTGTTTTAAACAGAGGATTCTTTCTGCCTTTTCACATTTATATGTGCTTATCCTAACTTTATTCTCATCAATCTCTTGCACTGCCATCATGTGTTGTATCAAGATCATAAAGGTTTTTAACCACGAATTAAATTCCAGGATTTAAAAAAATATATTTAAATGTGTTGAGTCTCCAAGGTGATTTTGCAGGATTATAGGTGAATGGAAAACTAAATAGGTTAGAATTGGTTGCGTGGTTGGGCTTGAAGGGTTGTGCTAAATATATTGGACTCAAGCTGTGACTGAAAGTGCAGTATCACAGGGGCTTATCCTGCAACCTGTCGTTTTTGACATTTTTATCAATGACCCACAAAGAGATGATGGCTGATGCTCTCATGAGAGCATCATTTATTTTTATTCTTTAGCTGAAAACAAGTTCTGGTGTCATTCTATAGACTGACTGAAGAAATTGTCACCACAGTGACAATTCTGTTGATCAAAGCTAAAATCTTTTAAGACGTTGAATAATATCCAAAAAAGGCCCATTCATGTGTATTTTGAATAATAAACTGTTCTTGCAGAAGATCTAGAGTTTGTGAGACTGCCGAAATTACATTGTGCATTATACTTCAGAATTTTTATATGCTATTTTCTCAAGTTTTAACTGAATTTGCTGTGTGGTTTGTAGAGATGTGTATGAAAACTTTCACCTGTGTTTGTGTTCTAATTACAGGTGCTGTTCTTATGTAGGTCGAAGAGGAAATGGTCCTCAGGCTATATCTATTGGCAAGAACTGTGATAAATTTGGCATAGTTGTCCATGAGTTGGGTCATGTGATTGGTTTTTGGCATGAACATACACGACCAGACCGTGATGACCATGTCACCATCATTAGAGAAAACATCCAACCTGGTGAGATATTCTAATAAGTATTTTGGAAAAAAAAAAATCATGTTTGTTTTTGGTGTTTCCTTTATCTGCTCAACTCTATTGGAACTGAGTGCTGAATAGCTGAAATAGTATTTATGCCTGGTATTCTTTTTACCTTGACTGATCTCAATTTGATTTACAAATAAAATACTGAAATTGTAATATAATATTTTCCAAAGGTCTGGCCAAGTAGCAAGCCATTAAATAGAAGAGTAGAAGGCAGAAAATAACAATCGTACTCAAAAACTTTGAAAGAAGCCACTGCTCTTAAGGCTCTTTAAAAGTCATATTTCTGTGCTTGAGGGAAGGGCATTTCTCTTGTGAGTGAATGATAAGTAGAAATATGTCATTAGCTTTTAGCTGCCCAAGAGGCTTGGACCTGGGACGTAAGGTGAAGGACTTTGAATGTGTGACAAAGACAGGCACAGGTCCTGCAGTTTACACGTTATTCACCTCACTCTCTACAGAACATACAGCTTTAGTCAGTGAGCTTGGTGTTGTTGAGATAAAGCATCTGAGGAACTTGAGAACTTTAAACTGTGACTGTCAGCTCTTTGCCACTCTAGCTGTTGTGCCCTTGCTTGTGTTGGGTAGGCAAGATGGGAGGGAGCTAGGTGTGTTTCATTTGCAATGTTCATAAATGTGTATGGTCTTTGTGACACACTGCTTTCGACTTACAGGAATTCTATGCCCAAAAAGAGTGAAATCTGAAATTTTCCAATGATAGCTTGGAGTATTTGTCTGTTTCTTTTGAAAATATTTTAAATATGTTTGGGATACGATGAATCTTTGCCACTTCATCTAGGACTTGGAAGGAGATTGGGAGCTGATACACACTCCCTTAAGTCTCTAAGGTCCTGAAAGGGCATGCATGTTTGAGCCTTCTTTCTGGTCTCTCTGTGTTACTGACTTGCGCAGATGCCATAAGAGCTCTTCCTCTTTTCTATTAATATGATGAGAAAATCAGCAGGAGTGCCATCCTCAGCTGCCTGCTCACCCTTTCAAGTTTTCTTTCTGAGTTCTGAAACCACTGACTGAAACCACTTCTTGTGGTGTGGTGTGAACTTGAGGATCACTAAATGGGATCAGGAAACCATGGCCACTGAGATATTTGGGTTTTGTTATGTTATGCAACTTATGTTGGTTGAAATGTTAATGTCAATGCAGGGTTTTTTGCAAGAATCCAGTGGGAGTATGAACTGGAGTATGGGGTGCTTTGTATTGCTAATTTACTGATTAGGTCAATGAATTTATGGTATGGAATTATGAACTAAGTATAATTCTTTTTCTCCTGTTCTGCTCTTGTTAATTTGCAACAGCTGGATCTTGAAAATGTGACTTTGTAGTGTCTGCAATACATGGAGTCTCAGAGAGCAGCCTTTGCTGAAGCAAAGTCTCCAATATCCGGTAGTTTATTGCTGGATTTAGTATCCAGTCTAATGAGTGAGGAGGGTTTTTCTGGAGTCTTTGTTGTCAAAATGATTTCTTTTTGAAGTTAAGTATCAAACCAGTAATTTGTATGGACTCTACAGAAGCACAACATGATGTGTGGGGCCTTTATGTATTAGTTGAATGAGACTAGTCTTTCTAAATCCAAATACAGAAATTTGATGTCTGTTTCAGAAGATGTCTGTTAAGAGGGCATGATAAAGTCGCACACTTTCTCCCAAATGGCAAAGATTTATGAATGTCAGTGAGTAATTAGGTTAGGGTCCTTGTTGGTTTTCTTTTCCTGTTTGGTTTTTATCTTTACAGAAAAAGATATTGAAGAATCTATAATTATCAATTATTTGTAGGTCAGGAATATAACTTTTTGAAGATGGAGCCTGGAGAGGTGAACTCCCTTGGGGAACCATATGACTTTGACAGCATTATGCACTATGCCAGGAACACCTTCTCAAGGTTGGAGTCTCAGGTTATACCTTTTGACTTTTAATTCTATTCCTGTCTGTGAATGCTAAGAACTATGCTTTTTGAAGTATTTAGAAATCCCTTAAAATGTCCCTTGCGATATAGTATTCCTACAGCAGTCAAAGCACAGCTTGTTTATTTTAAGTAAATATAATTTAATTATGTTTCAAATGCATTTCTCTTCTGTTCAGTTTCAAAGCAGCCTTTTGATCTTGCTTCAGTTCTTTAGATTTTCAGACAAGATAAACTGGAAACATCATTTTATATGATATTCACTTTCTTTTTGTGTCCACAAAAATTTGAATTTAGAAAAATCAAATGAGTGAAATGGCTAGGAATGTTATGTGTAACATGATCTGTTCTCTAAAAGACAGATCTCCTTTGATGCGTAGCGTTTCATAACTCTGGATTACGCAGGTAGAGCACAGGTTATTTGGGCATCTACCACAAAACCACAGTCTTTGCTAAGGACTGCAGTCAACCATTTATAACAGAGGATGCAGCCTCCTCTTTGCTGTTTGTACAGATTTTTACTGTCATCAAAACCTTACAATAAAGAGTTCTGCTTGTTTTGCTCTGTCCTGTTGCAAGCTGATCCATTCTCAGCTCCTTAGTAACTCACTGGGGCTCTCTCTTAAAGGACGTGGGGTTGTGGGGACCTGTACAATGAGCTGGTCCCACAGGCCAGCCCTGCTCTGGAGAAAAAGTGAAGGAGGCTATCACCCAGTGTCCCATTATATTTCATACCAAGTTACAGTTCAGCTAATTATTCTCTAAAAATACCAGAGTAATGTAAAATTAAAAGAAACCTCCAAAAACACCCAACAAAAAGTTTTTAGTTTGAAAAGTTATGTGCTTGGGTGGGTTTTTTTTTATTTTTCCAATTCATGAATTTTAGGGCAAAAATACTAGACAATCTGACATTTTGATATAAGCTGAGGGCTGGTAAAACCTCACCAGCCTTTGCAGATTTGTTTGGCTTGTTCTCTCAATATAAATTATATTATTAAAAAAAAATTCCAACCAAAGGCTGTATTACTCAGCATACATGTAATTCACCCCTGGAAGAGCAGGGGAATGAGCCACATGAGGTAGCCATTAGTCACATTGCTTAATCCAGTTACACATACCATTACCTTAAGGAAGAGATTATAAGAACCTATATAACATAGAGTAATTGAACAAGACAGAACCCTCCCGAGTCCTAGGGCAATGACAACATCATGGTAATTTGATTTGTTGGCCCTGATCTCACGACTTTCCAAGCTGGCAAAAACTGATAGTGCCATGAGCAGGCATGCCCTGCCCCGAGGTACAAGGGGTTGTTACACCAGACTGTGTAAAAACAGCCAGCAAACTCCTGAGATCAGGTATTGATTTGCACTAATTCATCTTGCAAGTGTGAGTCATGCACAGTGTGGCATATTGCCAGCTGTTTGTTAGACTGCTCACCTGGAGAAGAAGGAGAAATCACAAAACGTCGTAAAGTTCTAGTCATACACAAGGATTTTGTTCATGCTGTATTAAAACTTACAGTACGTTCACTTATTAAAGTGCTAAGGCATTTAAGAGAGGATTGTTTTTGCAATTTTTCAAAGTATGAAAGGCATCAGTTTCAGGTTGTACTGAAATTCAGTGGAAAATAGAATTATAATTCATAGATGCAAACACTTTCTAAAGAATAATGTGCCTTAGTTCTAGAAACTGATTAAGGCCATATGTAGTTTATTTCACTGTTTAGAGTAACATCCTGAGATGATTCTTTCTTTGCAAAATTTCTAGTGATGCCTCAAAAAAATCTAACTGGATAAAGAGAGCAGTATGTATCTGCAATACTCAAAATGGTTCATTTACTTTAATTTAAAAACCAATATGAGTTTATAAATGGTATTCCTAACTACAAAGATCCTTATTGTTCATTCATTTTTGGACCTATATTATGTCTGAAATGTCCTGGTTTTACTTTTCAATAAAAGCCCTACAGGTATATAAGAGACTACAAAAAATTAAAGAAAAAGAAACTGTAGAAGCATATTGTTCTGTTAACTTCCATTTTATGGGATTTGAGGGCTTTTAAATTCCGTAACGTGATAATAGAATGTAGTTTTGTACCATACTCTTTTAAAATTTGAGAATACCAAAATGTTTTGGATCATATTAAAAATCTGGGAAATTTTGAATGACTTGCACATTTGGAACAAGTGTACTTCTCTATGATGTCTTGTCATTTAAGGTTAATGTCATTAAAATCACATATGGTAAGCTGATATATTTTGTTGTGAAGCAAGTAAAGGCTGGCAAGTAAGCATTTCTGTTTCGAAAGCATCAGCAACTAGAGTGGAGTTAGATGTCTTATAACACATGACAGAATCATGATTGGCAAATGTATCTGACTTTACCTGCTCTTACGTGTAAGTCAGACTTTAGCACTTCTCATAAAAACTTCATTAGAAATAGGAACTTTTTGATTAAGAATTTTGTGGTAGAGATTAATTTATGTATTTTTATGCAATTTTATGATTTTCTTTTCAGTACAGTGATAGCCTAACGGCAGTGTCTTTTATTTGTGTAGTCTTAATAGTAGTAAGAGATCTTCTTCCTCTTGTCTAGCAGAAATATAAAAGCTGCTATGTTAATTGATATTCTGAGAGAAGATTCTTTTTTGGTAACTTTGCACAAAGTTTGCCAGCCTGAGGAATTTTATGGCATGTTGTCTGTATTTAAAATTCTGTATTTTACCCTCTTATTTACGCCAAATATAAAAACCAGATTTAAAAAACAGGTATGCATTCATGGAACTCAGACAGTTTAATGACAGAAACCTGATAGGGGTTTTTGGGGTCTATTTTTATTTTTATTTTTTTTAGGGGCATGTTTCTGGATACCATTCTCCCTTCCCGTGATGACAATGGTATACGACCTGCCATTGGCCAGCGTACCCGTCTAAGTAAAGGAGATATTGCACAGGCAAGAAAGCTGTATAGATGTCCAGGTATTACACCACAAACAAACAAAAACCACGTACTAGCGACTGTTTGACTTGTTGTTCAAGAGGAATGATAAACTTTTTGAGTCAGCTGCTCAGTAGTCTGTGTTGGCAACTGACATAGGCTGCTCAGGAATTGAATCATAAAAAAAAATCTTATAGATAAGGTCACTGGAATGCAAAGCACCTGAGGACAGACAAACTGTATGAAACAACATGACATTTCAATCTGCTTTTCTTAGCTGTCCAACAACTAGAAAAAAAAGATGTTTACTATCACTTCTGGTTTGCATACTGGCTGGAGTCCTTTATTTGAATTCAAGTTGAGTGCAGAAGGAGCAAAATGAATTATTGCGCTCAGCTTTGAACCCATTATATTTTTTGAAAATTTTGTCAATAAAAGAAGCCAGGACAACTAAATTGTAAACTCTTTTATGGATGAAATGGTTAGATCTTACTACAAAATTTCTACAGTTTTAACAGGTACATTTACTATTTGAATATCTTCTGCCTAATTCTGTCATCCTATAATTTGAATGCATATTAATTTTTTATCTCAAAACAGTGTGATAGAGTTGCTGTCTGTCTCAGAGACATCAGTGGCAAGCCCGGAGTAACCCAGAGTCAACCCTGTGGTTCATGTTGGTCTCTACTGCTCTTTCTTCACTAAGTGCTGCCAGAATGGTGGAAATCTCAAAGCAAAAGGTTTCAATTTCCTTGCTCTAGTTATGGCTGATACCACTGTTAACCTTTGGTGTCAGCCAAAGAAGTTCAGAAGTGCCATGTCTCAGTCAGGATTTACCAGCAAGACACTTGTGGGAGGCTAGACATCCCAGCTCTGTGCCACGTAGGCTTACAGCCTTACTGCTCCTCATGGGAATTAATGAAATCTCAGCCACTGTTTTAACTTAGATATGTTGCCACTTTTAACCAACTGATCAATACAGAAGGACTAAAAAAAGGGATCAGGATTAAAGTAATGGAGTTGCTTCAAATTTGTGCCAGCAGCAGTGGGATCTACTGAAGATCTGGGGATTCTGATGTGCATTTGATGTACACTGTACAGCTGAAATACGCTTTTCCTTTGTGCTGTAAGTACGCTGAATTGTAGTCTTGTATGTACTGAGAACATGCACAGAGCTTCTGGGCCTGCTAGAGCAGAAACCACTAACACCTTTTCTTTAACAACTGTTCCTTTGGGAACAGTTTTTGCTCTTTCCTTTTGGTACAGAAGGTACTTTAATAATGACGCTCTTGGCAGCATTATTTCTAATCAAAGTATACAGAGAGCAACAATTTCATAAACACAAAGAATACATACATATTTTGATAAAAGACAAATTTTTGGAGGAAAAAATGGTCTATAAAAATTGCTGTGCAAGTAGGTAGTAACTTATGATCATATTGACTTAAGAAAAAAAAGGAAAGAAATTCTAAACTAGTCTGTTTAGTGTGTGTATAATACTCTAATATGCACTTTCAGTCAACTGTAAAAGATGCAATATACTTTTTGAGCTAACGTTCAAAGAGTTGTTCAGAGAAAATATCCTTTTCATATATTCAAGAAAACATGTACTGAGAGTTATAATTTCTTTCAATGTCATGAAAGTCTTGTTGAAAGTTAGTTTCACAGTATTGTAAAACCACTGTGGTTGTTCAGTAGCAGTGTGCACTTGAAAAGTAAGATTTTATTTGCAGCACTGGTGAACACGGGTCATGTGGATAATAAAAATGAATGGTGGTTGAAGGATCATGCTCCTTTTCTGGCACCTAGCTTTGCAAACTCTGGGATAAACACATTAGCTTTTCAGCCTTGCTTAGATGAGCCATGCCATAAAAGAAAGTGAGTTTTAAGAGAGAGAAAAAGGCAGAAGGTTTTTCTACAAATGTTAAATAGCATACTATTTAAAATGCTATTTTTTCAGTTAATATTTTTAATAGGAGCTGCATAGCTGAATAACACAACCCAGACTGAAGCATCTAATAAAGAAAGCAAATCTCTGGAAGTTGCAAAATACTTTTGTTCTAATAAATTTTCCAGCAAATACTGAAACTCAAAATTCAGACAGACATAAAGGTTTTGGTTTTATGTAAAGAGTCATGTGATCATTGTGGTATATAGCAATAAAATCCCTGATACTGCGTTGGTTTTGGAGGTATGTTTTATTTCCTGTTCCAGACAAAAGATATTAATCATGATGCCTGCTTATGAAAAAACAGCAGTGAATATTTCAATCCTTAATAATATCTGCATTGTTTCATGTGTTCATTTGTGCTGCCTTAAATGCAATACAATGAAAATACAGCAAACAATAGCTTAATCAGTATTTTCCAGAGACCCACTCTTCTATGGCAAAGGATTTTATGGTACTGTGCATGTTTTGTTTGGAGTTCTAATTATTGCTGCGAACAGTTGCTGGTCCACGTCTTTTTCTGGGGCCCATGAACATGAAGTTAAGCTCAGAGAATACAGTCAAGCTGGAAAATACAGGTGATCCTTAACAGCAGGGAGGCAGCTGAGCCTGCCAGGGTGTTTTAGCTAGTCAGGATATTCAGGGTCATTATTCAGGAAGGGGCTCAATGACCAAGAAACAGTTTTGAGGTTGGTGAAGCCAAGGAGTGAGATTTGATAACCTACCTTTCAGCAGCAGGGTAAGTGCCAGGTCTCTAAAATGTAGCAACAGCAATTTTGGTTTGTTTTAAATTTTCCTTAGGATTTTTGTAAAAGGAAAATGTAATTGCTGTGCTGATAGGGATCTGTTGCGTTTTAAAACCAAATTATATTGTTACATGATGGAATAATAAGGGGAAAGAAGGCAACAAAGTTGAAGTCTTTCCTCTGCCAATCTGATTTTGAATTTTGAGTGCCTTGGTATTTGAGAATAAAACTTGAACTTCAAGGCTGGTTGTATTACAGTGGTTTTCAGACAGTCTAATGGGGTGATAGAATGTGTTTTCTTCTAGCTGCTAAAATTTCAACACAGGTCTGCCTTTATAGTTTTACATAGAAATTGTAGTTAACATTTATGTGTAGTTTTATAGGACTGGAAAGATAAAAAAGGAAAATGATGGAGAAAGATACTTATATGCCAAAAGAGAGAACAAAAAATAAGTGGGTAGAGTGGGGCTGCATAATGGATAGGAGTCTCAGACTGGTGGGAGAAATCTGTTTAGAGGAGAAGGTGGATGGATGAAGTTCAGCAAATTTGAAAATTGCCTGGGTCTGTGACAGTGTGTGTAGAAAAGAGCAAATGAAGGCTGAAGCCTGTCTCTTTTTTGTGCTGTTCTCACTGTTCCTCAGGCTTAACTTCCTGCCATCCCTATTAGATTCAAAAAGAATGTTCACTTTCAAAAGTCAGCCTTTGTTTACGGCATAAGGAGGATTAAGGTTTTCAGATTGAGAGAGTTTCCCTATAACTATAAAGGGCAATCGAGTCAGTAGTAAGACCCTGAGTTGTAGTAAACTGATTTAAGTTTTTGATTTAACAAGTACATGATCAGCTGTAAATATTTTTGGGGCTCCGTGGCAGCTTTATAGGCCATATATATATAGTTGTATAGACTTGTGTCTCAGTGTTAAAGAACTTAAAAAAAAAAAAAGTGTAAACTCAAATTAGCTGTAAATGATAGTATGTATTTGCTAGTGCTATGTACAAAGCCATGAGACTTGGTTCCCTAAGTGTCCTGGAGGATCTGGGCTTCATCATTTGCAGATTTCACAGTAATCCTTGATGGGACTTGGCCATGTGTGTAGGCCAGCCCAGAGAGGTGTCATACACAGGCTGTGTGATTAAACACTGCTGTAGAGTACACTGGTGGGAATTGCTTTGTATAAGCATATAATCCACCTGCTGCCTACACCCATTGCTAATCTTTACAAGGAGAAGCAAAAATAGTTTCCCTCTCCTAACCATGGAAAGTCTTATTAGATGTCTAACCTTCTCAAGCTGTAAAACAGGAGAGTGGCTTTTTATGGTTAGAGTATGTGTGTGGGGAAAGGTAAAGTGGCATTTCTGCAAGTGGTCTAGCCTAGTAAAATTGATATAAGGCACGACATTTCAAAGGGGGGAAAAAGCATCAGAGAAAACCTTGGCAAATGTTAATGATTAACAAAGGAATAAAAACGTATAGATGCTTTATAAAGCAGAGCTGTGTAAGATTGAAGTTGTAATTGATATATTCTGACTTGAAATATACTAAAATAAGTATGAAATGAAATTTAAATAAGTGGCCCTTACCACTCATTTTCCTTCTATATTTCTCTCCCAAGGTGGATTTCATTACTAGTGGACCATTATACAGTAAAAAAAATTTATAATATTCTATTTTATAAACCTAGTCATAAATACTACAGTTGCTACAGTCCAAATACAAAGAAAACCTTTACATACTCTAGTGATAGAATTTTAACTGTTTCCCATTGCAGAGAAATGTGCTTTTCAACAAGAAATTCCCAAATATCACCCTCTCTACTGCAGCTTTGGAAGTCAGCCTGGTACTCAGATCCCATAGAAAATTAATTCAACTATTGATTGGTATAAGTTGTTCCTGTGATAGTGCCCTTGAGTAATCAAGAATTTAAAATTAAAAGATAAATATGGCAAAACACATAAAGCCCAAGTGCATTTTATAAATTCTGATTGTGCTAATTTTTAGTAGAAGTTACCTACTTACAAGTTTTCTTACGTTTTCAGTTACGTTTAGAGATATTTCTGAAAATAATTTTAATTTGATTGTGAGCTCCGAGGAATTTAATACGGATATAAGATAAATTTTTATATTACATAGCTTTATTCTATAACTCCTGGGGGAAAAAAATGTTCCATGGCTGCTTTTGCAACTTAAAAGCCATTGTTTTAAGTCTATACACATCTTCTGTATATGGAGCATGGAATGTTCCAGCGTAGTCTTAACGAAACCATGCATGGGGGGAAGAATAAGAGAGGACTCTGAAAGGGGTGAGAGGAATGCTTGGATTCTTGTGGATGTCTCATCTTTGGGGTCTATTGTCCCCTACTCCTTAGTGAGACAGTGATTTCACTGTTGGCTTTTTCTGAAGTGCTTTACTTATGCACCGTAAGCTACGGCACAGCTCACCAGCTCTGGGGGAACCCAGTACAGGACTCTGCAATTTAAATAACTTTGCGTTCATTGTTGTGTTAAAAATAAATTGTGATTAATGACAGATACAGCCTTTTCACTGAAAAGACTTTGTTCAGAAATGTCATTTGTTGTGGCTGCCTGCAATTCTTTAAAGATAAAACCATGTTTTTTAAATGAAAGAAGGAAAATAATATTTTTTTCTGTTTCATTCCTAAAGGACACAATGATGGTGGCTTTTAGCCATTACACTTCTTGAGGGCTGCGCCAATCTTTCCTTTCTGTCCTCATCACAATAACCATTTGAGTGTCAGAGAGCGTATTTAATGCCTTGAATGTAATTTACACCTGATATAACAGTATAGTTGTCTGATCACATCTTAGATGCATTTTAACAACACAGCCTTTATAGCTGTGTTGTCTGTCTTTGTCATAAACAATCCTTTCCTTCGTCCTCTTTTATTTAAAGATTTTCCTGAATGTTTATAATTCATTGATATTTTGATGACACAGTTATTCACCCGCTGGCAATGGTAGCTCTGTAATTTGAAAGCACTGCAGATCTGATTACACTATCAGTCATGACATAATATCAAATTCATATCTTGTATCACACCTGCAAAATCAGTGGGTGAAAAAATTTGATTGAGATCAAAAAAGATGACTGACCAAGGTGTAACACCCTACCAAAATCAGTTTTAATGGTGGAGAGTGGCAGGAACTTCCAATGTTATGTTTTAGTGTAAAGATTTATTAACCAGCATCCACCAGCATTTAGCAGCATGATTGACAGGTGAGAGAAGGGTGCTAAAAGCTTCAATAATAAAGAAGATAAAAGCCTTTGGTATTTTAAGACTTTACATTTGCTTTGCTTTTATTACTCGTATCTCTACAAATCACTCTTGCAAGAGACTTGGTCCAGTATAGGATTTAGTTTTCTATACCAACATAAATGAGTGAGTTTAGGTCAGATCAGTCTCTCACGTGGGTAAAGTACTAAATTAAATGAAATCACTGACAAAATTTCAGTGTAGTGCAAGTCATGTTGTGCTAGCATTTGTTTTAGTTCTTAAAGGATGTCTAACTTTTTTTTTTATTGCCAGAAGAGTTCTATGCATAATGTTGATTGACAGCAATGATATTTTTAAGACTGACATAATTTTGGTTATTTCAACAGACAACACACAAGTGAAATAATTCATGGAATAAAAACATCCTGCGTAAAATGGAATGAATGTCAGACTGGCTTAAAATCATGGCTTTAAATAAATTGTAAACTAACTAATTTATTTTCCATTCTGCATCTGCAGTGAGTTAAATGTATTCTGAGTAGATATTGGAAAGATTCATTTTTCTCCGTTAGGCACATTAAATTTTATATTTTTACTGTAATTTGTTTCTTTCAGCCTGTGGAGAAACACTGCAGGAATCTACGGGCAACTTTTCTTCTCCTGGATTTCCAAATGGTTATCCTTCCTACACACACTGCATATGGAGAATCTCTGTGACCCCGGGAGAGAAGGTATTTTAATGTTCCTTTAGCTAGACACAGACACTATTTTCAAAGTAGAATGTTGTGGTTATTTAGCTTTTTGTTTAAGTTTGAAAGATGCATATTAGTTGAAAATAATGGTGTGTCATAAAAAATGGGACCGTGAACTATGTACTATTGACCTGACTTTGATCTGTGGCATTAGAACCACATCATCTGTTCAGTGGGTGTCCTTGTGAAATGACGGCATGATTTCAATCTGTTGTGTGTTTGTACCGTGAACTCTCTTTAAAACTGGCTGCCAGTTCAGTTTATGGTTTGGTATAAAAGTAGAAGAGGTGATTCAGGCTCCTGGTCCATTTTCCAGCATGGGCTCGGGCAAGCTGACTGAGCTGTATGGGACTGATAGCTGGGCTGTAACTGAGGAAGTTCTCAGTGTTAAGTAAGATATTTCTAGAGTGAAACCATAATAACATGAGTAAAGAGAGTGTCATTGTAGGTGTTCCCTGGTATTGGTTCTAGTGCACATAGTTTTACTTTCTGGGGATCAGTTTTATGGGGAAAAGAGTGGGGAAAAAATGGGCTTGGTGAGAGCAGTCTGGAGAGAGAAGTGTGCCATCCTAGTGAGAGCAAAACCTGTCCTTCTTGTGTGCACTTCCAAAATGCGATAGCCAAATCTTATTTTAAATTAGTGGCTCAAATATCAGGCTGCTTCAAAACAAATAAGGATAGAGGGAGTGATAAAAAGCTTCAGCTGAGACAAAATATCCAGGAAAAAGGATGTAAGTTTCCTTACATGAAGCAGTGGCTGTTATAAAGCAGTCAAATATTAAAGACTAAAGCACAGAATCTAAAGACTGAAATATAGAATCTAACAGACTCAGTACTGGCAAGTCCAAATAGGAAGATCCAGCAGTTGCCCCCAGATATTTCAGTAATTTTTCTCGGTGGTCTCCCACTATGTATGTATTGGACATTATTTTCTCCTGGTTGTACTACTTTGTTCCACGTTTCTTTCAGCTCAGGGTCCTGGTAGACACCAAGAATATGTATTCTTGATGTTGTAATAGATCCTGAGGAGCTGTAAGGGCATTTGCTACTGTGGGGAATGAAAGCAAAGTCATTTAGAGAGTGTTTGCCCACCTCTGGGCAAGAGCCAGACACAGGAGGAAAACTAAACACTTTCTGCGGGGAGGAAAAGGGTGGCTCAGCAGGTTGTCAGGGGAAAAAAAATGAAGACATGAATAAGAGAATGTTTGTGCAAAGGATGAAAACTACTCTAGATAGTAAATTTATGTCCCCACTATTTGTGTTGCGTTTTAGACATTGCTGTGATAACAACAAAAATGGCTTGGGGTTTTTTTCCACCCCTCCATTAAAAAAATAATTTTAAAAAGAGTGTTCATCTACAATTATTTGCTTCTGAAAAAAATACTAGTGTGTGAGTTAATGCTCATGTTAAAGTATTCATAGCATACTCCAACTTTATGTAAGCCTATCTGTGGACACCGGTGTAATTGTAATGCATTTGTAATATAATAAAAAAAAGTCTTGAGTTTGTAACCACCACTGAAGCTGTGTTATACTGTACAAAATCTTAATGGGGGAAAACCCCTATGTTGAAGTCAACATGTGAGAGACTGGCTCCTTTCCCAATTTATGTGCTGCCCCAAATGGGGAAAAGACAGCAGAATCTTCTAGTTGAAATTTTTCGTGACGAGTCATGTCCATAGGGCACTGTTACTTCCAGTTCTCTAGTCTCCATATAGTTCAGCAAGAACAAAGTAAATGATATTTGTGCTAGTGTCAAAAAGTCTGTTTTGTCCATGCTATTCCATAGGAAACTGGCTGTCTTGAGATAACGAACCCTATTTACAGCCATGAGATCTAAATTTTAGCTAACGCATATATCGTTACCTTGGACATGTGTTACACTTGATCCCAATTTTTCTCACTAAATGGTAATAACACATTCATATAATGAAGGGAAAATGAAAATATATTCAAATTTTTGTTCCTTTGCTGCTTTGACCCTGATAAATCTCAGGAATATTGTGTGGAGATTAGAGTATGTATAAGTGCATTGTGTCATGTTCTGAAAGGCCAGTGAGCACTTTAGTCGCCTAAAAATAAACTGAAAAGGCATTGCCTAGCTCTTTTCTATTTATTTATTGAGATTTAGCATTCTGCGGTACGAGCATAGTTTGGAGGACGACTATCCATGCTTCTTTCTGCGAGTAAGGACTCTTCTGATCTTTGATGCCCAGAAATTTAATGAAGGCTGGGACTGCGGTGGTATGCTCTAGCTGTAGTATTCCCTTTATTCACACAGCATCATAAATTGCCAGGCCAACCTAAAATATGAGCGTTCCTGTTAGTAAAACAAGGCAGCCCATTCACCTTTTACTTTCGAGACTTAAGGCTACATGGTAAACAGCTGTACTCAGCATATCTATACACAGAAAAGTCTCGGAGGGAGGATGGTGTTATTAATGCTGTATGCCCTCAGCCAGGGTGAATCCTGCCTTCTGGTGTGTAGAAATTTTATTGGCACAGGGAGAGTTGCAGCTGTGCCAGTGTTTTATTTGAATCTGCCTTTTTTGAATTGGTTACACTACTTTTCAATTTTCCTTAGTGTTTTACATGAAAGATAAAATGGGACAGAAAAATCCTTGATTGATATGGGTAAAAAATGCCACCTGCAGAAACTTTTGTTCGTACTACTTGTATTTACTGTATATTTTGTGCTTTCTTATCTCAGGCAGTAGGGGGTATGATATATTCTCTCAGACGCTGCAGTAGCACAATCGAATCTGCTGTGTAATCAATAATTCTTTAATTGTGCTGACAAATACCCATTGATTGTTTTTCCTGGGAAGCCTCTCAGCCATCCTGTCCCCTTGAACAAGCTCTGCCTTGTCTGTAGCTCTATTTAATACTTTGCAGAATAGAAAATCAGAATCTTAAATATATTTAAACTTGTTTGGTTCATGAACAGAAATCGTGCTGTGACAGATTGGGGGTTCTGCCTATGTACAGCTAATGAATTCTGGTCAGTGTTAAGAAATTGCTGTATCATCAAATACCTTGGTGTGTCAGAGTGAGAAAAGGCTGTGAAGGTTATTTCATGTAGTTTGAAAAGCAGGGGCCATTCAGGAGGCTCATTAAATTTTAACTGTTTCCACTTAGATAGCAGCACTTTGAGACATTGACATGATCACACCTAAGTGAAACCATCCATTTCCCAACTCCATCCTGGCAACTAAGGTTTGGGAAAAGGTGAATTTCCAAACAAAGAACAAAGAAATCTGATGTTTCAGCTGTGTCATGGAAAAAGGAAAACTTGTGGCTAGACTGGTAAGAGACCTCCGGGCTCTAAAGAGCTGAAGTAATGAAGGAGGTGTAGGTTGTGGGTTCTGTATCTTGCTTCCAGCGGAGCCAGCTGGGTTAGTTTAAGCAGCTGTCTGCATCGCATCGAGGCAAAGAAAAAGGGCTCCCCCTTGTGAACCCTTCTGACTGCACAGATGGGTGGTTGGGTAAAGTTGGCATGGGTGGAAAAGGACAAGACTGATGTGGGGAGCAGGCTTTTCAGGCAGTATGGCTAAATACAAACAGAGAAGCCTGCTTATGTTTTGAGAAAAAATAAGATAGGAGCTCAGAAGGAATCTGAACTGCGAAGTGGATGATTTGAGGAGAACAAAAGTTTTGTAGTTGGTGTGGCCTCTTTATTTGAAGGAAAAGTTGAAGGAGAAAAATTCTGCGAAGGACAGAGAATTACCATGTGAATGAGTGACTGATCTCTCTGCCATCCTATGAAGTGAATTCAAATAGCACTTGGAAATGTATTAAAAAACTGAAGCAGAGTAAAACATATGAATGTTTGTACTTTTAGTCAGATCTTTGTATTTCTCATGGTTGGTTGGTGGTTTTGGAATTCTGGTAATATTTTTGCATTTGTTTCTTCAGTACATCTCCCTGAAGGACTGCCTGAGTAGTAAAGGCGAAATGTCCCACGGGTTAGATATCCATGAAAGGGTGCACAAAACCTAGAAGGAGTTTGAGAAGGAACTAAACCATCTTGTTTGATTGTCTGGGTTTATTGTTCCAGTTATGGTGTTATCATTTTTTCCTTGCATCTGGACTAAGGGTGAATTCCTCTCCTTTCAATTGACACTCACAGCTGCTCCATAGGCTGCCGTGGAGATGTATTTTTGCAGTGTGAGGTGTTTGCTACTGTGCAGCAATTCGTGTTTGTTTTATAATGGCAGGTTTCAATTGTGAGTTCCTAGGGTCAAAGCTAAAATAATACCAATTCTGTGCTCAAATGTGAATAGAGAAGAATTTCAGTTAGTTTGAAATATTTATTTATTTACACTGAGGAACTGATTCTGAAGAATATGAATTGTTTTTCCAAATACAGCTAAAACCAATAAAAAGGTATTAATTGGAAATGATATTATAATACAAAATTTGAGTAACTTTTAATCTGCTTGCTTGGATTTGTCCCTGTAATTGCAGGCCATGATGCCAGTCAGTCAGGGTTTAAACTGTAGCTATTGTGTCAACGTGTGATCAGGACGAATCCTATTCCTGTGTTAAAAGTGTAAGTTTATGGAAGTTTAGGATTAATATTTCTAAAACAGGGATAATGTAATTTAATATAAGGGTAGTACTCATAGTAAGTATTGAAAATATGCCTGTTTACAGATGTTCTCAATAAAACTTGGAGTCCAAGTCAAAAGTTCCAGAAATGCACAGAACTCAGATTTCTGTATAAAAATCTTTATTATAGTTTCATTAAGAATCATTAAGAGACTGTATACCATTTCTTATTAGTGACCTTGCTTTCAGAATTACTGTTCACTGTTGTCAACATTTATGTGTCTGAATGTAAAATATCTTGTCAAAACAGTAGTAGAAGGGAGCACAAATCAAAACAAAACAATGATTTTTAAAACTTTTTTATTTGCAGCTGATTATAGTCAGTGCTGATTATAGTAAAAATGTAATGGAAGAGGCAGTGGCAGTAGAATTATCAAGTAACATACTTAAAATTATACTACTCTAATATTTTACCTAATTAGAATTCTCAAATTTTTATTTCTCAGTGAAAAACCCCCTGTGAGCAATTAAATGTGAGTAGTTTGTCTTGAATCTGCTCAAATATATAAGATTAAATAAAAGAAACTTTTCATGTTCTCAAGAAACTTTTACTTAGTCAAAGAAATAATTGAGGAGAGGTTAATTAAATATCTAAATAGTTGGAATCCCATTACAGGTGACCACTCTGGCTTCAGTTCTGCATAATGTTGTTGTGACTGTTTTTCTCTTGTTAACCACACTCGATTTATTTAGGCCTTCTCATCTGGTTGCAGATCGTTCTAAACTTTACCACCATGGACCTTTACAAGAGCAGTCTCTGTTGGTACGACTATATTGAAGTAAGAGATGGCTACTGGAGAAAATCCTCTCTGCTTGGTATGCAACTGTTAAATGCTGCTGTGTCCGCTGTACCACACTCACTGGGCTCAGTGGACCTGCTGTTGAAGCCACAACAAACTTCTTGGTTTTTAGGTGTTTAGAATGTATCTAAACTTGGGGATGGGAAAAAAACCTCTAAATGGCCTTGACTTCAAGCCTCAAGCCTTCCTTTCACTGCAGCTAACCATTATTCAGCTGCATGTGCAGAAAGATACTACAAAATGTGCAAGTTTTTGCTTTGTTTATGGATATTGAGCTATGAAGCTGCCATAGTTTTGTTCAGAGAAATAGGGAAGTAGTTTATGGACAAATCTGTAGAGCACTTGAGGGGAAATCCATAGATCGTGTGATGAGCACATGCACCTGCTGTAGAGTTGCTCTTACGAGCTCTGTGCCTGTACCTTTAAGATTAGGAGTAGATTTCCTCTGTTTGTTCTTTGCGTGTCCTTTGCTCTTGCAGAGAAAAGACACGCAAAGCAATAATGAACTAAGTTTGAGTTGCATCTGGTATGTAAAAGCTGTAGTCATTCTATTTTAATTCAGAAGGTTGGTGGGGAGATTTCACCTCCCATAATGCTAGTGCCCAGATACAAGGGACACCTTTCTAACAGGAATGTCTATTTTCTTGGCCTTGAACAGAAAGTAAAGAAGAAACGGTTAAGACCAGACAGTAATTATCCTTTTCTCCTGTTCCCTAGAAAAACAGAAATTTTACGTACCTAGGCAGAATTCAAGAGGATACTGTAGAACAGGTCATTTAGATGTTAGATTTTAAATCTCTCTGGTCCATAGGCACAATGAGCTGTATTACTGTGACCTACATTGAGTTCTTTTAAGATTAGTACTTTCCAGTTCCAAAATACGTGTCTTTGTATGTATAGGAACAATCTCTAACAATAATTTTTTTCATTAATTCCCCTAAGGTTTTATACTTAGACTTGTGAGCCTGACTGCAATAAAAAATTCTGAAAGCTTTATAATAAAATCTTTGTGTTTTAGGTCCTGATCTGCAGAAACACATGTGCTTAACCATAAGCGTATGAATAGTTCCACTGAGTTGGTTCTGCTACTTCTGCTTATAATGTTAAACACTTGTATAAATGTTTGCAGCATTTGGCTTCAGAGGCGGCAGAAAATGCAGTTACTGGTTGCATGTTTTTAGGCAGGTTTTGTGGTGACAAACTGCCAGAAGTCCTCGCATCCTCCGACAGCAGGATGTGGATCGAGTTCCGCAGCAGCAGCAACTGGGTTGGGAAAGGTTTTGCAGCAATTTATGAAGGTGAGCCTCCTAGAGCATTAAAAATGAATTGATTATGGAAGAAAAATATTGACCAGATACCTTTGGATATTAATCATTCCCTGCCAAAACTAACATATGAAATTAGTATTTTATCGCTAAGAGACAGTAGGTGCTAACTTAATATACAGGGCGTTTTGAAACTCCTCCTGTGATCGGATTTCAGCTGAGCTCTTTTTCAGGGAAATCACTGATAATAATCATAAACGTTTAATTAACTAGATATGCATGTTCTTGTGCTTAGTGTTTGCAAAGATTTCTGTGTGTTTTTTCTGTGTGTTTATCCTTCAGAAAAATCTGTCTTATATTTTCCATATACTCTGGGAATAGTTAATAAAGGCACCCCTGCGCACTGGGTATATTGGCAAGTCAACATTCACCTATTTAAAATAGAGCCTGTACTTTTCGTGAAAATATCTTTTATATATATTAGCTGTTTCTTCAAACTGAGTGCAAGCTTGAAGTGATAAACTGTAGGTTAAAATGCATAGATCATTATAAAATATGAGATTTTGCTTTCATTTGTCTCTTTCTAAAAGTTAGTAAATGTTAATGAAGAATGTTTATTAAGTATATTTCAAGGGTGAACAAAAATTTAATTATTTTGACCTTTTAAATACAGTCTGTAAAATGTATAGATTCAGATTATCCATGATTACAAAATCTTCCTTAACACTGTAGACATGTTTAGAGCTATTAGAAATGCTAAATTATTTTTGCTAACTGAAATACATGCAACGGTTTAAATCGATTGTGTTTTCAATAATTTATCCTTAGTAGATTAAAGTATTTTCCAGAACTACTTTATTATTAGTTTTTAAAATGGGAGCATATAATGTCAGTTTGGGCATGGGGAAATTACTGAAAATGTAATTATTGACAGTAAAAATGTTATGCTTTTATCAGCTATTTGTGGAGGTGAAATCCACAAAAATGAAGGCCAGATCCAGTCTCCCAATTATCCTGATGACTACAGACCAATGAAGGAATGTGTGTGGAAAATAACAGTGTCAGAAAACTACAATGTAGGATTAACCTTTCAAGCATTTGAGGTAAAGCCTTTTAACTAATCTCAGACAAGCATCTAGTAGCTAAGTGACAGTGAAATTTAAGGGAATGCATATTAAACCTGTGAATGAATTTACGAATTCTCTATGAAAATTTAACTCCAGAATCCATGAAATCTTTCCTTCCACAGAAATTTCCACAGAAGATAAAGGGTTTTTTATGTTATCTCCACTATTTGAATTAGAATGTTTAAATTACTGAAGATAGTCACAGTTTACCAAATACATAATCCAGGTCAGCAAGGCTACTTCAATATTCTGTTAAGTAACCAGGACTTTTTATCTTTGCTAAATCTTATTGTTAAAAAGGAATGTGTGGCTGGAGAAAAAAACACTGTGGTTTTTGGCTTCTGTTATGAAAAGGGAAAGACCCTAAAACTAATATTCAGATCACAGGCCTATATTTAGTGAGGGAAGAAAAAAGATGTGGTGAGTCATACTTGTATGTCTTTAGTGTACGTAACTCTGTGTATAACGTTGCTAAACAGCGGTAAACTATTACATAAAAAAGAAAAAGTATTGTTTCATATGTCTGTTTTGTTGCTACACGACACATCGGCTTGAAGTTTGTAGATAAATTTAGTAGCAAACTTTGAGTTAATTTGTTTTATTTGAATATGTTTCAGAGGTAGGGTATGAAAAACACTTTAAAAATCTGAACTTTTTTGGCTTTATGTTGTACATAGATATAAATACAGGTATTGTAAACATAGCTATAATTTCCAATATGACATTTTAGTCTTGAAGACAGACTTCAGGGTTATGGCACATTTTTGCCATGACTGATAGAAAAATTTGAGTGTGAGACAATGAGGGATTGGGACTTTATGAGCAATTATGAATATAAAGTATAGAAGTTTTAATAATTTCATAGATTCTACTTAGTTTTCTCTCTTTTTTTTTTTTAATCCTGAATTAATGTCAGTTCTTGTGCAGACAAGATCAGCGTCTCCTGATCTTCCAAGTCTGCATGACCTGGCTCAAGATTACTTACCATAGAATGTTAGTCTCTTTATTTAAGCACTGTTGAAAATGAACGATGTTTTTAGTACCTTTTATATAATTTACTGACTAGAGAGCTTTTCTAGTCTGCCATTAGTGCTCAGCATTTTTTAATGTGATGACAAAGAAAATGGCCCTATGCCTCTGCAAAAGAGACTTGCTGCAATATTTGGTCTGCATGCGGTTGCTCAGCAATGGTCTACGCGTGAGATGCATTATCGCTTGAACTGACCTCAGTTCAATATCGCCGCTGGGAGAATCAAACTTACGTCTTTCCTTTTCTTTCAGGACCTTTTTCTAATCACCAAGTTATGGACTATTTACAAGTGTGAAGATGGCATGCTTATGCCTCGCCATACAGGAAATAACTAGGAGTAAGGGACCAGCAAACAGCACAACATTTTAGCAGAGAAGTGATTAAGGCCATAGGAAGAAATGTCCAGTTTTTCCTCCAGACTGTTTAGTGTTATGGCACTCTCTAGAGGTGAAATGTGTGGACTAGCACCTCATAAGAAGAAAGAGGAAATTGAGCAGAAATATAGTCAGGTGCCAGTGTCAAGTTGGGGCTTATATTTCATGTATTTTGAAAGGAAAAAAAAAAATTCCAACAGTAGGGACTTGAAATACTTTTCCAGGGAGAGTCTGAGTTGTAATTCCAGAGTGGAAAGATGCCCTTGAGCACCAAATGAGGTGCCCCAGACAGGCACAAGACTGTTGTATCTGTCTTTGTGGCATCTCTTACTGGCTCATCCACTGGGCTCCCTGCTGAGGACGGGAGTTGCTTTGGAAGCTGCTGTGGAGTGCCTTGCCTGGACATTCACCACTGGGTCCAATTTCCATTTCTGCTCCCAGAACTTGAACTTAGGTGTTCTGGTTTTCGATACCGAGTCCCTCTCTGGACTGAATCCTTGGTGCTCTGCCCAGTAAAACAAAAAGTTGTTTAAAAATCACAGTTCTTGGTGCCAGCCGAGATAGAAAAAAGTAAATGTCAGGCCAGAGAGTTATTGCAGTGTGTTTGTGAGAAAATGACTTCTCTGTCCTCTGAAAGGTACAGTTAAGTAAGAGGAATTCTCATTATCCCTATGTAATACTAGAAAAAAATAACTGTATAAATAGCCTTCGTTCTGAAATGAAAGCACTAGGGAAACTGAGAATTTCAAACTGTATCAATGAGTCATCTTGTTTTGCCTACTGTGGGCAACACATTTTCCACTGAGTGCAGGATTATGCTTTCTTATTTGGCTGCTGTAATTTCCACTGTCTGTGTGACAGTAGAGATGTTGGGACTAGTAACTCCATCTTTCTCATTGCTACAGCCACTTTAATAATATTGTACTTTGAAAATCAGTGGTTTTTTTAGTTAGGTTTTTTTTTTAATTAAGAACATTTTTTGGCATGCAGTCTCACCAGCTAACACAGTCCAGGGGGTTTGTAGAGCAGATTCATATTAATCTTCCTCATTTGAGTGACCTTGTTAAACTCTGTGCAGATAGTGATAATTTAGATTATTTTTAAATAAATCAGGGAATAAAATTTATCTGATCTTCTGATTTCACTAGGCATATATGTCACCTTTTGTGACTGAAGTCTACAACCTGAGGCAGATATGTTTACCGGTATTGCGGTTTGACTTTATGGACAAAAAAATTAACAATGAAAAAAAGTAGTGTAAAGATTTTTACTGCAATAGAACTGCTGCCAGATTTTCTCTTCATATCTTTTTCTTTGTTTTTTGTTTGTTCAGTTTCACGAGGGTTGTTTGTTTGTTTGTTTTAATTTTTATTTTTTATCTTCATTTTTTTCTGTTGGAGTGCTATAAGTCAAAGGTACTCTGGAGTGTTTGTTTTTATGGGGGTTTTTGTTTGGGTTTTTTTTGTTTGGTTGGTTTTGTTGTTTTTCTAAAACTGAAACTACTCTCAAGGGGTTTTTTTTGAGAATGGATGTTGAGAATGCCTCTGGCTTGCCATTGCTTTGGGAGATTTCATAGTGTTTTCCTGCCCTTATGTGCTTGCTTTAGTAATTCTTCTGTCATTTTCTCAACTTAGTTCTCTGATGCTATTCAAATTCAGGGTTTCCTCCAAGGCCTTCAGGAGCTGAGGTTATCTTTCAGTTTCCTATAAGAAATGCATTTTTCCGTAAAAGCTTTTTAGTTATGGGGGTTTTTTTTGAATTTTCTAACATTTTGCATATTTCTTCTCATCAACATGTAATACAAACCTTGTGAAATTTTAATGCTTCAGTAAACAAGATTTATGGAATCAGTCCAGTTACAACCAAACTCACCGGGGTCCTTTCATTAACTGGATATTTTCCTCAAGGAACAAATAGGAAGCAGGAAGAATAAGAAAGATAGACAGGAAATATAGGAGGAAGTAGGAGGAATAAGAGACTATTGCAAGTGTAATAGATCTTTGTAGTGTTCCCAGGTGATAGTACCACATAATCTTAAAACCTGAGGTATGGATAAAAACCCCACATTTTATAATATTTTTTTTCACTGGTTACCAAGTACCAGTTATTTCTCAAAACCACAATACTTGTCTGTTAGGTTATACGTAGGTGTAACACTTTAATCACTTAATATAATAATATTGATAATAGTGGCATCACTTGCACTACTAGTAAACTAAAATTAGCTGAATAACTGAATATAGTAGAATGGCCACCTTTCAAATTGTTGTTTTTTTTTTTTGAAACTCAATAGCTCTTTGTAAGTTGGTTGATTTTTATAGTCTCAGGAAGTTTAGAAACTTACTCCTATACAAAATGTATTTTTAGCTGCTCTATTCTGCCCAAAATAAAGTGATCCTCAGAAAAGAAACTACTCATTCACCTCAATGGAAATTTCGCACGTGTAACTCAGAGCCGTACTGGGCTGGTGGATAATCATAATTTCCATATTGCCCATAAAACATGGAAACGTGGAAAAAACCGATGTTAATTAAAGGTCTTGAGTTGTGAAATGACCACAGACGTGGGGAAAATGCACAGTTCCTTCATTGACATTAGTGGGCTTTGGACCAGTTCACCTCTTGATTTTTACTGGGATAACAAGGCAGACTTTGTTTCAAATTGGAATATGATGTCGTGAATTTATTATTTAGATTAATGAAAATTTGGAATTGGTATTGTCAAAAACTTAGCAGTGCTCATGTGGATACATTCCTGACTGCATTAGTTGCAAACATGCAATTGCCACTGAAACCAGCAATAGGTGGTTGCATCCCAAATCTTCCTGACTTCTCTCACTCATTCTCGAATTCTGTCCCAAAGCAATTCCTGAGAAAACATCTAGGAAATTACAGTAAATGGCAATATGGTTTGTGACAGAGAAGTGGGTGAGAGAAAATTATGCATGTGAATGCTTGAAGAATTAGAAAGTTGGAAAGAAGACAGAAAAATGTTATATGGAAGTGCTGTATTTTGGTGCCACTAAAATGACATAAAATCAAGCAGTTCCTTCCCCCAATTTTCCCTCTTACATAAGAAATCCTAACGTGCTAAGTGGAAGCTCCTAAATCTGTGGTGGTTCCAGAGCTTCGTGCTGGTCACGATGCATAGAGCAGGCAACCAGTGGATACTTTTAGTTACTGTGAAGCTTAGGTGCAAGAAGGACTCTCTCTGGAGATCAAATGTGAATTTTTCTGGCCTTAGTTTAGTTTTGATTTCTTTATTGTTTTAACAGAATTTGGATATGCTGAATTAAAATTGAGGCTTTCCCCACCCGTTCTACCTGACTGTGGTCCTGTCACCCTCCCATCCTCTCCATCCCTAAACTTGCCTCTCCCGATTCAGCCAGTTCATTGAACAAGAGTGTTCTTAGAATAATTATTTTTGAATGCTTGGATCTAGTTAATTCTTTTATAAATAAGATTGAGTGATGTGAATTATTCCATCAGTAAAATGACCCAGCTCAAGAGGGTTTTTAATTCTGTTGGGAAAGATACTCTCTCAATAAAGACAAGCATCGTAAATTATCTAGCTTCTGGACAAGGTCATATTTGGGCTGCTACTGCTTTCGTCTCTGGTGCAATTCCCATTCTGACTGACTCTGCAAATACTATTATGTAAAGAGCACAAGGCTCGCTACTCAAGTAGACATACACATGCACACATGCCCAGCCACATATTAGTCTGTGTTTGAATGTCATCCGGCAGAAACTTTAAATGGAAAGGAAAGTTTTCAGTTGTTCTGGTTTCAGTAGGTTTCTCCATCAGTACGGTGAAGATTCACTCATTGACCCAGAAAATCAAAAGGCGACACCTGAAATCAGGAGTTGTGCAACAGAAACTAGACACAACAGCCACAGAAAAATGATGAGGTTTTTTTTGTCCTCTGTTCTGTTGACTACTTAGGAGCTGATCAATTTAGATATGTGTTTGGATCTAATTTTTCAGATACATCAAATTCTTTATATACTGCAGATTTTTACCTCTATCCTGCAACATCAGTGAATAGTGACAAATGCAAAATTTTGTTCTGTGTGGAGGATAAAGGGAGAGTCTAAAAATCTTATCATATTGATCAAAATTGAGCTTTGTAATATTGTTAAAACAGTGCATATTTCTGACCTGTTTAGTTGCTGAGCCATTAATCTTCTTTAGTTGAGTGTACATGAGAAAAGAGGACTTTACTTGAGGTCAGAGTAGAAGTTTGACAGAACACTAGGAAGCTTAGTGGTGAGCATGTCTTTTTTAGTTACTTTTTGCCCAGTTAGACTGCTGTGTCCTTAGCAACACTTCAATAATCTTTCTTGTAGAAAACAAGTATAGTTAAAATCAGTTCAATGATGCTTGTTCATCTTCCTGCTGCTTGAACCCTAAACAGAGACCTTAACTTTAATTTTGAAAAAATTCAATTCTGTTTATTATATGATCAATATTTGATATTTACGGTCAAGTTCAGGTAGTTCACTTTGAAAATTATGTTTTACAGATTGAAAGACATGACAACTGTGCATATGACTACTTGGAAATCCGAGATGGAACAAATGAGAACAGTCCTTTAATTGGTCACTTCTGTGGCTACGACAAGCCAGAAGACATTAGATCTACCTCTAATACTCTGTGGATGAAGTTTGTTTCTGATGGAACTGTTAACAAAGCAGGGTTTGCAGCTAACTTTTTTAAAGGTAAGTGTTAAAGCATATTTTGGGAATGGTGAACAGCTTATCACTTCTTCTTGGACTAGAAAAATTATAAAAGGATGTTAAAAATATTTCTCGATCTTCTTTTACTAATAGACTGTACTGTCTCTAGCATATTTTTACCCTGGGCATAAAATTGATTCAAAACAAACAGTAGAGGTTTCTGAATCTCCTAGTAGAATGTGTCCAAAGAATGAAGGAACATATTCAGCGCAACTTTCTACTGTCTTCAGGTTCAATTAATCAACTTAGTTTTGAAATGTATCTAATTTTGTAAAAAAGTGGCACTTTTTTTACATTGTATTCTCAAATATAAACAGTATAATTGCAAATGGCTTTTTTTCCTATTAAAGTTTTTTTCTTTTTTTTGTCTAAATCTTGTCAGGTTTTTTCTAATCCATTTTTTGGATTAGTCTGCTTCATCAATTTATTGCTCTCTGTAAGCAGGGGAAAAAACCCCAAAAAAACAGATGAGGAATCATATTGAGCAATAACCTCATAGTCTTCCTTCAGTTTTGGGTGTTTTTTGGGGAGAGGAGGGTGTCATACAACTGCAGCTACACCTGAAGCACTTGATGAATGGAAAATTTGCAATTTGCACACTGTGCTGCTGGTGACACAGTTAAAGCTACTAGCAGTGGTGTGGCCATGGTGACACCCGAAATACAGGTCATACCACCTGGAGAACATTTTTGCTCTTTTGAAAAGACACAAACCATGGCTTTTCTAATCCTAACTGACAGTTTTCATTGTGGACAATTATAACTTTGAAGGCTTTAGGCAGGAGAGTGGGAGCTCTGACTTTTTTTTCTGAGAAATTACTTGTCCTGGTGTAAGGAAACAATATTCCAGCATCTGAGGAATATTTCAGGAATGAATCTCCTGGGTATATTTCAGAGCTAGTAGAGAGAATACACAATTCCTTTCCCTCCCCCAGCCCTGATTCATCTTATTCCTTTTAATATCAGTAAAATAAAAACCTGGGATTTGAGGATTCTGTTAATCTGGTTTTGAGTATGAATTCAGGATAATGCACAGATTGATTCTGTGGGAGATAAAGTGCCCTTCAAGTGACCCTACTGTGGATTTTCAATCTTTCCTTCAATACTTTGTACAACCTTTAGATTATGGCTGCCTGAATTACTGTATGCTGCACACAAAGTGCTTATAAATTAGTTCTGCAGCTGTCAGTAGATATTGTTTTTTAAAAAAAAAATAAACCCAAACACCCACACCCCACAAAGGACAAATTTTTATTTTCTCAGTTGGAGCTCTCCTTAGCATTTGAAAATTGTCTGGTCAGCAACCACAGAGTGCTATGTAGTGCATTTTATAATGGCATGCATACAGCTTTCTGGGTTAATATTGATCCAGCAGTTACAGCTGAGGAAGGTAATTATTTAACAGATTTTTGCATTCTTCCCTGTCTTGGTAGAGGAAGATGAATGTGCCAAACCTGACAATGGTGGCTGTGAGCAGCGCTGTGTAAATACCCTGGGCAGTTACCAGTGCGCCTGCGATCCTGGCTATGAACTTGGTCCTGACAAGAAGAGTTGTGAAGGTACAGCATGTTTCTGTCTTATGCGCTCTTAGGGCTCTCAGAGTGCCATTGCCTGAATGAAATGCTACATGTTTCTTAGGCTCTGTCCGAGCAGCATGAGATCCATGGAACCCAGCCCAGAAAACCAGTGCTCTCTTTTTAGTAGCGGTGCCAGAGCCGTGTTCGTCCTATGTCTGTCAGCAATTTAGTTTTGCAGATTTTGCTGTTAGTAAATCAGGAATGGTGCAAAGTAGGTCTTCATACCACTTTTCACACTAGTAATACTCACTAAAGCAAAGTCTCTCACCGTGCTCAAGGAGACAATTACCAGCAGAGTCATGTGCCACTTTCTCAGAATCAGAGTGTTTAACAATCCCTCTGACCACCTCTGACTGGGATGTGCCTGGGAAGCTGGCAGGTCCAGAAGAGCTAGATCCTTTATTTTAGCTCAGAGCTCAGAGGAATCCTCCCCACTCCTAGTCGCATTGTGGACTTTTCTTACTTTTCAGGGTGAGCAGAGCATGTTCAAATAATCATTTAGAGGGAAAAAAAAAGAGATAAGTGGAAGTCTGTGTAAACATAGGATTGAACTGAGATAAGGTTTTGCATTCTATGCGCATTTCATTTCAAAGGAAAGAAACGCAAGCTCTTGATCATTGTGCACCAATTATTGTTTGATTTTTTACAAATAGACACCAATAAATCAAGGGATAGCACAAATTTATTCTTAGCTCCACATCTGTTTGACTAGTGAATGGATTTTGAAAATTTGAGTACTTGGAGTCCTGGTTTTCTTCTGATGCAATTCACTGGTCTCTCTTTTTTCCAATTTCCTGTCTTTAATTCATTATTTGTCACAATCTGGGGTAGTTTTGCCTACTTTCATTGCAATTCTTTCTTGTAATTTTGCTTTTGGATCTGTGAGGTTGGTTTTGGATTATTTTTTTGTTGTATGTTTGTGTGAGGTGGTGATAGTCCTAGATTAAAGGCATGATAGATTGTGGCTCTCATCAAACTGGTTGTTCTTCCTCCCTCCTCCACCTTTAATAAAGAGAAATTTGGAAAAATAATTTATTTGGATGTCTGCCTATTAGGCAGACAATAAGAAAATAAGTTTAACCTAAGGGGGGGCCATGAAGACAGAGGTTTGATCTCTGGGCTTTTGATCATCAGCCCAAATTTATGCAAGGAATTCAGTTTAGTCTGCTGCTGACTCGAGTCAGAATATTAGAGAAGATTACCAGTCTTTCAGAATACTCTTTCCTCTGCCTCTGAAAAATAGAAAAGAGATACATCCCTGGCACCCAAACAGTAAACCAACTCTGTCAAAAGAAGTCACTCTAAGCACTGCAGTGTAGAGCAAAAACCCTGAGCTATCCCTAAAAGTGTATGTGTGTTTGTTCCACATGAGTTGGCACTCACTGTATGTAGATAGTACCTGGGACTGCTGAATCAAAATTATTATGTAGTCACTGTGAACATTACATCCTTGTTATAGTCTGGGCCTTTGGGGGTTGAGCTAGCTGTATTAATTCACACGAGTAGAAGCCTCTCGGTCAGAAACTTTGCCCTATACTTCACCGCGGTGTTGATATGCACAGAAATTTGTTTCCTGGTCTTTTAATCCAAGTCCCCACCAATGGCAGCATATTAGAAAGCATTAAGATTTTCTTTTTTCACTATTTCCACATTTCCCGCCCTTGCCTCAGGGATCAATAGAACAATGTTCAAAAGTAGAAATTGAAATTTGGCAGTAGCTGCTCTGACCCAGACTGGATCACTTGAGAGGACAGCTTGTGTCATCTGGGTGCAGTCTCTAAACCTATGTCTGGTCTTTTTTGATACACTGGGGTGTGACCCAGGGTCTTAGTCCACTCATTCCCATCAGATTACTTTTACACATACACCAAGAAGTGTGCCGCGTGGAAAACTAGGGACCGGAAGGAACACTGGTGTGTGTCTGTCTTGACAAAATGAGCCTTGACACAGTAGCTGGTGAGCTCTCCCAGCCGCGTTAGATGGAGTAGATGCAGTGTGTGAGATCATCAGCTAGACTGGAACGGCCAGTTTTTAAGGCATTCAGTGTTGCGGAGAGCAGCAGAGTAGAACTCTCCCCTTCAGCTCTTTGGAAAGAGATTTGTGGATGATTTCCAGTGCTGTCACAGTGCTGTAATGGTATCAATGTAGCAGAGTGTGATCGAGAGCTTCTCTAAATCCCATTACTTTCCTTTTTAAAAGAAAATCTACACAGATGGAAAAGATTAATGAGTTTATCCTTTGCTAGTTGAACTGCATTCAAGAACAAAGTACAGTATTTTTCTGTTTCATGGAGGTGATTATTTGGCATGTATTTGGAAATAATAGGCATTTTCTCTTTTAATTGAACATCCATACTTCAGCAAAAGTAATTGTGACTGAAGTGTATGTGACTGCTCTTCCAAAGAAGTGACCCTATCTAGTAGGTTATGGGAGGCATATACAGCCGTATGAGCTGAGACAGGTAGGGCTGATTCTGCATCAATAATCAAGGAGAGAAGCACATCTTAAGTATCCCTCTGTCAGAAGAGAGGTGGTCAAGGTCTTGGGGAGGGCGGTGAGGTCAGAGGACTTGCATGGGAAAGGCTGTGAGAGAATAACCAGAGTCTCTGGAGGGAAGGGAAAAGAATGAATATGATAACGCCTTGTGTAGCCCTGAAACTTATCTCTGCCCACAAACCTGCAAGCTGTTCAAGATAGGGGCTGTCTCTTTCTCTTTGTTTGCACCAAGCATGATAAAGCAAGATTCTGATTATTCCGTCTGGGCATTGCAGCATATAAGTAATGAGAGGGCTGATTCTTCTCAGTGTGCTTCTGTTTAGAGTAAAACACAGTGTCAGTCAAGAAACGATGTTCTCTTTTAATTTTACAGCTGCTTGTGGAGGACTCCTGACAAAGCTAAATGGGACTATAACCACACCAGGGTGGCCAAAAGAGTATCCTCCAAACAAAAACTGTGTGTGGCAGGTGGTTGCCCCAACGCAATACCGAATTTCAATGAAGTTTGAGTTTTTTGAGTTAGAAGGGAATGAAGTAAGTAACCGTGAACAAAGAGCTGCACAATCTGTTACGCTCTAAACAGTTTCACAAGCATTCGAAAATAAATATTGTCTTATAAAACCCTTGCTGACCTTTCATATGCTGACAATAAGCATGGATATTCTTGTTTTCATTTTGGGACTGTTTCTGGATTCTTTCAAAACAAACATGGAAAGAATAGCTCTCTTTTACATATCATCTAAATGTATATGTATTACAAGAAATTTTAAAAAATGTTCTCTGTTGAGTCTCAGCTGACTTTTTTATCAACAAAATAAAACAGAGCAAATGGGGCTGAAGCATATTGGAAAGAATTCAAGAGAAGAAAATCTGGAGAAACCAAATCATCTTTACAGACTGACTACAAAGAGTACACATAAGCTGTGGTTAGTGATGGAGTGAGGGAGCATTTAAATCACTTACAAGTATCTCACTCAGGGAGTATTTTCAAGTGAGCAGTACCAGAAATAAGGCACAATAGAACAGCAGCAGTTTTGCAGCTGGGCAGCCCCCAGAGGCATGTGGGATCTTCTGTCCAGGTAGGAGGAGGGACAAGGCAGAGCCCTCCATGTGCTAAAGGATGCTCCTTACAGCTTTAAACAAAGTGGTGGGGGTTGCAGTGCTTTTTGGATGAGAAGCAGTAAAATATGGGTTTCAACATCCTTTTCAGCCTTTGTTCTGCTTCGTAGGCACTTCTCTGTTATATCATTGAATTCCCTCACCACACTCCAGCCATGATGTGCTGGAACCACTGAGTTTATATGCACATTGTGTGTTAAGAATACAAATCCCAGGATGTTATTTCTGACTAAATAAATTTGTAGCAATCTATTTGGTATAAAGATGGCCCACCTTTTGGGCAGAGGTATTTGAAGGGGCAAAAGGTGGAGCTTAATTTATAACTAAGAACCAAACCAGCCATGGCTTCTCCAAAATACCTCAATATTATTTGCAGAGGCAGAAATGTGAGATTTTTTTTTTTCTCTCATAATTTCTTGGAGTGGGTTCTAAAGCTCATGAAATTCCAGTTTTCAATGATATATATGTTACACTCATGTCCTGTAATCATTATTACTAGAACTGCAAGAGATGTAATAAAAACTTAAAAGTTCCAAAGAATTAAAATTTAATTACCATTTGAACAAGTCATAAAAACCTTTTGCTTGCACTTTCTTGGTACGTGAGCAAGATTTGCAAGGAAAACACCTACCGTGTAATGAAGTTAAATCACTTTTCTAAGATCATAAAAGATGTGTAACATAAGCAGATAGAAAAATCCTAAATGTCTTTCAACATTCAGAACTGGCGTTTGATCATCTCGTGTGCTACTAAATCTTAGCTTTATACTGTTAAATAGTAGTACTAAGGATGGATGCCTGTGAAAATCAGAAGAAACATAATATCTGGAAAATTCTAATATATTGTCTGAGTGCAGACATAAAATGTATGCATTTATCAAGAACTCTATTTTTCTTTTTTTTTATTTGTTGTAGGAGCTTCATTTAGGACCAAGTTCAATATGTCTTTTATCCTATTACAGTTTTAGTATTTTACTTTCACATTTTGCAGTTTAACTCATAAATTTTTTTCAGTGCCATGTAGTATAGAGGAAACTAGACCTTTCTTAAATTACATTTCATTTCTGATCTAAAGCTATGGAACCATAAAAACTCACCCACTATTATATTGCTGAAATTGGTGGGATGTATCAATGTAGTGAGCTATATTTGAAAATCACATGCATTATTATAAATATGTCTTCCAATTAATATAGATCAGCATGTGGCAGTAACTCAAGTTTTATGAAATCTTTGTGTTCTTTATACTGTACAGAAAGAGTTTCAGCTGAATTAGTCACTTTCCAATTCTGCAACATATGAAAATTCTTCCGGTAACAATAAAAGTTTAATCTACGTCTTCAATGTATTATATTAAAACCAACTGGAAATTATAACAATTTTTCATAGAGAGAGAGAACAACAAAGGCCAAAACAGCCTTCTCTGTTGCTCCCTTCTAGCTCCCCTGACATTTCTTTTTTGACTAGAAATTACAATTTTTCAAATACAACTTGGATTTAATGGACAATATAAGCTCTGTATGAATCCTCCTGGCCAGTGTTTTCTCTTAAGCTATTAATTGCAGACAACTGGGACATTTTTGATTAAATGATTGATAGTTGAGCCTAAGAAGCTTAGAAGTTTTTGGGTGAATGGCTTTAAGTTGACCAAGGGATTATGCATTGAAAGTATTATCACGAGAAGTAGGCCTTGCATAAGGTTTTTTTATTACATTATATTACTTTATTTTTAACCTTTTAAGGAAAACGACAGGCATTGTGCTTCCAAACTGTAGCTATGCTACTGTTGATGGAAGTTGCATGGTTTTAATAGCGGAAAATTATATATTTGGAGATAAATGAATATATCTTAAATACATTATGATAAAAACTTACCTTGTAAGTTTCTAGGTGAAAATTAATATTTTAAAGAAATCTTTGAGATGCAAGCAGTAGGAGGTTTGTAGGTTTGAGGTATGTGGTTTACAGCACGCAGATAGATATAATTTTTAGGATGAATGTTTCTAGATTTTAATTTACTATCAATGCAATGTTTGCTTTTTAAATTAAGTGGAAATGCTTCAAAGCGTCTTGAAATTTAGATATTAAACACAGGTCAGCATCTATAAAAATATGTTTGAACGTAATTCATAGTATAGCTATGTGTTAGTGACCTTAAAATATTCTCACCTAAAATCAAGAAATGTTTGCAAGAATTTACAAATTCTTTCAGAGTCAGGAGAAAGTGAAGAAGGAGATTGTTCATTTATTATTAAGCAGCATTATATATACCAATCAGAATTCTGGCATTTGTAAACAGCTTCATGCTTTTATTTTGGTTAGCCAAATTTTTTTTCTTTCTTTCTCTTGTCAGGTTTGCAAGTACGATTATGTGGAGATTCGCAGTGGCCTTTCTTCTGATTCCAAACTCCACGGTAAATTCTGCGGTACAGAAGTGCCTGAAGTTATCACCTCTCAGTACAACAACATGAGAATTGAGTTTCGATCTGACAACACTGTCTCAAAAAAAGGCTTCAAGGCACACTTCTTCTCAGGTATGGAAGACTATAGGCTTGTATACCTGTAGGTGCCTCTGGGTGTCCACTGACTAGGTGGTGCGACCACAATTTTGGTGTGAAAATGAGTGGCTTCTTTGCTTGTGGTTTCCCTGGTAGTGTGAATTAATTTTATTTATATAAACATAAACCACTCACCTGTCTTAAAATACCGTTCTGACTTGTAATGTCTGTAGAAAATATATGGAACATATCTATATATACTTAAATAACAGCAGAAACAAGTAAACTTTGTTAGATACAGAGGATGAAAGAAAATTTACTGTATTTCTATATTTTTATTAGATTTCTTTTATCCTAAATTTTGTTGCTTTTTTTTTCAAATCCCAGTTATAGTGTGATACGAGTTGCACACTGTGTACGTTTGTATTTTTTCTACTCAGGTCTCTTAATATATTCCATTTGTTGGGAAATTACCACTTTGCGGTACAGCATTTGTTTAACATTATGGGTACTTCTGTGCTGAACTTTGCACTTCTTAATGTTTTGCAGAAGAACAGAGTTTAAGATCTTAATCTTGCAAAAAAGCTGTGTCTTTTTATTTATGAGTGTACTTTTACTGACGGAGATCAGAGCAGTGGAAGTTTATATCACATGAGGACATATACTGTTGAATAAAGTTACACGAGTGAAGCTTAAGATGTGAAGAAATACTTGCTCGACAGTGGCCTCTGCAATTGCCTGCTGAGAGTGGGATATAGAAATCTGGCTCTGGCAGGAAACTGCTTGGTGTTTGTAGCAAAAAACTTGCTTTGTGTTTCTCCTGTGTGTTTACACACACACACACACATGTAGGGATAGGTATCTCATCTTGTGTAAAACACCACAAAACACCAGTCCCATCTGCCCACCTCCCTAAACCAGATGTCAAACAGAAGAATTTGGGAGTTGAATTGTGCCCCAGATTTTTTGATAGCTGTTAAAAATCTGGATCTGGAGAATCCTGATTACACTTAGCATGTAGTAAAGTGTACCACCATTATTAGCATTTGCTCGCTAAAATATTTTATCAAAACTAAAATTAAATGGTATTTCATTGGTTACTTTTAATAACTAATAATTATGACTAATAAGAATCTGTATAGTATATAAGTGATGTGGTTTGGAAAGTGAAAAAATACCTACTGAGGCAAACAGTTTTGAGGCAAACTTTGAATATTTTCTTATTATGACTATTTTGCTATTTTTATTAAGCAACTATAAAAGATGAGAAAAGGTGATTTATCTCATACAAAGACATTAACAAACATTTTGCCTCCTCTAAGTATATGGTTTTTTTCTGGTCAGAGTCTTCCAAAGACCCATCTTTATGAATAGTAACACTATTTACTTTTAAATTTATGGTTTACATTAGCAAGCAGTGTTTAAGGTTTACTCATTATTTGTAGTAAATACATATGTGCACACAACAGAGCTTTCGCCTAGAAGCACACAACTAGTCATTTAATGTAGGTCTAGTAGTGCCAGCAGGAGTTGTCACATACTTTGACTTTTTATAGGAATAAATATTGACCTGTTCAAGTTCTAAAAACTGCAAATGAAGTTTGTTAAATCTTTTTAAGATCTTACAGATACTTCGCTTAAGACTGGCAATGATAGCGTAGTAATTTGTGTAAGCTCTGTGGTTCAGAAGTTGTGTTTTCTGGACATCCTGATCATTTATACATTTCTAGTCAGTTAAATTTTGGCTTTCTTTAAAGTAATAGTTCATCTTCACATATGTATTTATTTATTTGGTAAGTGTCTTTTTAAAATGAGTGGGTTCCACTAATGTGGGGGTTCTACCAGTGCTGTATCTTGGGGAAAGACTAGACTATAGGTCATAGATTAGAAAGCATCAAGTTGTAGTTCTTCAGAACTAATATTTTGCTTGTATATTTCAGTTCTGAATAAAATGTTCTTATCTTTCCCTTACAAGGTAATTGGAAAAAAAAATGTTTAATTATGTCATTGATCACAGAATAAATTCTTTAGTCAGGGATAATTTTGAATTAATCTGTTTTTTAATGAATAGAAATGTGTGATGTGTCCTGGATATAGTATATATCTAATCCCTTTCCAAAAAAAAAAAAAAAGAAAGTTTGATATAAATAGTCTTTGAATCTGTAAGTATATAAATTTACTGAGTGCTTCATAATGCATTTCTGCCAACATTTAATATAAGTTCAAATATTTGAATATGAGTATTTTATTTTTATTCTTTCTCAACTATCTTCCATTTGTTCTAATTTCTAGCAGATTCCACTCTTCTGTGTCATCTGGCTTTCCCTGTTTGACCATGTTTTCTGATTAAATCAGAAATTTTGTAATGCTTGAGACAAATCAAATTTCTGAACTTAAAATACCAAAAAATATGTCATCTCCAAATAATTAATCAGACATCTTAGGACTGTCAGAAAACTGTTACTTTCTTATGCCTGAATTCTTTAATATGGGCATAATATGCTATTTATCTGTCAGTGAAAAACAGACTTGAGACTTCAAGTATTTTGACTTTTGGGAGTTGATGACATAATTTTTCAGCTGATAAAGTGTTGTGTTTCTGCCTGTTTATATGTATATTAATCTTCAGAATACAATACTTTTAGAATGATGTCTGGGTAGAAATACTGAGACGCTTGCGTGCATTTAGCAATTTTATTAATTAAATCACAATATAAGTATGTGTAAGCACTTAATTATAAAGACATACATAAAGAAAAAAATGTAATGAATAAAACACATCTTGCACTCTCTTCACCGATAAAGGGCCTACGCAGTGCTCAGCAAGAGAGAAAGGTGGATAAGTTAAATTAGTGTGACGATTAGGAACTGTAAAGTGTTCCTCAAGCACAGCCACAAAACTTCTCTTTTTTTCAGCAATTCTTTTGGTGGTGAATTCTGCACCACAGCTAGAGCTGAGAAAGGATGGCCAAGCTCCAGCTTAGACGACAGAAAGCAGTTTTTGGGTGGTTGAAACCTGCTGTGATAAACTGTGAAAGCAAACAGTGACACAGGGCAACAGATGACCTGCATTAGGAAGGTATTTATGTTGATACAAGACAACATGTAATTATATTTTTGGCTGTAAAATAGTGTTAACAGCCAGACAGGTGCTACTGGAAAGTGAGAAAAACTTTTTTTTCAGCATTCTGGAAAATTTACATTTGATGGGACAGTTCTGAAGAAAGCTTAGTTAGGAGCCTCTGCAGGGATCTAGCTGATCTACAGAGACTGTATTATTTATTTATAATCAGGTTTCTCCGATAAAGAGAGGAAACTAGGGGGTCACAGTATATTATTTTTTAAAAAAAATTTATTAAAACTTCTTGGAATTGGATATTAGTCTTCTAAACAAAAAACTTCCAGTAATTAGGTTTTTATTCTTCTCTCTCTTTCTTCTGTCCTCCTCTGTCTCCTGCTTTTGTTATAAGACCAAGAACTAGGAGTAAGTCCCTGCAGGACTCAACACTCTGCTGGGCCTGTAAGACTGGAGAAGTATTAAATAACTCCAAAAAGATAATAGTAATATATATATATATTTTTTTTAAAAGCCGTTAATTTTTTTTTCTGAGAGGATAGCCTAAGGATCAGTCATAGTTTGTCATTAAACTGCTTCCATTTATCATAAGTTTTAGACTTACTTCAGTGTTTTAAATAAACATGATTCTTAGCATAATCATTTAAAATATACATGGTTTTTGATGTAATGTAAAATGAGGTTTGTTGGGAGATCTTTTCCTGGGTGGTGAATCATTGAGCAGTTAAAAAGAGACAGCTAGAATGTTTCTAGCCTTGAACACAAACTCACCTCTGGTGCCATCCTGGTACATTTTTTTCCACAGACAAGAAAGCTGCCTGCAAAGAGAAAATTTTTGTTTTTGAATCTTGCAAGGACTTGATACAGGTCCCTTCAGGCGAGTACGTATTATTCACAGACTGGTGGCCTCTGAGGGTCTCAGAGGTACGACCGTTTGTCCTCAGAATGATTCAGTCTAATATTTTGTTAAGAATGGATCTTTCCTTCTTCTGAGTACTGAAATGAGAAAAGAAAGAAAGTATCCATTCGAAATTGGGGGGACTCATTTCCATCTGTCAGCATAACAAATGGCTTTGTTTTTACATGGCAAAACATTTGTTCTTGCAACTAATACAGACTAATTGTTTTTTTTTTCACAAATTTTTAAACTGGGCAGTCAATTTGACAGAAAGTCTGTTCTCAGTTATGAAGTGTGAGGAAGGCTTGTTCAACAGTTGCATCCTTGATTAACTATGTACAAGTAATTATTGTAGTTCAAATGTGTTCCAGAATTTCTCCTTTCTACCTTCTGTCCATTATTTGATTTCTGAGGACATCCAACATGGGCCTATTTGCTTGTGCACTTGTCTCTTAAGAGATTTTTTTACAGAATATAAGCATATTTAATGTTAAAATACTTTTCAGTGTTTTCACAGAGTTTGGTGGATGATGAAAATGGACAGGGCTTTTATTTAGAATTTGTGCACCTACTCTGTACTTGAAAGCCTATCTTGAATGCATTTTGAGCGTGCCTTCCTTTTATTTTGTTATTTTGGTGGAAAATTACAAACCAGTGCTTAGGAGGGAAATATTGAAGAGTTTTGTTCGTATTATTTCTAATTTCTCAATTGCTTGTTACTGTTCTTCACTTGCAGTATGGAATTAATTTATGATAGTGCTTGCTTTTGCAAAATTGTAACTTTGGTTTGAAATCACATAGATTTACTACCTCAGTTTGCAAGGTGCATAAATAGTGTATTGTGGAGCTTTTATGCTTCCTTTCATCATCAAAAATGACAAGTAGTATAAGTCTTTGACTGTATGATTTCAAGAGTTATCTATGTTTTCAACCATTTCTTAACCTTCAAATCTGTTCACATTTGCAGAAAGTTTCCAGAAACTTTCAATGCAAACAGATTTGAGATTTACACTACAAAATGCAGTGTAAATTGTACTGTAAATTGCTTGGGTCTGGCTTGCAGAATTTACCTATGAGTGTACATTATCATCTTGTATTATAAATAGAAGCTGATTTTTATGGAAAGACCTGCAAGTCAACGGGTCAAGTGCTGAATACATTTTGGGAGAGTTGCATACATTTTGGCAGAGGAAGATGATGTGTATGCAATTGCAGTGCAAACTTCCTTTGTTGTGTTACTGAATATGAGTAAGGACAAGGAAAAAATGTATGAGTAAGACAATGAAAAGAGACTTAAATTATCCACAGTGGCTTCTAATCTATAGAAATTCTTGCTGTACCTGCTAAAGTCTGAAATATCACGTTGCCTTTTTTGGAGATAATGTTAACTGCTGCTTTCCAAGGTATATAAGACTGAAGGGGGTAAATGCTCTGCATTCCAACCCTGCAACAACCAGACCTCTGGGATGACCAAAATTCCTTTGCTCTTTTACCTCCTCTCTTTTGCATGTTGAAATGGCACATTTAGTAAAATACAGGGGAGGTCTAATACATGTGTGTTTATATATATATATATGCATATATTTTTATATCTAAGAATGTATATATATGTGTGTGTATACATATATAGTTATATACATGTGCATGCGTATGTGCATGGATGCGTATGCATGTCAGGAGCAGTCTGCCTCTTTTAAAGGGACCAGCCTCACCTAAAACAAGAACAGCTGAATGACATAGAAGCGTGGCAGCTGAGGCCTCTTGCTATAATGACAGCCTGTTAATCTAGTTTGGCTTTTGTCCATGCAATGAATTTGTAGCTGTTTAATGCAGGTCATATTTCCTCCACTACTCTCTGCTTTATTTCTAACACACTAAAAGCTCTTTTGAAGGATTACGTTAATAAACAGAACTGCATGCTATATTATAGATCTTGAACTAACTAATGCCAATTTCTTTTCTTTTCTTTCAGTGAAATGTTTTTCTTTTTGTGATGTTCTGTAATGTCCAGATTTATTAAAAGTAAAGCATGCTGTCACTCTGCTGGGGAAAAAAGCCCAACTTACTAGAAAAGCTTATGTGCAATCTTTCTCTTCTTACATGTTTAATGTGTGGAGGTTGAAGTCTTGTTTGATCTATATGTTCCTTTCAAGATATCGCCATTAAATTGTGGAATTAGCATAAAGCTGGAATAATTTGTGTTGACCATAAACTACACTACCATTGTTTGCTAAAATAAAACTGGATATTTATGAAGCTTTTGCCAGCTAGACCGCTTGAAAGAGTAAAATCTGGTAAATCTCCTACCTCCTTTGTTCTAGCTTGTTTTACTAGTGTTCCTCTCCATTAGGAACTAACCTTCATCTCCTATAAAGATGAGA
Source organism: Rhagologus leucostigma (assembly GCA_013397725.1). Lineage (NCBI taxonomy): Eukaryota > Metazoa > Chordata > Aves > Passeriformes > Rhagologus > Rhagologus leucostigma. The sequence continues at coordinate 2,792,833 of VZTD01004799.1, forward strand.
CAGACTCTTTGTGCCGTAGTGCAAGGCTGCAGGCTGAGCAAAGAGTGGCTAGAACTAAGGTACCATGAAACTGCCGTACTGGGAAGAGTGACTGTGCTGTAGCTTATCCTGCTCTGGACTCAGGCTCCGTGCTGCTCTTGGTAGCAAGGTCTGCTGGGAGCTGTGTGCTCACCCGAGCTCGTTGTGTATTTTGTAGACAAGGATGAGTGTTCCAAGGACAACGGTGGCTGCCAGCACGAGTGCATCAACACGGTAGGAAGCTATGTCTGCCAGTGCCGGAATGGATTTGTGCTACACGAAAATAAACATGACTGCAAGGAAGGTGAGTAGGAAGGCGTTTGAGCGGTTGGTTAAACAACTGGCTTGCAGAAAACTTTCTGCAGCTCTACTTTCAAACAAAAGAAAGGAAAATGTTCTTGGGGTTTTAGACATCTGGGCGTAAGCACTACAGCATCCCTCCCCTTTCCCATCCCCTCCATCCTCAGAATTTGTGAGGGTTGAGTTCGAGGTCTACAGGAATGCAGTTTGGAAAACTTGGGCTCACTAGCACGGAGTGCTACTTTCAATAGTTCTGTGAAGTGTAGAATATTTAAAGCTCTGATAAAGTATTTATCTAAGGCTGTATTAAACACAGGTCTAGAGTTTCTGGAGAGAAGCCTGGTAAGGTTGTGATTTGCTGCTATCAGTAGCAGTTAGTTTCCTCACAGTCAGGTTGAAACCATATCCACCCTTTCTGGGTTTATTTTAGGTGACATATTCAGACAATCTAAGTTCCAGCCAAAGCCCTATGCATCTTTCTCCCTCTTGGCTCTCTCAAGGTGTGGCTACCTTCAAGAAAACAATAGGCTTTGGGGTTTAAGTAGAATTTAAATTTTCTGCAAAAGAACCTCAATTGTGCAATATCATTTGAGCTGCTATAATTTCTCAATATTGTTTTCTAGCATGGATTTGATTTGAGACTAAAGACATGCCCTTTGTAAAGCATTTGCATTTTCACTGGTTTTGGAACTTGCTACTTGCCTACTCTAAAAGTTTGTCTTTTCAAATAATTCTCTGATATTTAGAAAGCAATTTGAGATTGCTAAAAAACTAAATAAAAAAAGTCTTCTTTTAGTTCTGAGTACTAGTGGTTTTGTTACAAAGTCAGTGACTAAGCTGTTCTTTGTACATACTCACAGTTTAGTCTTAGCTGTTCTCAAATTTTCTATAGGTATACCTAGAAACTGTGGTTTAGAAATCAAATTGATTGCTCTGTAGCTGCAGTGAAAATTAGCAAGAAGAGAAAAAAAGTTAATTGTTCGAGAAATTTCTTTTGAAGTTGGAGCAGTGAGACTTTTTATATGGATTTACACACTTGTATGTAAGATGGAGGAATAGGAAAATATTTGATTAATTTTTAGTATTTATCTTATGTTTATTCTTGTATAGTACTATAGTACTCAAAAAAAAGCCATCCATTGTAAACAACAGTGTATGTTTCACAACAGTCCATAAAGAAACATGCTGGATTAATGCTCAAAAGCACATGCCTGAGGGAAAGAACATGCCTGTGCACTCTGAGGAGAATGCTTACATATCTTCCTAAAGATCCTTTGCATTTAGTGGCTGCCCTGACAAAAAAGAGTACTTTTTTGACCACCTCTGAATGCAGACCCCCAGAGTAACTGATGCTATCACTGTTGGCACAGCTGAGTGTGAGCAGAAGATCCACAGTCCCAACGGCATCATCACGAGTCCCAACTGGCCGGACAAGTATCCCAGCAGAAAGGAGTGCACGTGGGAAATCAGTGCCACCCCTGGGCAGAGGGTCAAACTGGTGAGTCTCTGCCTACCCTTCCTTTTCAGTTTTTCTTCCACCAAATCAGCTTCTCAAATGACTGCTCAATGATATGAAACTGTTACTAAACTTTACTGTCAGTTTGCATCCCAGAGGTAAACTATTTTAAAAATTTGCTGAGTCCTGTCCATTTCTGGCCAACAGGGACTATTCAATATCATAGAGCTGTGGTTTAAGTTTATGGTGATTGGAAATACTCTGCAAAGGCATACTTTCCTCCTGTCAGACTTTACTGTATCATTGTTGCAACTCATAAAACTTGTGATAAGTTTTGTCAAATACAGCAGAGGCCATTTTCACAAATTCCAATATATAGAAAAAGAAAAGTTTTGAGTTATGAAAAGTCCTCTACGCACAACTTTTTCTGTTCTGTTCTTTTAAGGAAGAAAAAGAGATACAAAACCCATGAGAATCTGGATTTCTCATTTAAAAGTGGCTCCAAATTTTAACATAAGTAGAAGAGCAGCCTAGAGTAGATTTGTGAATTTTGTGCCCAGCTGGCTGAGGACAGTGCTGGAGTCCAAAGACAGGCGTAGAAGAACTTAGAAGCTTTGCAGGTTTGCTGAGGTTCTATAGCCTCTGTATGAAGCCAAAGGCACAGTCCTGCCCAGGGGGTTTTTGCTTTGAGCTCAGCCCCAATGTCCCTTCAGCAGCATACTTGCAGGACGGCCACAACAGAAGCTGGCCTTACATATTTTTAAATTTCATAAATTGATTTTTCAACTATTTTGGAGGAAATAAAGTTAAGGACAGAGATGTCTCTGCTTCAGAGAGGTAGAAGCAATAGCCAATACTGGTGCAGGGATGAAAGGGATATTGTAATCTCATAACTACCGACCTTAGCAAACCCTAACCCCTTGTGCCTGTTTTGGCTGGGGTAGAGTTAATTTTATTCACAGTGGCTGGTATGGGGCTGCGTTTTGGATTTGTGCTGAACAGTGTTTATAATATAGAGATGTTCTTGTTATTGCTAAGCAGGGCTTACACAGAGCCAAGGCTTTTTCTGCTGGCAAGGAAGGTGGGAGCTCATGGGAGGTTGGGGGGAGACACAGGCAGAACAGGTGGCCCAAACTGACCACAGGGATATTCCAGACTATATGACATCATGCTTAGGAAAAGAAGGAGGAAGAGGATGGTATTTGGGTGTTTGTCTTCCCAAGTAACCATTACACATGATGGAGCCCATGTGACGGCTGAACACCTGCCTGCCCATGGGAAGCAGTGAACTCATTCCTTGTTTTGCTTTACTTGTGTGTGTGGCTTTTGCTTTCTATGTTAAACTGTCTTTATCTCAGCCCACATGTTTTCTGTCTTTTAGACTTCCAATTCTCTCCCCAGTCCTACCGGTGGGGGAGTGAGCAAGTGGCTATGTGGGGCTTGGCTGCTGGCTGGAGTTAAACCACTCCTGTTACTGGTGTTTATGTGGGTTCATGTATTGATCCCTGTTCACCAAAAGTAAAAGAGTTAAACTGTACTGGAGGGGGTGGGGGTGGTGGAGAATGAGTGGTGTGCATGCTCTGTCCATTCCAAGGGTAAAAAATAGGTTTCTAATTTAGGCAGCCTTTCTTCTGCTGCTTCTGAGCAAGTATTCTTCATACTGGCTGAATAAACCAAAGCCAGCCAGGCATGAGCATGGGCATGTTACTGTAAAAGCTTTTCCAACACTTATACCCACAGTAGGCAAAATTCCAACATTCAGATTTCTTCAGTGCAATATTTCGTGGTCTACTTTACAAAGAAAAGGTTTTTTTAAATTAGCTTTTGCCAATGGAATTGGAAAACTAGACAGAATTTTACTAGATAGAATTTTCAAAAATGCCTCCATGATTTAGATTTGGAGATCTGCTCTTCTGTGCAGCAAGTAGTGTCAGTTCCTAAATTCTGTGTGTATAATGTCTTTAAATTCTGTACCACAGCAAGGTCTCATATCAATAATATTAATACCATAATTCCACAATGGATCAATATTTTTTATTGGACTTTCACACTGTATTTAAGTTTACTTTTCATAGTTTACTTGTTCAAATTGAACAATAAGGGAATTGGTTACTTCATGGTAACAAACCACATGAATTCTGAGGCTGTGCTTTCTTTTTTGAGAGTGCGTATAGAAAGTAATCTTTTGTTCGAATTGCTGTCACTCTGCTAATCATTGAAAAGTCTCTTCCTGAACAGACTAAATTTAAGTTTTTGGTGCAATCAAGAAAAAATGGATACGCACTGCAGAACTTTTAAATGAAACATGTAGATAAAGATGGCCTTGAAAATGTATGTAGTAGAGAGACTGATTTTCATGAGCTAATCAGCCGGATGTTTATAAGAGACAGGCTTAAGTGTCCCATCCAGGCAGCTGTCCATAAGTGCCACCAACATATCTACTCGGTTGAGTGTTGTAGATAGAAAGGGCTGGATGGTCAGAAGCTATGTGTAACATTTCTGAACACCATTCCCTCTAAGGAGACAAATCAAATGGGGTTAAAATAATCATGGTGGGGTAGGAATTCAAAAGTATTTGTCCCAGGAAGACAGGGTGTGATTTAATTATACTACCAACTTTATTAAATCATTTGTGAACTCTCTTGGCAGCAACTATTCACTTATGTTTAACTTTAAGGAAAATTTGTGTCAGTTCTCCTCTTCCAAACCTGCAAGAAACTGACTGATTTTTAAAACATGGAATGATTTTTAAAACATTGGGTGTTTTAAAATACCAGGCGTTTTGAGCTTTTAAAAGACTATGCGTATTAAGATCTGATATTCCTTTAAAAAGCAAGTTACTTGGATTCTCTTTGGAATCGCTAGAATCATTTGCTAGACTTGCAACAGATTTAGGACTTTTTTTGGTCATGTTTGAAGGACAGAATATAACATGTGCTGTGCTCCTGCAGGCTTAGGAATCCCAGTGAGATGTCAAATATTAAAAATAATAGGTGTGTCTTACAGTTCATAGTGAGATATGCTTCCTGGAGAGTGTTGGTTTTGTTGGGGGTTTTTTCATGCTGGTGAGAAGTGAACAAAACAGATACAATTTTCCTCTAAAAGAAAATTAATTTCTACAGGCTGCTCTTGGATCGTGTCTATTGCTCCCATTGATTCCAAGTTGGCTTGGCTGAATAGTGTGTTTAACTAACTCCCTTACTGAGAGTTAGTCTCTCAGCTTTCTGGGGTTTTCTCAATCCATCAGATTTTGTTTGGGTATAAATGACAACACATACTTGGCGTCATATAAGTAGGATGGCTGACCACAATTTAAGAGCAGCAGGGGTGAGTGCTGTACAGCCGTTTTCACTGCCTCTGCAGTTTCAGTCCCTTAATGTAAACCCCAAATTTTTACAGTGAAATGAACCTGCATCCACTGCATCACACAGCTCTTCACAAAAAGCAAGTGTTATTCTGAATATTGAATTTCTCTGGGAAAAAGCCTTTGTGTTAGCTCTTTCTATATTCTTTAGGTCAGCTGTTAATATAAATTTCCATCGCATTTCACACTCTCAGAGTTCCACAAGTGATTTGGTTGGTCAGATTTGGTTTGGTGTACCAGAGAGAATGCTTAATTGTGATATTTGCTCAGCATTTGATAGTTCAGTTTTATTCCTTTTAATTATTGTTTCTTAATCTTTTTCTGTTTGGTTTTGGGGGTTTTCTTTGGGGTTTTTTCAGTTTTTTTAATAAACAGTCAACTATATGACTGCTCATGAAAGCATTTGTACTGGGTCTTTTTATGCTATTTTGTTGAACAAAATTGATTTTGAATTTCACCTTAAAATGTAGGTTTTACTCTGAAAGTTCACAAAGATGTATATTGCCTTCTCAGTGTTTACATGAGGGGAAATTACCACATATTAAGCTTCAGCATTGTTGTTGAAATTTAGCCCTGGTCAAAAAGCCTTGTCAGAAAACTCTTAGATGTCCCCTTGAAATTAGTTTGGTTATGTCATTCTAGTCTTAGAAGACACTCTTCCATATATGAAATGCAGATATTTGTTGTATGTGTGTTAACAGTTTCTGTCAGGTATGGTATATGCTTTTTGGAAATGCCTGAAGTTTTTTCTAATGAACAAATAACATAATTTTTTTTATTTTACACAATGCTTTTGCTAGCAAAAGTCTGACCTTAGCATGAAGGGTGCAACCTGAAACATCCTTAAGTTGTAATAGTAAAATAATAAATCTCTAGATAATAGATTAGAAAATATAACATTCGTGCGTAAACCTTCGCGTGGAAAAGTCATTCTCAGAGGCTTTAGTTGCAGTGTGATGTAGGTTTTAAAAAAAGAGGGGGGGAGCCGTTATGTTTTGCAGATGTTTCAATCAATCCTCAACTATGCGAGGAAACAATAATTTCTGACTTTTTGCTGGTTTGAATGCTCTGTGAAATTTGGAATAATCCTAAAAACAGTGCAAATTCAGCAGGAAGGCAGCAGTATTCTAGATTTCATATTCTCTGATAGATAGTAGTTGGTTATAAAGATTCTAATGCCTTTATCTATGAAGGATGATGCACTCTTGAAGTTCGCTGTCTTAACTTTTATTCCACTTTCTCAGGATCAATATGTTATTCAAATCTACCGGCTTGTAGAGGCAGTAATGTTAAAGCTATCATTTTCACTGTATCCTTGTATTCTAAAACATATTAACATATATATGTATGTACCATGTAAATACAGTCCCACAATGGGTCATTTTACTTTTTTTTCCCCTAGACATTCAATGAATTTGAAATAGAACAACATCAAGAATGTGCTTATGACCACTTGGAAGTGTTTGATGGTGAAAGTGAAAAATCGCCAATTCTGGGACGCTTATGTGGCAACAAAATACCAGATCCTCTTATTGCTACTGGGAACAAAATGTTTCTCCGCTTTATTTCTGATGCATCAGTTCAAAGAAAAGGCTTCCAAGCAACGCACTCTACAGGTCAGAAATCAGGATGTGCTTTTTACTAGTAACTTACCCATTGTTCTTTAGTGGTAGATATGCAGGCGCTTTTTTTGTAGGAATGGGATGAGTTCACAGATAAGACAATGTACCAGCTGTATCTAATGAAATCTTAAGCACAGTAGGAAAAATCTGAGATTGCAAAAAGTATTCTCTAATATTTTAGACATTCTTTTTTCCGTCTCGCTCTCATAGGTAAGAAATTAAAAGATGTTGGAACAAAGTCAGATAAGAAATGAGATTCCTTAGGATTCATGACCTGAGATCATAAAAGACTCAGTATCTTTTCACTGTATTTGTAATGACAACACTTAACTGGGACATGTGATGCACATCCATTACTTTCCTGTTCTAAATTAAACAAAAATCTGGGTTTTGTGTAAACACATATTACTTGCCTGTAGTGCTTAAAAGGCAAGATAAGGCAAAGAAGAATAAGAAAAAAACAACATTGAAGACGTTCTTAGGACCTTTAGTATATAATGTCCTTCATATTTACCATTCAATGTTCTTGTTTGGCAGAAGCCACTGAAGTTGGAAACAGTGGTTTGTAATTGATTAATAGAGTTTTTGGACATTTTCAGTGCTGAGATTTTTCCCCCGACGTTGCTTGGCTTACAGTGGCCCCTAGTGCTGAACCTCTGAACATCCAGTGCCTACTGTAAGACAAGAGCATTTGGGGTTTTTTTTTGGCCTTTGTTTTCATCTTCAAACCTAATGTCTGTCTTTACTTTCCAGAGTTGGTTCTTATTTATCTAAGCAATAAATAAGGCAGAAAATATTCAATAAATATCTCTGCTAGGAGATAAGATTTAATGACAGGTAATAGTTATTAATAGAATAATCAAGGTGATGAGTCACTGTTAATGCAATTCGATATTACCCAAAGTATCCATCATGTTGATGTGTAGTGCTCAGCTAAAAAATCCTCACATATACCAATGCTGGCATTTTCTCTTTTTTTACTTCTGCTTTGTTATGAATAATTCAAAATCTTTAGTAATTTAATTTCACATTCAGAGAAAGAGAGTAGACAACAATATATGAACTCTTTATGATCTGGGTCTTGAAAGTGAAAAGTTTAGCTACCTGTAATTCAGTTTGTTTTTCTTGTGGAAAATCCTCTTTTATAAGCATGCATTGTTTTGCCTTCCCTACTGCAGTAACACTTTCCCTTAGACACAAAATTAGATAAAAGTAATAATTACCCATTTTTAATTACCTTAGGGTATATAGTTAAAGGTCAGAACTCTTGCTAGAACAGGTGTTGTAAAACTGCTGTCTCATTTTTTCTCCTCACTTTCAGTTTGCAGAGTTGGAGCAGTCAGTATGTGAATGAAGTTCAGATGTATACTGCCTAACTTCTAAAGATTGCAAGTTTTGTTATGGCTTGCTGGATTTTCCCTCATATCTGCTGAGTTTTCAGTGCCTTTAATATAAACATTCTTAGTACGCACAAGTATGTGCTTTTCTGAGAAACTGCGAAAAATAAAATCTGCCGAGTTTTTAAGAATTTTATACAAAACTGCAGTTTACCTCCTTGAGAGAGGACATTCATTTGTCAGCTGCTGTTGCACAGACTGCTCCCTGAGATGAACCCTCATCACTGGCGTGTACCTGGAGGCAGTGTTTGAATGAGGGACAATTTGGGTCTTGCAGTCTATTCCTCCAGTCTTGAGCCAAACACAGATGCTTTTTGAGACTTCTGTGAGAATTTTACCTCTGTGCTGTGGGTGCACATGTGAATGGACAGACACCTAACAAGTGTATGGGCAGAGGATTGCATTCCCTTAGTTTATCTTTTCTAGGAAAATAATACTTGATGGTATGCAATGGAAGTAGACAAGGTTGTGTTCGATCCTGCATAGCTGTGCAAGCAAACAGTGAGTGCCAAGGAAGCTGCTCTCTTCACTTCTAACGTGGTGGCAGAACTCACTCAGTAAAAGGACTGGTGTAACACACGAGCAGTGAACGAGTAGTTGGATTCTACACCCAGAGCTGTCTCTGCTGCTGCATTCCTGGCATCTTCATGATTTAATGGCATCTTATTATTCCAGTAAATGCTGTTGATGTTGATTTCCCTTCTATAATGCTTTTTGCTTGAAGTGCTATCCAGTTTCCAAATTTCCATTTAATATTTCAGAAAACAGGATAAAAATGTAGCAGCAAATACAGTAAAGTGTTTAAAAAATAAACTGGATAGAAAGGCTTCCTTGGGTGAGGCAAAACTTATAAAATGCTGTTTTGAAAGTGCAACACAGTTTTAGAAGGAGATTCTGTCATATTTTCCACTCTCAGAAAAGGCATAACCCATCCAAGAGGAATTCATAAAAATGCTGCTGACAGAGCATTAAACATCATTGCTCCAGGAGTGATCTCTTTGCCCTAACTCAGGCATCTAGTTCTCTTCTGGACAGCTTCATTTATGGTGCCTGGCCTCCAGCCACTGCTCTAGGAAGTTGCAGATCTACTGTAGGTCCTATTCCTATCTGTCAATGCTGGGAGGATGTCTCAAACAAATTTGGATATCTCAGATGTCACTCAGTTTGGAGGCCTGCATTGCTTCCAAAACAGCTGTAATAATTCAGTATGGGAGTGCTGAATCAAATTTATAATCTTGTTTCATTAGTTTGGATGGTGTGGGTTTAAGCTTTTCCCATCTGGCTTGTTAAACAGTCAGGAATCTGTGCTTCATTTGCTCTTATGTTTGTAAGAAGTCTAAAAATCCCTAGAAAGGTCATGAAACATGATGAGAGGGTTTTTGTGCCTCAGCTGATCTAGAAAAAGTCTTTCACCTGAAGCTGCCAGATGACCATCATTTTACAAGTTGGACATATTTCCTTACAGTCAGAATCACACATCTTGCCTACAGCAGAGCAGCCGTGCCTGCACAATGGAAACCACAATGGGTGGTGTGGCTGGGTTAGCTCTGGTACCAAGGCTGAGCAAGCAGTGCTGCATGGCACTGTCGCACATGTCTTATGCAGTGCCTCGTTGTGCAGGCTGGATGTAGACTTCTGAAACTACAACTTAATTCTTAAGAAAATGAAAATTTCTATACTAAATAATATTTTCTATACTAAAATATGAAGCTATAATCTGCGAGAGAAGGGCAGGAATTGCCATTTTCTGTGGTTGAATGGCTACAACTTTCCTTTAATCTCCTGTCCTCTGTAGCAAGCAGAGGGAAAGAATGTAGACAGTTCATTAAACATTTTCTCCTTTGCAGCTGTTTGATGTCTGAGGCAGGGAGATGTTCCTAATATTGGCAGGAGTCCAGTCAAACAAAAAATAAACCCAAAACAACCCCCTCTCCCCTCAACAAAAGAAAAGGAAATAAGTGAAATTCAGAATAGAGAGAAAAAACAGTATATTAGAATATTAATGAGAAATAACTGCTTGAACTATCTTATTTGCCAATGTTCTATCATGTGCTCCTATTTGTTCTTTAAAAGCAAAAAATTTGAAATTTCAGACTGAGCAGATCATGCATAATGGATTGCTTACATAGTTTGTATTTCCTGGTTTTATTCCTTCATTTCCCTATTAGGAAAAAACTCCCCCTTTTTAAAAAGTAAGGATGTGGTCATTACCATTATTAACTCGTAGCTGAAATGTGACTCTTCACAATATAATAGTGCAATTGGTCATGTTTAGCATGGATGAAGTCCGTGCAACTGAAGTCAAATTCAAAGTGTCTCTTTAGCAAAGCCTAGAAAGATTTGAATCTCGTGGTTTGTTGCAGGTTACTCTAAAATGATCAATCAATCAATAATATCTACCTATTTTAAATGCAGATAAAATTACCTGTTCATTTATTTATAAAAATTACGTATAAACTTATGAGTCTCAGTATTTTGTCCAGGCTCATTTGCACTTGATGTTTTAATGGATGCGTAGGAGATGATTTGTTCTTGATGAGAAACCAAAACTAAATTATTCTGTTTGCACTGAAATCTTTGTACCTGTAAAGTAAAAAAGCCTCCACCCACCTTTTGGAAACATGATAAACAATGCATTTTTTCCCTTGAGTACAATTTCCATCTCTTCTTGGTTGGATTCTAATAACACTTTTATTTATTTGTTGGACAGTGTATTCACCTGTACACTAAAGCTAATTCATATTTAAATTATTAATTCTTTGAGCAATTATATTATAAACAAGCTCTAAAGCCCCACATCCATTTTGCAACTGTGTATAAATAGAGATTTATGCTAAAATAGTGGTTTTGACAAAAGGCAGGGATCTCTTGCCAAAGTCTTGCCTCACAAGCAGGCTTTCAGCTACAAGACTTTCTCTGGTAGCAGCACTTTTCTACTAACCATGCTCTTTTGCAGAGAAAGGCCTGTTCATGAACTGCACAGCAAACAAGTTAGCAAGCTTGGCAGTTGTGTTTAGTATTGACTCTCCAGGTGCCACATTATGGTTAAAGCTGACACTACTGTGAAACAAAAGATTTTTGCACTCAGTCGCTGATTGTGTGCGCTGGAGCTGATCCTCCCCTATCACTTGCAAATCGTGTCATTAGCTCATGTGGAAGTGTCACCACTGAAATGTGGGTACCCTTACAGCAACTGTCTTGCTGGCCACAGGAACCTTCAAGAACCTGCCCAAATACCACCATACTGCTTAAGCCACATTCCTTAAGCTTTGGTGTTCCCTGTCTTTGTCTTTCACTTGAAAATTATGAACTGTGTTCAAGTCTCCCTAGTTATAAAACAAATGTATATAAGAAATACTCAGAATGATGGATATATATTTCTACAGGGTAGTACTTTGCTCTCAGCTTTTTTGATTACCCTGCTTGTGGCATTACAATGCACTCAGCCTGAATAAGACTGGGCATCTACGAAAAGAAAACACAAATTTGCACTGAATAAGCTTCATCATCTTTTTTTCCCTTCCATTTAGAGTGTGGCGGTCGGTTGAAAGCTGAACTCAAGCCCAAGGACCTGTACTCACATGCTCAGTTTGGTGATAACAACTACCCGGTTCAGGCGGACTGCGACTGGCTCCTGGTGGCCGAGCGCGGCTCTCGCGTCGAGTTAATGTTCCAGACTTTTGAGGTTGAGGAGGAGGCAGACTGTGGCTACGATTACGTGGAGCTTTTTGATGGTCATGATAAGACAGCTGTGAGACTTGGTCGATTTTGTGGATCTGGGGTAAGTTAATAAGTATAAAACTTTTTTTTTAGTTTCTACGAAAAGAATAAGAAAGGCGAGGCAGAGGAAGGTAAGGGTCACGAGATTCAATTACTACACCTTGTAGTGAAGATACTAGATTATCTACTTCAGATTTTAATGTATAAATTTTCAGGCTTGTACAATAACTCCCTTGAAATACTTTCACCAATAAATACTCTTACCTATTTTTTGACCAAAGTATTGTAATGCTATGTTAAGCTTTAAGTAGCTGGCAGTGGCGTGTTTATCAGCACACAAAAAAAGTTAGCAGCTTTTTCGCTTACATAGAGAGAAGTGCACCAGTGTTGAAAATATTACATTAAAATTCTTTGAATTGGAAAGAAGCCACATTTTACAGTAGGAGGGACAGCTGGGAAGTATTTATCGTGTGCTCATTGACTTCTTAAGTCTGATTTTAGGAAAAAATGGGTCCTAACCTGAGTGATTAATATGGGCCTTAAGAAAACCATGAAATCCTGTATGTGTTCTGGCACATTTTAACTGTGAGACATGGAGGAAATTGGCCAGATGACACCCTGAAAATGCTGTATCCTATTTCTCATTTTAGACTTGCATTGGTCTGCTGGCTGCCTGCTTTGTGAAAACCAGTGCAATGATCCCACAAGTCCTCATCAATTCTTTATATCTGTGCCAGTGCAAGCACACTTTCATACATATACTCTTTGCCTGGATAAAAGGCTTCAAAGACTCTGCATGAGATGACTCTACATAAGTAATTATGTGTCAGTTTTTTCAGCCACTGTGCTGGATCAAACATCTTAGTCATTCAGACAAGTTACCTGTAAACTGGCTTAAATCCTTTTAGTGGACACTAATTTGAACACTAATTAATGATGCACAAAAGGTGCTTCCATCTGAACTGTAGGGGATGTATTCTAAGGGAAATGCTACAACTGAGCCTAAAATCTACTAATTTACACAAAAAAATACTTTTCTTTGCAATTTACTGTATTTTACAAGTAGAAGGGCAGCAAACAAGAAAATGAGCTGAATTATTTTCTTCTTTTTGGGGCTTAGGGTGGAATGGTTGAGTATTGGTGGTGGTGGTTTGGTTCTGCTAAGATGTAAATGAATGGCTTTGGATGTAGGAAAGATACAATTAAATAAAAAAGCTATTGAAAATAAAAAGCAAAACGATCCAAACTGGAGTGGGAAAAAGACACTGTTAGTATATATTACCACCTTCTCAACTTTAGAAGGAGGATTTGGTAGTTCAGCTGATATTTCTGACCAGTGGGCTTCGGTAATAAAACAGGACATTGAGAGGGCTATGAAGAATAAGATAGAAAATAGGTATTGACCTCTGTTTCTCCAAATTAATGATACTGTACATGGTCCTGCCCAGTCACTGTCCTACTCCAGCTGAACTAGAGAAAAACTAGGAGTTTAGGTTATTTCCTCAGTGTGCCTCAAAAATTCCTAGCCTGTAACTGAGAGCTGAATGAGATAGAACTATTCTGTCTGATGATGTCAGATAGCATCATATGAGACACAGTGGAATTACATGGTGAGGCGTAGCAGGAAAAGAGAAATATTCCTAAGGGAAAAAATAGTGAATGAATATACAGAGTGCACAAATAATATTTTTCTTTTTATTTCTTTATTTTAGCCACCAGAAGAAATTTATTCAGGAGGGGAATCTCTTTTACTTCACTTTCACACTGATGATACAATCAACAAGAAAGGATTTCATATACGATACAGAAGTATAAAATATCCAGATAGCGTGCACACCAAAAAATAACACAAGAACCTCTATGCCAGAAAATGAGAGTGAGAAAGAAAGAATGCACAGTGAAAAGGAAGGAAGGCGTGTCATTTTTTTTTTTAACTGAAGTTATTAGCACAAATGTTTATTATAAGTTCAGTTGAGATGCTGACTTATAAGACCAGAGACTGAAATAAAATAAAAGAAGAAAATCACCTACCCCAGTGGAATAGTCAAGATGATGATGCGCAGGCTCCATACTTGACTGTCTCTGCAGAGCTTGTGAAAGGACTTTGCGTGCAGGGAGAATATAAAAGCTTTTGTTCGTGATCCAGTATTTGCTAGAATTGCGTGTGGATTCAATCAGTTTCATTCAGGGGAAGTGACCCCGCAGACCATTCTTCCTACTGACAATTGTATGGTCTCTAGGAGGAAAAGAAGCTCTTTTAGGTCACACACTCAAAATACTGTCCTTCTATCCAGTTGCTTTGACTTTGAATCCCACGTGCAGCATGTACAAGGACTTGAAAGAAGATACAAAATGGGAAGACCTTCCTGAATTGTATTTTTTACAAATTCATCTGTCATATCAGGTTATCAGTGTTTTGAAACTGGAAAATCCTACTTCTGAAACATAACTGATCTATAGAGTATTTTGTTTTACTAATGACTGAGAAGTCTGAACTGTTACATCAGTCATCACTAGTTGACTGAATTTGAATGGTGTAAGCATCTGAAAATGTTTGGTTTACTGGTTAAGTAAGCTATCTCTGATGATGTGCTCTTATTTTGCACTGAATATAGAAAGAGACTGAGATGAAAGCCTGTTCTGAATCAAAATCAGTATCCATAAGAATTAGAAATGATCAAGGATCATCTGAAACTCCTCCTACTGAATTTGTTTTCAGCAGTACATTTGAAACCACTGCTAAGCTTTATTTCTTCGGACCTTTTTGTGAATGAGCTATTTGCCTGATTTAGTTACTCAGAAATGAAGCTGCAGTAGTGTCCAAAAGAGAAGTTTCCCAAAGAGGTTTTTGTTAGGTTTTTTTTTTCTAAGAGTAAGAATATCCATGATGGTGAAAAAAGTAAGACAGAACAACAGACCCAGGATTTTTTTGATATCAAGTGTGAATTCCTATGGTGCTATTCCATGAACATTAAAACAAACAAACAAACCAAGAAGTTTTAGACTTTTGAGCCAACAGTTTGCAGATCATGAATGTCTCACTATACCTGGCTGCATCTGGAGAAGGAAGGCTTTATTGCTCCGATGGAAAGTGGGTTGCAGTGGCAGCGCTATTCCTGTGGAAAAACTACTATTATTGCCTTAGAATCCTCGCACACAATCAGACAGATCTTCCTGTAGATACACTTCTAATTTGATAAATAATTTGACAACTCAAGCATCTTAGCATACACTAACAAAAGGATCTTCAAGCAAAAGCCCCATCTGCAGAGAGAGATCTGCTGTAAATACAGTGACCTGCTTTTGATGTAGAGATACGTTACATTTAGAACTGAGATATTCTATGTGCTTTAGGCCGTACATGGCTTTAGTCATAATGTATATGCATTATGTAAGTATTGTATGAATGAGTGCTCCAGGAGCGTGAGAGGTATTGTATGGGTGAACATGGAATTGTTTCTTTATGTGCCAAGTTCTATCAGGACCCTGTTTGACTGTAGCAACTTTTCTTTAAAGGCTTCATAGACAGATAACAAGGACTTCTAGTTTGCAAGAATCAAGTTTAAATGAAGTATTATGTTTCACTTACAAGAAATATTATTTTGATATCCTTTGATGTAAGTTGCTACTCAGATTAGCTTAGTTTTTGTTTCCTTCTATGAACATACATTGGCACTAATAAATCTGACCTTTTTTTATAAAAATAAAAACCGAATGTCTGTATAGGTGTCGTTGGTTGTTTTAATAGCCCTGTTATTGCTCATACATATTTTTCTTTTTAGACAGCTAATGTGTGTGAAGTTCAAAAACTTAATAATTTCTGTAGTTTTATAATGCCGCTACACTGTCTGTTTGGCTCATTTTTCAGGTTGTTTGATCAAGAAATGAACTACAAACATTTTCTCCAAGATCTTTTACTACAAAATTCAGGCAGAGATATTGCTAAAGTTAAAAAAATAAAATGTGTATTCTTAATGTTGTTACATAATTTATCAGCTGGGTGGAATTCCAGTGCTTGAATTTCTGAAAAGAAAAGCAAGCAGCAGCAGCAGAAGCAGTTCCTCCCTGGCGTGGTTAATCAAAAGGAGCTGGAAAAGTCTGAGGCTGAGAGCAAATGCAAGTTTCCATTCTGTCTTATTTTCCACTTTTCTGTTCCGGTCTCCCTCTAGTATTATCTTTCTCTGTTTGCTAAAGCCTTCCTTTTCTCTAAATTTGGCTTTCTTATTCCTCTCAGGATTACTCTAATAACCACTGGGTTGAGCCAAGATCATTACTTTTTGGAAAGGTTTTTCTTGTTGTTGTTGGTTCATACAGGCCCCTGTATAAATCCCGCTGTCCTGTGTTGAATAGCACAGCTGGAATGGGTGGAGAGGAGGTTGGACTGGGGGCAGCACATTATGATGTGTCTCCAAAACCCTCTGGAAGGTGATTCCTTTTGGTCATATTAAAGTATTGCTTCTGAGCACAGCATTTCTGGGATTTTTTCACATGGAATATGTAGAAGTCAGAAGAGAGTAGCTGCCATAACTTCGAATACTAAGTTTGATTTTATTTCTCTGATTGCTTATTCCTTTGTAGATCTCATATGCTTCACAGTGGTGAAAATGCAGAAGGTGTTCTTAAAGATTATCTTGATGATAAATGGTCCATATGGGTTATATCTTCTCACTGGCCATGATCCTAGTCAGTGCTTCGTGGTGCTATCAGATGCTGTTAAAAACATAGCTATTTACAAGTCCTAGGAGATTTTTCCTGATATAATGAAAAATGGCATATGCAGTGAACTCCTTCCTTAGGGGAAGTATGCCTTATAAATAGCCTAACAATAAGAAAATAATGAAAAAATAATTTTGATTTTTGAAACTGTGAAAAGGAGCGTGGGTTATCCTGATGTGCAGTTCCAGCTTTGAGATCTAGTTACAGTGCATTTACTGGCAACATTCCCGTCAGGGTGAAGATGATACTCACTTGTTCTGCTTCCTATTTAACAAACTTTTTTGACTGTGGCAAGGTTGCTGGATTTAAATTACTTTTCCTGGAGCATATAGTAAAGTTTTCTTCTCAACTACATGAAGAGCTTCTGACGTGATATTATTCTTTAATGTTGTTAAATTCAGTGTAAAATGTTATTTTGATGGAATATGCTGGTTCTGCGTGGCTGATAGCTCCTGGAGAATTTAAGTCTGTGGCAGATCAAATCCTGTGATCAATATCATGTTCAGATAAGAGGGAAAGTATGTTTGTGAGAGGCTTTCCTTGTGTCCTTAAAAAAAAACCCCAAACAAACAAAAGAGAAAAAAAATTTAAAAAAAGAATAAAAGTCGTCAGTGAAAGCAGTTCAAATGGTTGCCTTACATACAAGCTGTGGAGGTCAAGCTGAAGTGAATAAAGCAAGGTGGGTGCACACACAGGAAACGTTCTGTTCTTTACTGGCCTTTTATTATAGTCGACAACATATTTGAGTAATATTGCCTTTCTGTGAGACAGCAAGTTGACCTAAGCATGGGTGAGAGCCAAATCAGATCCTTAACACAATATTGCAGTTACTTTTTCATTTAAAGCAGATTGCTTTTTGAACCACTGTAAAAATTAAATTAATTGGATGGAAGCTTTATCCACCTGGGGAATCAGTTTTGCAATTTTGCTATGCTGTTGGGGTGTAAGTGGCACACCTAATTTGTTCTAACAGAGGAAATTGTTGTTGACCTCACAGGCTGTGTGTGTGCTGCACCACCATAGAGAGTGGTCACCATCAAGACTCACTGGAACTTTTATAATTAAATGGTTCTGTTCTGCCAAAATTTACAGATCTCAGAGTTTAGGGACCTGATATGTGTATGCAATTTCAGGAAAGTATTCGATCTTAAAATAGACCTGCCCAGTAACCAGAGGAGAATTTTGCTTTGACTTCAGGTCTTAAATTGGGTCCAAATGAATAATAGAAGGGGATGGGTTAAATCACATTAACATATGTGATCATACAGATTGGCAGAACATTACCAAAGGACTTGCTCTTATTTTGATTTTATCATTGCTGATTATGATTCAATTATTAATTGGTCAGTCAAAAAAAGAAAGAGGAGTCAGAACAAATAAAATGCCTGAAAAGGCAAAACATAAAGCTACCACAGATACAACTACGTTACATTATAAAGAAGAAAGGAGTCTCCAAAGTCAGCACTGTTGCTGATATATTATTTTTTCAATGCATCCTTCATATTCTTTAAAACTGCTTTATGCTGTATTGCTCTCACTTACCTAGGGAACAGTTAGATGATTAATCTCATTGGTTAGCAAATTTTTCAAACAGAGAACTGAAGACAACCTAAGAAATTCCTTGCTTTGGTTCCTAATCGCATATATCTAGAGTAACTACCCATTTGTGAGAGAGTGTACCACCGGGCTATAGCTCGTACAGGTTGATTTTTTTCCCCTCTAGCACTATCAAGTCTTGCTGCTCTAAACTGAATATTTGGGACAACATTTTAATGTTATTCTGCTTGATCTAAATCAATTAATCAAAACAATAGGCAGCTGCTTAATATTGTTTCATGGAATCAGGATGAATGAAGTCTGATTAAAACAAAAAGAACAGAGAAAAATCCACTTTTCAAGTTATTCCTTGTTAGAAAATGTTCTCATTTTCCCTGGTTTCTCATTCTGAATTCACAAAGAAAATAAGCTGTGGCAGTGGCAAAAAATAATTACGGTACAGTGGTATTAACAGCAAAAGGAAACAGCAAGGCTTGAGTGTCTCTATTTGGATCCCATTACTGCAATTGTTTTCCCTGTTTTTTTTATTTGTAACCTGTCAAATCTTATCCTAATGCAAGATTAAGTGATATGATAGATAGAAAGACAGATGACAGATTTTTTTGTGTGTGTGAATGTCTTCAATGGCCTTCAGGTGTAGTAATTCTTCCTGTGTTGTTGTGACTATGGGAAAGGATCCCTGAATTTATGCATATATGTTAGAAGGTGTTTCCCATGTGATGGCAACTTCTGAAACACAAGGAATGCTAATAATCGCTGGGAATATAAAGTCTTTCAGAGCACGCTCAATGACCTTTCTCTCCCTCCACTGTTTTCTAGGGGCATGTCGGGTAAGTGTCCACACAATGAAATGCAGTGAAGGGAAGACATAGTGAAAAAAGGAAAGATGAAAAAGACATTTGGCTTGCATATGGCATGTGATTCTCACAGTGAGATTGTTTAAAACATGTTACAAGAATATGTCTAGGAGAAAAAAAATGAATCTGAACAACACAATATTTAAGCTGAGTGTCAGGAGACCTCTTCAGTGTTAGAGACAGAATAGTTTCCCAGGGATGAGTGTCCCACCTCTCAAATATCAGGAGCTATATTGTACAGAATGTTTTCTAATGGAGAAAGAGCAATATGCAGAGGTGCCTTTCTGTTATGAAACTCTCTGCTCAAATTTGTGCAAAACATTTGCTGTCTGTTCAATGAATTTAAAAGTAATAGCAATACACTTGTAATTGAAAGAACTGTAGCTAGTGAAGATGAAAACACTTCTGTTACAATAGATAGAATATAATAATGACCCACATCTGCAACCTGGACATCTTGAGTAAAAATTCTTAAGTAGAATATTAATATATAGCAGGTGTTGGCGGTTGTTGAGATGCCTTTACAAAGTTGATGTTCTGAAGAGCTGCATGGAATAAAGCTGATTTCTCTGAGACATCTTTACTAATATGCTTGCCTTTCTTACATTGTTGCTATTTCTTCTGATGGGCATGAGACAAACAATTTTAATAACTAAAATTCGTAGCCTGGACTATGCTATATAGGAAGACCATACAGAGCTGAAAATATTACCTATTGACATTTAATTAGTTACTTAAAATTTCTTGCTGTTATTATGTCAGCAAAAGCAATGTTATAAGGAAGACACAGAATAAAACATCTTTGGAATATTTCTAGGTAATCACAGTAATAATTCTTTTTTTATCCTTTTAATGTGAAACTTCCTTGAGATTGATGCATCATTGACATAATACTTTTTAAAATGTGCATTTTAGAGTAGATAAATCCTGAATTTTCTTAGTCAGTTTGTCCTGTAGGACATAAAATTATGTTAATGTTAATCTTAGTTTACAGCTGTTTAAAGTATGGGCTGTTTCATTCTATCATTGGAAGGAGATTTTGGTGTTTTTTAATGCTATAAAGGAGGATCTTAACATTTGGAAAATTTAATGAGTGCTAAATGAATTTAGTGTGTGGTAACCTACCATAATGCCTATTAATGGTGAGGGAGGGAGAGACGCAAGCGGGGGGGCAGCTCTTAATGTTGTTTACACAAAATCTGGCTCTCAAATTCTCTATTGCAAAGGGCATATTAGTGTTATGTTTATGTATAGCCACAGTAAAAGTTCTGCTGAGAATGTTTCAAAATACTTTTATTTCAGGAAGCCTTGTGAAAATATTGATTCTGATGAGAATAGTTGTATGAATAAAAATCAGACTTTTTTTTTATTATTTTATTTTATTTTAGAAGCATTTTTTCCAAGTCTTTCTTAGTGTTGGTTTGGCAGAACTAGGAATGAGAGGCTATTGGGTTTGCCTTTCCAAAAGGTCCTTGGCCTGAGGATCTCCTTTCCTGAGGAGAAAAGCAGACAAGGTGGTTAGTTTCCCGCTTGAAAAGACAGTTGGGTATCCCTTCAGTTGCTGTTTTTTACCCAAAAAACTTGGACTGGTTGGTGGGTTTAGTGTACCACACTGAAAACAATAGAGAAAATACTTAGAAACATGAATTGGATTAAATTTGTTTACTTTATACTGAGACTACTTAACCAAAGTCGACTGGTAGCAAAGAGATTTGTCAGAAGTAAGATTACATGTATGTACAGTTGCCTCTCTTCCTTTTCTTGAGCGCAGCATACATCCTGTCTCTTCTGGGAAGCCACAAATTCGCTGCTTTTTTTTAAAGTCTCAAAGCAAATTACATTGGAAGAGCAAGTTGGAGAAAAAAAGGTTTTGAATCTCTAAGCTTCCATTGCTAAAAGCAATTTGACATTGTCACAATGTGCTTTAAGAAACTCCTGGGTCTGAAAATAGGATTTGACTATGGTGTAGAACAACTGAGGAAGAATAGAAAAACTGAAATGTTGTGATAAAATATTGTGGTGTTATTGCTCCTGCATGCGAGGTGGAAGACCTTCATTTTTTTATTTTTACTTTTGGTCATGGTCTTCATAGCGGTTTGCATACGAATACAGAAAATACCCCAGACGTGTCCTTTAAAATCCCTTACTCTGGGTGAGGTTGTTGAATGAAGAACAGCTGTTTGCACGCTAAGTGAGATTGATTGTTTCAAGTGGAAAAAAAAAATCTCTGGAAATAGTGTTCAAATTAAAAATGCATGCTATTGCCAGCATCCCCAGTGCTTGATGTCCTTCCAAAAAGGAGGACTACAGTTGCCTTTTATGGCACTTCATTAAATACTCTGTTCTAATACAAGTCACCTGAGGAATACCTCAGAATTTGTTGATCAGTTTCCCACTTCATTTATTCAAAGTGTAAGAAATACAGTGGAAATCAGACATGAGTTCGTAGCAAAATTTATGGTAGAACAACATCAGGATTGCATTTTGAAATGGATCCCTGGCATGAACAGTGGAGTTCTGAAAGAGACCTACAGTTACCCCGGCCTACATTCACATCTTGGCTTTTTTGTATTTAGTCATATTTCTTCACTGAACTAAATTCCCGCCTAGAAAATCATTTATCAAGATGCTTTTTAAAGTTGGTTTCATCTTTCTCACTGGAAATTGTCTCTTCTAGACAATCATAATTAACTGGTCTTTAATTAGGCATGAGGAATAGAGAGGCTTTGTTTATATCCATTTCAGCTAAATCTTAGTGGCTAACATGGCATAGTTTGTGACATTGTTTCTTTTGATTATTCCCTTATGGACTCTGAAATAATTGTGAGTGCTTTGAAGAGGATATGTTGGATTGACTGAATATGAGTGAGTTTTATGTTGGTTAGCTGGCTTCTCTTCTTTCATTAAAATGCAGAAATTTCCGTTCTATTCCTGCATGTCTCCAATATATTTCAGTTCAAGAGTAGCTCACCAGCTAATATTTCATTCTCTAGCATTCCCTTGCCCTTGCACACAGAAGTACAAGTTGCAAATGACCGGTATCACTATCTTGTTTGTAGGATAAAAGCTCTGATATGCAGAGTCTTCAGTCACCAGACAGTCACTAAGAAGAAGCAAAAATTAAGTAAAGAACAGGATTAAAAAGATAATCTTTCAGCAGGTTTTTGCAAGAAAAAAAAAGGACCAATAAAGAAATAGAAAATTAATTACAGGGGTCAGAGAAATCTAACAAATACAGGAGGAAATGGAAAATAAAAGACCTAACTTTCTTAAACTGGTCCTTTTCTGTTGTATAGAAATGTGAATGGCAGGATTAAACTGAGGTTGAGAAAAATGTGACAAAGTTTGTGGTGAGTTTAGCTATAATAGAGTTAATTTTCTTCACAGTAGCTGGTATGGGGCTGTGTTTTGGATTTGTGCTGGAAACAGTGTTGATGACACAGGGATATTTTTGTTATTGCTAAGCAGCTCTCGCACAGAGTCAAGGCCCTTTCTGCTCCTCACCCCACCCAGCCAGTGAGGAGGCTGGGGGTGCACCAGGAGCTGAGAGGGGACACAGCTGGAACAGCTGATCCCAACAGAACAAAGGGATATTCCATACTAAATGACATCATGCTCAGCAGTAAAAGCTGGGAGAAGAAGTAAGGGGAGGAGATTTGGAGTGGTGGCTTTTAAATTCTGCACCAAGGGAGCATTTCAGGGAAACTGGAGATGAAAATAGTGGTTGTGGGCAGGCACTCCACAAAAGCTTCAATGACATTTATAGAGGTAAAAGCATTTCACTGAGGTTTCTTTAAATGTCAGTCATGTTATTTTTCACATTTTTCTGTTGATCATAATACATCACTTAACTGCGTTTGGCTTAGACTGGTGGATGAATGGTGAAGCTTTCCCGTTTTGAAACAAACTTTATTATCACTTTTTTTTTTCTGGACAGGACGGATTTAGTCCTTTCTACCTTATTTTTATGAAATCTACAGACTACAGCACTCTTCTCATGGCCTGTGCCAGGACCATGTGTCATTCATTTGGGATCACATGATCAGCATAGGTAAGGTCTAGTCTGATTTACAGAGCTGATGATTGCTATTAATAAGCATCAGATTTCTACAGTAACTTTATTGCTGTATACCATAGCAGGGCCTAATGGCCATATCCAGCCAATCTGTGTTTTTCCAAGGTCTGTTTTTCATCCTACAACCCTATCCAGAATACCTGTAATGTGACTCAAAAAAAGAGATAGTATCAAGTCATTAATTAAAACTTGAAAAAAATTTGTTCCCATAAGTAAAGTAATTTGAAATAACTTTACTATGTGCTACAAAATCGTAAATAACAAAGATACGACTCTTCCTGAAATGCTGTTAGCTTTTACTTCTTTATGTGATGGATTTAACCCAAATATCATGTGGAATTTTGAAATTTTTTGCTATTCCTTCGGAAGGCATACCTTGTCTAAGAAGATATAGACACATATACAAAAACAGGGTAATGTAGTCATTGTGACATCTACGGAAGTAAGAAATGCAACAATATCTTCCACTGGATTTCCAAATTTGTCATATCTATTATAAAATAAATCACCAGCAGCTTTCCTTTGGAATTTTCTTTGACAAATGCCGGACAGGGAAATGCCTTATGTGCTTTCTACCACTGCACATTTATCTTTAAAGCTGCTATCAGAAGGAAAAATAATTTTCTGTTTGTATGCAGAGGAATATAAATGAAGAAAAAAGTGATCATGTGGGTTTGGGCGTTGTTGGATTTTTAAAATTTTATTTCCTATCAGACAAAATTTCAGGAACATTTCCTTTAATTTTCTATGTTTAAGCCTATCAGTTCACTTTTTCTTTTTCCCAAAATGCATTTTAGCCATTTGGATCTGTAGAAGCAAAAACATTTACTGGGAGTCAATCTGTCTTTCCTCCAATTTTACTTGCATACAGTTTTCAAGGAAGACATATTTTTATCTGAAGAGTAGCCTTTTCCAATCCAAATTTAGAGCACTTTATGATTTAGCAATTTGCTTTTCTCCTGTCTTAAATATTTATTTAATCTGAGGATTTATTAATGTTATGCCTTTTATTCTTAAGCCTGCACTTAACTTGGACTGCAAAAGGTCCTTCTGCTTTTCTCATTTCCTCTAAATTCAAAGATAGTCCATATTTCTTAGAACTCTACTTCCTTATTTATCTGCCTGTCAATCATTATATCTCTTGGGACCACTAGGAAATCAGGTCTTTTTAGCTCTCTGTACAGCTGAAGTAATGAAGTTCTGCTCTGGGGTTGTGCAGGTCAGAATTTGACCCTTGCAGTTTATCACCCAACATCCTTCCGGAATGAAAAGACTTTAGCACCATTTATCTACTTATTTTTAACACAGAGATCAAAGTTAATATAAGGCATCTCTGAAATTTAGTGTAACCTTTAAGTCCTAAAGGAAAAAAAATGGCAAGTCATTCGCAGAAAGCACTTATAAATACATTATTAGACTCAAAGTAAAACATATTCTTGACTGAGACAGTAATGTTCCTTTTGTTTGAAGGAACTCTTCACCTCCTGTATCCCATTCCCTTACAATTCCTTAAATAATTTTTTAAACAAGTGCTGTTGGCTGTATGTGGACAGGGCACTGGAGTGGTCTTGAGGCATCAGCGATGTGCAAGAATGAGGCGGAGGTAGGAAGGGTTGTTTGAAGTCCACCATCATTAATGAGGAAGTGAGAAGCTGTCATTACGCAGTTTCAGTGGGTTTGGACTTCTCATTCAAACATCTCCTTTGTTTTCTGGCTATCCTGTGGGGGATTTGAGAGAGAAAGAAGCAGAGCAGTGCCTGCACTAATGCTGGATACAAGAAGCGAATGGGATTGTTACAGCCTCTTTTCCTGCTGCTCAGGGATGGGACCATACAAAGCAGAAAATGAAGAGAAACGTCATGTGGTTTTTCTATGGAGCATTGCCTCAGTTTCTTGCTGCCTTTCTGCATCTGACACAAACGAAAAATCATATACTCATATGCTATAGCAATTCTTGGGCCCCAGCAACCTGTCAGGAAAGGGGCTGGAAGGTACAAATCCCTACCATTTCTATAAATCAACACCTACAGCAATGCATTTGGAAGAACGGACAAGGAAGTCATGTCCCAGGAAGCGAATGGATTTGAAGGGCCATACGGTAAGGCTCCAAAAGGCTGTGCAGCTCAATCCATGTAGGGAATTGGCAACTTCAGCCAAAATCTTTCACCAAAATAAAGTAAAAGCCAACGGTGTTGACTTTTGTGGTCTAGGCCACTGACCTGTGTACTATGCTCCAAGATAAGGAATTATAATTTCTAGAGGGACTTGTGATTGTATCTCATCTTTATTTGCTTTAATGTTCTGGGATAATGAATTTGTACTAATGAACTACAATTTACTATCATTTAAATTAGTAGGTAGGGTGAGTTTTCTTCTGCTTTCTGCATGTTAGTCCAGCATCTAAATACACTCTCTTCTCTTTAGGATTACATTGTGGGTTTGGTGCCCAGTATAAAGAGAAATTTTTGTCCCCACATTTCTGTTTAAAAGAAATTGCTCCCTTTTCTGCCAGTGAGGAAGATGGTGAGATATCAAGCGGACTAACCTTCGTTTTAATGTTTCCAGCTAGTCCTTCAGGCTCTAATGACTACAGGAAGGGGTCCTCAACTCTGCTGGCCAGTGGCCTGTGGGGCTGCTTCTGCTGATGTATTTGGATAAATATGAAAGGAAGAGAGAGTGTATTATGAATCACATCCCCACAGGAAGAGGCAAATCAATTACAAGACTCAAGGACACCAGTTACTGAGTTAAACATCTGTTTACACCTACGCACAAAGGAGCAACCTTGGCTCATGCTCATATAGGGTCAGGGTGGGAAGATAGTTGATTTTCTTCTGGAGCATGAGATGAACAAATGAACACAACTAGTGTTCTTGGCTAGATGTTCTGTTTGGGTATAGGAAGAGAACAGGGAAAAGTCTTGTCAGGAAAAAATAGTGATATAAAGCAAGAATTAAGCTGTTCAAGTGTGTCCGTCATTTTTAGAGAACTGAGAACTTCAGCACAGATAAACCTTGTTGCATTGGTGCTGCCTCCCTAGGCAAATTGCCCTTGCCATCCTAGTAAAGTGGTCTCCACTCCTTCTAGTGTCTTCTCTCTTTTCATATCTCAAAGCATCCTGTGCTACCACTCATTAAAGGGAAATCCCTTTCAGAAACAGCTTTTGGGTTTTGGCCTTACTCCTAAGCAAGGTGAAAATTAAAAAAAAATTGATTTTTTTTTTTTCATTGATCATATTGGTAAACAGGATGATTGAGGTCTATTTGAGATTATTTTCCTCTGGAAGATGTTGATGACCACAGTTGCAGACCTGCCATAAAGAGCAAGTATTAATACAACAATTAATACTTAAGAAAGACCCACAACTGACTTACAGTCGGATTTCAAGAAAGAATATGTACATCTTCCAAACACATATTTTTGTCATTCTTTTGGTAGTAGATATTTATAAAATGGAGTTGATCAAAGAGATCACCAGTCTTGCGTAAATTGTTTTCTGGTGATGTGGGTTTTGCACTTTAAGTCAAAGCTAGACAATGACACAACTTTTCTACTTGTTCTGTAGACAAAAATTAGATCAGTGAGTCACTCCCAAAGATCATCCATGAAGTTAGAGGAGAAGCCATCTGTAGATAATTCATTTTAAAATAGATAAATGCACTGCATTAATATGGAGACTTTAGCTGGAATTTAGGGCACTCCCTGATTGCAACACTGGTCTCTCTTTTGTTCTCAGTGGAAGTAATATGAATTTTACCATTGAATCAGTGCAAAAGATTTAACTCAATTTATGAATAAACAGAACTGAGAACACATTTGCAGGCAGTCTTCAGATAACTGCAGTCTCTTAATTTTTATCTTATGTATTTGTAAACAGGATAGTAGATTGAAGTGCAAGTTTATAAACCTTGGCCTGAGGTATATAATTTTCTTTTTACAAACGTCTCTTTGGCTACTGAAGAAGAATAACCTAGGTAATTTTAACAAAAGGGTTTGGAAATTTCTGTCCCTCCATCTGTTAACCACTTAACTCATAATCCTGTGTGTAATTCCATTACAAATGCACAAACAATCACTTCAGCCTTAAGCTGCATGCACTGCTTAAACAACTTAGGAATATATTACTTCCCTAGAAGTGACTGTGGCTTACAAAACACATACAGAGCTGCAGCTTCCTATTGCTCTTCATTACATATGTTGACAGCTTTCAGATAATAAATACTTTGTTGTCATCTCCGAAGCAGCCAGCATTAAAATGAATAGTGACTTCCCCCTTCTCCATGTGCGGCTGTATTGGACAAGCTCCAAATGGCCTGAATGCCCTGCTGTTCATGTCTAATTGTTTTCTGTGGGGAAGGCAGTTTACTGAGGGTATTTCAGGAAAGGGGAGCCAGCAGCCAGTGGCTCAATGACTTTTACACTAGACAGCATGTAGATGAGCTAAGAGTGCTGGCTGGGTTAAGAATTACTAAATATTTTGATCAGCTGCTGCAGGCATGGAAGGGATATGAGGGTGGTTGAGAATCAGATAAAAACATTATTTCTGATTAACCTCTCCCCCCCCCACTCCCCCCCGCGAAATCAAAAAGTTTCTCATATTTAGCTAGGGGGTTTTTATGACTTTGAAAATACGATGGTGGTGATTAGCAATAAAGCAGTGAATGTCTGTACTGAAATCAATTGATATACATCAACTATTTCAGTTCTGGTTTCAATCTCACTTAGTGTCTCTTAGACAGGAGAAATTAAAGAATGCAATTTATTTTAAGCTTATTTTTGGTATTTCATTTGAGACTACATTTGGATAGAATTTCCTCATGAGATGGAAGTGCTTATGAGTTATATGGTGTTTTTATTAGTCATTTAAATCTACCTTAAACGTGTTCAATACTTCGGAAGAAGTTAAATTATAAAATGCAATGCTATCTGTAATTAATTAACTGTTGTTTCTGGTTAGTACATACCCAAAATTTCAGAAGTAGCAGACCTTTTCAGCTGTCACATCATTTTTATTCTACTATTCTATTCTCTTCTTCTGCATGAAGAAAACAACCCTTGCTCTTTTTTCACCTCCTAGTTGGTTTTCAACTTGAGCAAATGAGTTATTGAACTGAAATAACCAGATAGCAGAAGGAACTGCTGGGGCTAAAAGCTAGTTTAACACTTCAACAGATTCTGCTTTAAGGTGATTAGTCAGTGTCTTCCTCCAACTGAGTGGCTCTGCTTCCCTCAAAGCAGTAGCAATGCACTGTTGCACATACAGATGTATATTTTAATACGTAATAACAAATTTGGAATTTTATGAGATTCGCTCTAAGTTAATTTCTTTTATGTTGTCTTCTGTAGGGAAAATACAGGCATTAAATGGTCTCTCCTTTCTTTTGTTTTAGAGCTTGTTGACCTATAAGCACTATAAAAGCTGTTGCTATCCTTTATTGGTAGTATTTTTATGACAGGATGTTGGTGCTAGCATGATGTTAGCTGGAAAGCTTCAGTCTTGCTCTTCTGTTCTGAGAGATGACCGGAAGTTTGACTGAGGCTTGGCAAGATTTATTATAAGGATGCTGCTTGGCTTGATGTTCTACTGAGGTGTCAGTGTCTGTATGCCTGGCAGAAAGCAGTGCTGTTTTGGTCAGTACAGTGTTTTCTTTCTCTAGTGATGAGAAGGTGTATGCTGACCTAAACCTTCTGTGCAGGCGACTCCACCTTCGCTGCAGCCCTCCACGAGTATTGCTCATGACCTGTCCTCTGATCCTCATGTTCACATTCCTCCCTTATCCTTGGCCATGCAGCATCCTGTGATTAAAAAATTGATCTCAATTACTTACTTTTGACAGGAATATGTATTTCGTAACCTTCTCCTGACCTTGCTAGCACTTTCATCTTGTGTAAACAGTTTATCTATCAGTCACAGCTCTGTGCAATCCCATTTGGCCGACACTTAAGGCAAAGGTTTTACTTGAGCAGTGGGTGGCCTGAGCTACGTTCCAATGAAACTGATACCATTGATACAGAAGTATACCCTAAAATGGATGTTGTAGTAATTTAGGATGGTATGACTTCAGCTTAAACAGTAGTAAAATAATGATGGTATCCACAAAGTAATTGGAATGCTTTCTTTTAAAAAAAAGTAGAATGAAACTGAGTTCCTTATGGTCTCTAGTTGATATAAAGTGAGCATCTCTGTTTGTTATGCCTATTAAAGGATTCTCTCATATACCTCCATGTCTGAAAATACAGTGACAATACATGTTCATCAAAAAATTTTGTGGTAAGACAAATAATAAAGAAGCTGCCATATTGATAACTTATTTTTATTGATTTTTGGCAGTATGGTTGACTAAACACCTGAGACACAATCTGAACCTGATTTTTGAGATAGAAGGGTAGTTTAAAAATTTAACACAGCTTCCTAAAGTGTCCAAATAATTCTAAATATTTTTAGATACCCTCTGCATGTATATAGCATACATTTATTCAAATACATACATAAGATTTTAGGCGGAAAGTGTAATGGAAACCATCAGACTTAACACTGATTCAATACCATTGAATTGCCACCTTCCCCCTTTCCATTTGCATGTGCTTTTGGTTAAACCTCTAATTGTCATGATTACAGATCCCTTCCTATTCACTGTAAAGAACAAAAAGTGCTCACATCACGTGTGTGACTTTTTTGTTTCCCTGTGCAATCCAACACTTATTTCCTGTTCAGTTGTTCTCTGACAAGATTTAACAGATTTTTTCATGATCTACTTTTTCCATTTCATCATTTTTTGTATTTGGCAGGACTTTGAAAAGGATGACTTTCTTATGAGCACATCTTTCTTAGTGCATTCTGCTTTAACGGGAAACAAAACTTAGCTGTATAAGGGAAGTGAGAAACTGTGGTGTGTGTGTCACACACCCTTGTCTTGAAGGATCGTGCTTCTGTTAGTGATTAAAGGTAACCAGCAGTCAGCCCTTCAGCAATCCCAAACAGGCAGCAATTATGCCCTCTTTATGTTCTTCCTGGCCAGATGAGCAGAGGTAGGTGGTTGTGATGAGAAGCAGGAAAAATGGAAAGAGGTATTTTATTTTTCAAGGAGGGAAAGAGGCCGTCAGGTCATTTCATGGTTTAGCAGCCTGCACTGGGTGCAGTTGAGACTCTCTGTTTCAGACTTTTGCATTGACTTGTGGTGTCCTATAGGAATCAGGGCTGAATTCCTCTCTGTGTTTGAGACAAGTGCTCCCCTTTTCTTTGGGTTTAGTGAAGTAAAATGTTGATCCCGTGTTTATAGCTCAGAACAAATTCAGAGTTTTGAGGTGTGCTTTTGTTATCACCGGATTTGCTTTAGATCGTTTAAAAATAAGCCCCAATAAACAGAGTATTTAATAAAGGAAAAGGATGCCTTCTACAAGTATTACTTCCATGAATACTTAAGTAAATATATCAGAAAGCCAATGCAAATTTTGATTCTTTCTGTGTTTTGTTGCTTGTTATTTATTTGTTTGGGAAGTAAGAGTTTGCTCACATTTTTAATGTTGAGAGTGACCTTTGTAATTTGAGTTAAAAACAAATGGAGCAGAGCAAATTACTAGGGCACCCAAGCATGTTCTCAGCTTTGCCGCACTGAAACATTTGTTTATTCTGCAGGGATTTGGAAGACAGCCCAAAGGCTTTGTGAGACTGAGGACCATAAAAGATGGAACAGGTGGGAATGCCTCATCTTTCCCTGTAGTAGCTCTTAATGTGCCACTGCTGCATCTTTGGGGCATTTTTGTAAAGTATATGCATGTCAAACAAAAGAAAAATGATGTAGACTGTATGTCAATGAGATGGCAATACAATTTCTTGTTGTAGATGATGCTGAACAGTACTGCATCCATCTGCTCCTATTAAGTGAAATGAGATGTACTCCATTCTCTTTATGGTTAGATGACAACAGAACGCATAACCAGGCGTGTCAGAATTATTGGTTACCAGAGGCATTATTCAGATTATTCCATCTTCTTTATTCTTCCTCAACTCCATTCTTTTCAGGCTTTCTGTATACACATCATAACTCCTGAATTCTGCAGTCAAGAGCACATAATTTAAAATAGCCCTGAGATAAATGCCCACGGGTTTTTAGCAGCCATTTAGAAATACGGAGTTTTTTTAAAAAAAATCTTTAAAAATTCTTTGATAGCACTTCAAGTGCAACAACTGGACCACAAGGAGAAGTAATATAAGAAATCTTCCAAAATGGTTCTCTAAGCTAGTCACCATAAATCTAAAATAATAAAATTATTAATGTGATTTTGGTACCTCTGTTGAATAAGGTTGCTCAGCTGTGTGCCATATAATATTTATTACTTCTAGCTACTGTTAGGTTTCTGATCACAGCAACTTTAGTTGCTGAAGCAACTAAAGATTTGTAGCCCTACCATCAATGTAAAGTCACAAATGAATGTGCTCTGAAAATAGGAGTAAGCCTGGTTTTTAATTGATGTAGTATGGTTACACCTTCAAAGCTTTTTATCAGATAAACTTCCAGTGAGGTTTCAAACCAACCTTTAAACTGTGTTCTTAAATTTTTTTGTGATTGCAGATTGATGTATCTCACAGCATTGATTGCTGCTTTGTACATATAGTGCTATGTCAAGGAGTAGTGCGGTGTGAAGAACTATGCAAAATTGTTAATGAAAAATTATGTTATTCTTAATTTCTTTACCCATGTCTACATGCCTTTTCAGTCTTGTGCTGTCTGTGAAAGAGCAGATTTTTTTTTGTTATGTGAGAGATTGAGATAGCAATAAATGAGCAAAATTCTTTCACTGGCCTGTGAAATGCTATGGAGATGGGACTGAAAGCACAAAGTCTGAAGAGTCGCCTTACCTCACTTCACTCTGCAAACTGTTAATGGGGATGATTCTTCACTGGATTTTGTAAGTACGAGCAGAAGGTGAACTTATTTTATTTCTATTAGAAGAGACATAAATTTTAAATGTTTCAATTTTTACTTTCAAATTTTCAATTTTTCAGGAGCACCTGAATGTAAGTTATCTAAAATATATTCAAAAATTAAATATCTCCCATGGGGATTTGTGTTTAAAAACCCTATAAAAATGAAAATCCGGAATGAAAGAATGAAAGTTTAAGCTTACTGTTTAGTTATTGCAAAGAGAGATAATTTAATCTGCTTCTGATCAATGTAAATTGGATCTGCTTCTAATTCAATGGAAATTGAATTCCATGTTTATATGCTTCTGTTGTTAACTACCCGTTATGGAAAACTAGTTCCTTCATTGGAGCCCTAAAAATTGCTAAATATTCTTATGTGATAACCTTTAATTTTATGATGCTGTACCTCTAAAGTCATGTTGGTGCAGATGTGCTAAAGTAATTTCTTAGAACAGGGAGCATTAGAAAATCATGGTCAAGAAAACAAAAAAGTCTGTGTTCATTAGCTGTGGTGCACCAATGCTATGAAAGCAGACTCATCGACCTACCACTTTTAGGTCCAAGTTGTTCATACAGAGTTCAGTTGTATCGTTTACACATTCTAGGTGGGTTTACTACAAGTGTCTGTATTCTCCGTTCCATTGCAGAGTGCAATATTTAAACCTACTATGCCTGTGACTTCTCTTTGTGAAGGGGCTGGAAAAGAAGGTGAATATAGTATGCCGCATATTTTACATACTTCTATGCTGCAAATCCAAGGTTCCAGCTGAACTCCCTGTACGGAAAATCCTTTAAAAGACTTTATTAGAGGTCACAGTGGTGAGACTACGCAGACAAACATTTCAAATGACTGGTTGAATTTAGTGACAATTACTTACTCTAAGTTATTGGTCTGTAAAACAGCCTTGGAAAAAAGGGAACTGTTTAAAAAAACAGACTGGAGATGGAAGAACCAGGCATCTCAAGCATCTGAAGATCTGTAACCCTTGTGTAAGGACAGAGAAGCCAAACAATCTCTCTCAGAGTTGGTGCAGTATTTTAAGCCTTGGCTGGTAACTGTAGGCCAAGACCAAACATGGAACATGAACTACAAAATGCAGTTGCCCCTCCGTATCCAAGAAATATTTTTCCCTATGAAAACAGCTCCAGCTTCAGGTCAGACAAAGTGTATTGCTGCCTCATATGCAAAGCACCCTTCACATTGCCTTTGAATAATGCAAATAAGCCAGGTGCAGGTTGATCAGAGTCATGCAGAAGAACCTTGGGCAAAATTACACTTCTTTGAAAAATATTTTATGCCTTAGACAAACAAAAATGATACTGGCAATTCACCCAGGGATGGCACTATTACCCACTCTTCAGCTTCTTGATGGAGAGCAGAGTTCACATAGGAGTTTGTAGGAGCTGGACCTGCTGTTGCGTCAAATCTCATAAAAACAGCAAGTCTTCTGTCAAGAACCAATTCCCACAAAAGCCTCTCTTTCTTGACTGGCTCAAAAATGTGGCAAAACCTTGATAAAGTGTGTTTTTTTATCGCCTCCTGGATCATTCCAGCCATTTTTTGATTGTAGGTACAGAGAGTCCCAGTGAGGCCCAGTGTGGCTTCTGAGCACAGGAGGCTTCGGGGAGCGCAATTTCCGCCAACCTTTGAAAGTGTAGTGAAACAAGTACGTGTTATAAGAGGAAAACTGGATGGGAAGAGAAAGGTTAGCAAGTATCTAAGATGAAGACTATTCAACAATGGAAGATAATTTCAAAGAGTATGTGAGGATGAGAGGAACACAAGAAGCATGAAAAATAAAACTGGCTCTAAGAGTAGTTAAAGAAAAAAAGCAGCTCTTCAGACCTTTTTCAAGGATGTGAAGATAATGTTTCACTTGAATTAGGAGGTGAGCAATCTGTAGAGATACCGGCAATACCAGGATGATGGAGGAGACCGAGTACAGTAACTTGTCGTCGAGTCCACAATATGTCGACGACAGGACTTGAGGCTCTAACTGCAACAGGAGATGAAGAAGATATAGAGAATGGATTTGTGCCAGGCAGAGAAATCTTGCACAGTCGGCAGAGAAATCAAACTGTATGTAATAACACCATAGAAGTGGAAAAAAGAGATTGTGGCTGCATTGTAGGATCACATTAGAGACTGGAAGTGATGAGAGCAGCTTTTTCTAGTTTTACAGGAGTCAAGGGTGTAGCCTTAATCATTAACCAATGTCACACTTGATAGGGGAGTCTACCTTTTAAAAAAATGTAAGCGGTTCAAGCATAGCAGGACTCAAAAAGTGAAAACTTTAAACAATCAGTTATAAAAGCAAAAAAAAGTGACAGCTTCAAGCTCAGAAAAAACTGAGGGGCCCATGCAAGGTTTCATGGCTCCTGCTGAGCATAGCTTTAATAAGTCATGAGCAGGGAAAGACAAACACAGTGGTGAATTCAGGGAGACGACACTTGGGGTTTAATTTAAAATTTCTTTTGAGGTGAAAGTTCTGGCTGAGGTGAGAGGTTCCTGCCCAGCTGGCAACCATGTGTGGCCAGCATCTGCTGTCCACAGGAGCAAGCATGTGTCACAGGCCTCCTGTAACTGTGATTTACTAGCTCTCACTCCATTGAAAACATGAGATCTGGTTCTGGTTTGGCTTGAGACATAGGATTTTAATAACTCCAGTGGCAAAGTTGTTAGAGTGTAATATGATCCTTTCAGTAAAAAATCTGCTTGATTGTATTTATCTGTGATTTTTAAGGCTACTCTTGTTAATTTGTGCTTGCATTTTTGACAGCCCATTTGTACTCTGAGATGATGGGTAAGTATGTGATTCCTCTTTGCTGTGTTATTGATATACTCCTCTTTTCTCCTTGTGTTAATTTCCTCCCTAAATTAAGCATTTCTAATCTTTTTCAACTAGAAACCTCCAGATGTCACTGAATAATTTTTTCTTTGTCCCTTGGGCTCTTCTGGTTTCGCTGCATTTCTCTGACATTTGTTGATGTCTAGAAGTAGAATCCTCACTTGAGACTGGCTCAGGAGGGTGAAGCCTGTCTTCTTTGCTCCTCAGAAAGTCCCCACCATTTTCATACAGGTCTTATAGGCTGCTTTGCTTTAAGTTATAGGGTGGCCAAAAAAGGCAACAGCAAATGAGGGGTGAATCAGACTCTCCTGTCTTGCTTCCAGGTTTGAAGGATTTTACCCCAGGACTGAACAATAGAACAGAATTCAAAACTGTTCAAAGCAATTCAAAACAATTCATTCCCGCGCAATTCCTGACCATCATTCAGTCCTTTTGGAGTCACTATACAGTAGCTCTGACAGAGCAATTGTGACTTTGGAAAGTTTGGAAATTTCCATGGCATACATACACACAGAGTAAGCATCATAGTTCTGGACAATGCTGAATTTACTGTGCACACATTGTGCAGTGTATTCACACACACGTATGTCCTGAATTCTTTGGATCTACTGTGCTTATGCAACACAGTAGGTGGTCATGTTTTCCATACTGGAACTCCTTGAAAGAAATGGAGCAGTTTTAATTTTCTTTTTCTAGATAGATAGCCTGCCTCCTCCTTTCTTGAGCCGTAAGGATCCAAAAGGTCCTTCAGCAGTCAGAACTGCCAGTTGAAGACAGCCAGGCACACTGCAAACAAATGCAAATGCCTCTAGCTTGAGTAAGGCACTTCATGTGGGACTGTCTTCCTTGGCAAAGTGGCCACAGTGTGAAGTGACTAAGACACTCTAAAATCACAAGTGAGAGAAGGCAGCTACAGCATTTATTTCAGGGTAACAGGACAAGATCTATTTTGCACCTTCTCCCATGATTCATCTCAAGTAAAACTGATATGTAGCCAACAGGAGCTGAACAAATGTTATCAAAATATTTAATCCTCTGCTACACCACTATTAAAATGTCTCAACAGTATCAGCTTCATTCTTGTTCCTTCCATGCCATCTTCACAGCAAATAGTAGGAAAGCGTTGTCATTCTCTGCTTTCCTCATTCTAACAGAATGATTAAATACAACTGAGCAAATGTTTCCTATTCAGACTCAGAACCCAACATCACAGTTTTAGTTTTTGTAAGGCTGACAGCAGATCATTCTGAAATCTCTGCTGGTTCTGAAACTGAGATATAATTAACTTTCCCCCACCCTTTTAAGCAGCATTATGGGTAATGACCAATACAAAGTGTGAATTTTGAACAGGTTAGGGTACTATTTTTTGATATGAAAACAATTGAAATACCACAATTTATTAAATGTTGGCTCCCATATTTTTTCTTTTTTCCCCCCTTATATGGTTAGACTTGGCATTTAGGGGATTTTCTCCTGTGCTAATTTCAGATTACATTGTCATTCTCTCATTTTTCTTATCTTCTTTACATGGCTCGTAATTGTTCCTCCTTTTCCTTTTCAAGTATCTTATTTTCTCTTTTGCTTTACTGAGCGATTCTTCAGGTAACTGTCTCTATTTTTATCTCCCAAGGCACAATATTTTGATTCTCTCCTTTATCTACACAGATTTCTATTTAGCTTTCTCCTTTTCCTCTGCATAAGAGGCACCTGAGATTGGCGACCCAACTGGTACAAAAGCGCCTGTCAGGACAGCATGGTGGGTCGCTTTAAGAGCACATCAGAACTAAACAGAAGTTGCATTTCTTCCTTTACTGTTTATTCCTCTTCTACATCATAAGTGTTTATCTTTTATTGACTGACCAAGACTTCAGAAATTAACATCAGTCTGACAAAATATAGGACCAAAGATCATGTAGTAAATTTAGTTTGCAGAAATTTGACTGGCAGTGACTTTTGCCTCAGTATTTGAAAAAATGCAAATAAGCTACCAAAGCCATTTCTGGGCCCTGCCATGCAACGTTATTGCACTAGATGTCACTGTTAGACTTCTTAAAACATGGTGGTCATACAACTGCAATACAACCTCATGCTCAAAGGCTCTTAAAAGTCTGCTGTGTATGAGAAGGTGTGACCAGGAAAGTATTTAATAGCATGGTGCTTCCTGAAAGTACTCTTTTGTTTCGATTTGTGTCTAAGACATTGTTCCTGAATACAGTACGGAAAACATCTCTTTAGAGCCAAAGACACCCTAATTGCTGTGGATGTGAATGCTCTTCAAACAATTTCAGTGCAAATGCTTTTTAGTCTACAAAAAAAAGATTTTTAGCAATGAATGATACTGAGAAATAATATAGCAATTGCCATATTGAAGAATGAGAAGTAGAAGCTCAGCTTCATCTCTCTACTTTTTGAAAAAAAATGCAAAAGAAATGCAAAGCCATTATACTGCCTGAAACTATATTCGAGCAGATGAATACTCATACCTGGCTTCCTCTTTGACTTACCTTCTACATGAAGGAGTAAAAACCTGGTAGATGTCAACGCAGGATGAACATTACTTCCAATACCTGAGAAACATTATTAGATTTGTATGACACACAGTAATTTACAAGATTAATTAGTCTTAAGGTCGAAGTATCCTAAGGTTCAGAGGAAAAGAAAATTTCAAGGCCTTTGACTGATGTGTGCTCTCTTTGGGTTCTCCTCAACTGGAGATGCACGCCACAGTTATGGCGGATACAAACATATTTGCTGAGGTTCGCCTGCTGCTCTAGTCTAGCTTTCCACTTATCAACACATACTTGACACCATGGCAAATTGTTCATCCCTCAGAAGTTCAAGTAGATTCATTTGCTTCTGAAATAATCCTCTGTTTTCCTCTGCCTTCTGGTAGTTTCTCCTCCATTGGTGTGACAATTTTACCCCTTGCTCTTTCCAAGCATTTTTTATCTGCTCTTATGACCTTCATCACCAACAACTTTAGAGTTTAAAACGAATACAAGCAGCCTCCTCTCTTTCTTGCTTTCCAGCCTGTCAGACAAATAGATCAAATGGTATATCAGTTCTGTGAGTGGGTGCTGAACGATCTCTGTACCTCTCAGCAGGCAGACATCAATTCATTTTGCCATGCCAAAATAGGTGAGATAAGCTAGGACTAGCTAGATGCTGCAATAGAAAGCAGTTGCAGGCTGAATTTTGGAGCTACAAGTGGAGCTACATCAGACAGTCTTTTCTGTCTAAAAACTTCTGGCACTACAGTTTGTATAGCAGAGCCACATCCACTTGCCTCTCAGGTTGCACTTCCAGAAAACAGCCTACCTTCCCTGTGTGTAGAGACAGCTGAGCATCTCTGTGGGTGTATCCCACGTGTGTGAGAGAGAAAGCATTTAATGACAGATGTCAATTTTTTCAACAAATACTGAAATAGTACTTCAGTTTTTCTTGCCTTTTCTGTTTATACACTACACTGACAGAAAATCAGGGAGAACAAGTAGTTCACATGCTGCTTGGAGCAAAGTTAGCCCCAAATACCTATTTAGATTTCTTACATGCTTGAGATCCTGCATACAAAAATTGTCATTGTCTTCGTATATATGCCTTACATGACAATCTCCAATCATCTTTTCTGGCTGGTTCAAATTTACCTGAAGCCTTTGCGTCGGCTACTTCATTAGCATTCATATGTGTACTGCATTTTTAACCACTGCTAGACTTCTCCTTTGAAATTCCTTTTTCCTTCCTAGTTCAGCAGTTCACATGCAGAGAAAACTGATCTTTAGTGCCAGTGTTAGGTAGATATCCAAAATGAATATTTAAAAAGAGAATATAATCCCACTGAATTATTGCATAGTCATTAAATTCTTGCATTTTAAAGAAAAGAAAAGAAAATAAAGCAGTTTGTACATAGAAGAAATTAATAATGCGAAAAATATTTATTTGCTTGTCTACACATTCAGGAAGTCTTGCCTTGTAGTCATCTGAACAAAGGCATACGCATTTTTAGTTTTGATCTTTTCTTATTGTAAAAACACCAAGGGAAATGTAAAGACATTATATGTTCCACCTGTTGGATAACTGAATTTGTAATATCCTTGAACGTTATCACCGGGCAATGTAGGGTCTTCTTCAGCTAAAAAAGCCCACTTATTATAAAAAGCATATTGATCCAAATTATAGAAATTATTATACTTAATTATGCTTGACTTTGTTTAAATTGTAGTGACTTCTACTGTTAAGGTTTCAAGATATAGACTTTTAAGAGCATTTTCCATCCTTATGTGCAATGTATAGCAGAGTAACTACATTCCTAGTGAGAGATAGACCCTTTTCCTACAGGTGTTATGATATCCTAGGAATTATCCTGAACAAAAACAGGCTGCAGAAAATTAAACTCTGTCTCCTACCTATGTGAATTCTGAGCTGCATGTCTGAACCATTAGGAAAAGCAAATCTTTCCAGGCAGACAGTCTATTATTCAGCCAGTTGAGTGCATAGGCCAGAGCCAGAGGGCAAACTTTCACTTGACTAGGTCACTTATTTCATCTTTACCATATGCAGTGTTTACATAAGAAGGAGGATTTTTAAAATGACTCACAAATTTCCTAGCTCAGTTGGCATGTAAGTGATTTCAATTCAAGCTGCTCTAGCAGTATTAACATCCATAACCAACTGCAGCAAGTTTACAGCTCCAATGTTCTGTGACAGAGGAAACCTTTTTTGTTGATGGTTTTGCCTCTGTGTTTAGACAGTTTGATTTTCTCACTTAACAATTTTGTCTTTACAGACTGCTAAATCTATAACAATCTTGCCAATAGTGCAAAGATATGCAAATTTGAAGGTCTGTTTTTAACCCAAATATCATACAAGCTAGATGTCCTTCTTGATTAAGTCCTGTCTTGCCCCATCTTTGCTGAGGGAAACAAGTGGGTTGTCACTGGAAGTTGTTCATGCTGCTGTAGACTGCATATGCTCTTGTATATGTTTATTCTTTCCTTATGCCCAGATACCAGATGGCTCCTGCAACAAGGAATTGAAGGAGTTCAGTATTCTTGGTCATATTTAAAACAAACCAAAGACCACAGCAAAATAAAGAATATGCTGCTGAATATTACTGATGAAGGCAAGTAAATGTGTTGCACATTACAGTAAAATTATTTCCAGATTGTAGTAAAAAGGTGTCTGCCTCACAAAATGGAAAATTTAATTTGCCAAAACTCTAACTGAAATTTGACTATAAGAGAAGATAATAGTATCTTCCTATCAGTTTACAGCATACTTTTAAAGTAGTCCAGGGCTTCTTTTGTATTATTGTATAATTAAAAATATCTCCCTGAGGAAACTGTTGGGAAAAATTATGTCTGCTATGAAGAAATGCTGGCTAAACTAAGTATATACAAACATAAATATATCTATATATATATGTAAATTTTTACCTTCAAGTAAATCTAAAGTTCCATATGAAGTAAGAGAATTTAGTTTTTATCTTGGATGCCATTTTATTGGGTTGTTAGGTTGGATGTTGTCACATATAAGAATACAACAATCATTACAATTTATTAAAAGCTATGTTTGTGGGTGTTCTTCATAAAACGGATAAAATAGTGGTGCCCCTACACGAAGAAAGATAACAGGAACAGATGGGCAGTTTTGTGGAGTTACGATTAATAGCAATCATCTTGCCATGATTCTTCAAATATAACATAGACATATAACATTTATGTTTTCTTTTGCAGATAGAAAGTAGCCACCGAGGAACCCAGCAAAACTTGGGCATACGGTTAAACCTATGCATAGAGATAAGTACCTTGCCAAACAATCATTTTTAAGGTGTGCAGGTCCTGGCATGGGATTTGGCTAGCTGAGAAAACCGGAATAAACTGCTGTACATGACATGAGAAATTGGTGAGCATAAATAACAGAACAAGAGACTCATAAGATTGCATGAAGGACCTTGAGGAAGGCACAAGATTTCACAGCTAGTTAAGTGGAAGTGGTATGAGAGACTGCCACTCTCCACACACAGTTTTAGAAGAGAGTTGAGGACATTTTGGAAAGTGCACTCTTGCAAGGCCAAGCACACCTAGGTGTAACTGCTTAAGGCTGAGGCTACCTAGAGAGGGTTTAAGGTTGATGGGAGATGACCTAGCACAGCAAAATGGAGAGGCGGGGATAAAAGAGGCCAGTCTCCTACCATTAAGATTAGCAGCATGTTCACCAGGCTAAGCCAAATGCCTGATCACTGAGGGCTTTTCTGCTTGCTATTGTCTTATTCTTTTTTATTCTTTATACTTTCATGTGTAAGAAACATTTAAGAAATCCGAGTCCTGGAAACTGGAAAATGGGCCACAGGCGCCTTTAGACTCTGTGTGTGTGTGTGTGTGTGTGTGTGTGTGTGTTTGTGTGTTTCCCCAGTGTGCTGGTTTTGGCTGGGGTAGAGTTAATTTTATTCACAGTGGCTGGTATGGGGGTGTGTTTTGGATTTGTGCTGAACAGAGTTGATAACAGACATGTTTTGGTTTTGTTGTCGCTGAGCAGGGCTTGCACAGAGCCAAGGCCTTTTCTACTTCCCATACAGCCATGCTGGGGAGGAAGGTGGGGGTGCATGGGAGGTTGGGAGGGGACACAGCAAGGACAGGTGATCCAAACTGACCGCAGGGATATTCCAGACCAAATGTCATGATAAGGATAGAAAGAGGGGGGAAGAAGAAGGAAGGGGGGGATATTTGCAGTGATAGTGTTTGTCTTCCCAAGTAACCGTTACATGTGATGGGGCCCTGCTCTCCGGAAGATGGCTGAACACCTGCCTGCCCGTGGGAAGCGGTGAATTCATTCCTTGTTCTGCTTTGCTTGTGTGTGCAGCTTTTGCTTTCCCTGTTAAATTGTCTTAATCTCAACCCATGATTTTTCTACCTTTTACCCTTCCAGTTCTCTCCCTGATCCCACTAGTGGGAGAGTGAGCGAGTGGCTGCCTGGGGCTTGGCTGCTGGCTGGGGTTAAAGCACAACACCCAGTGAATGTCAGCCCTCTGTCTGCGTGTGTGTATTTGTGTGTAATTCTCTAGGGAACTTCAGCCCAGACTGGGTGGGTGAGTAGAGGCAACCTGCACCTGGAAAATCCCAAGCTCTGAGCTAGTGACCAGGGAAGGGGCCCAGTGGTTAGGCACGGATGGCAGTTACATGAAAGCTAGAGAGAGACTTTTTACAAGGGTCTGTAGGGATAGGACAAGGCGAAACGGTTTTAAACTGACAGAGGGTAGCTTTAGATTAGATATTAGGAAGAAATTCTTCATTATGAAGGTGCTGAATCACCAGAACAAGTTACCTGGAGAAGGCCAGGTTGGATGGGGCTTTGAGCAACCTGTCCTAGCAGAAGTTGTCCCTGCCCATGGCAGGGGGTTTTGGATCTAGATGATCTATAAGGTACCTTCCAAACCAAAATGTTTTATAATTCTTTAATTTTATGATTAGAAGGAATTTAAGCCTTTATTATCCATAAAAAAGCAGCAGTCTTATGAACTAGAGAGTGAAGCTGGAGAGGTGATACAAGCCTTGACTATCTGTGCTTACATGTGCGTAAGATTGGGTTTTATGTTTGATGCTGGAAAAGGCCCTGCTCTGCCTGTGTTAGTCTGTGTGAGACGGTGTCGGTATTGACAGTGTCTGCTTCTTGCTGCTTGGCCAGACCTGCCCGTGGGAAGAGCAGCAACTGCATCTGTCAGGCTGGGATGGGAGAAACCTCCTGGGTTTGAGTGATTAGGCCTTAGCTCTAGTGGTTTGAGAAGGAGGGATGCCTGAACTCCTAAAGTGTGTTTGATTCAGCCACTTCCTAGCAGTCACGATTAACTTCAGTTTGATGTTGAATACATCCTTACCAGGATTAGCAACAAGAGACAAATATCAAG
Source organism: Rhagologus leucostigma (assembly GCA_013397725.1). Classification (NCBI taxonomy): domain Eukaryota; kingdom Metazoa; phylum Chordata; class Aves; order Passeriformes; genus Rhagologus; species Rhagologus leucostigma. The sequence continues at coordinate 2,835,590 of VZTD01004799.1, forward strand.
AACCACTTGTCATATTTCTGAGAACTGAATAGATGTGCCTGGAAAAATAGAGGTCTCTTCCTGAATACACAATATTTTTGGTGCAGCTTTACAAGACTTTACCAACTCAAAAAAAGACTGATTTTTTTTTTTTTTGGTCTGGACAATTTCATTTCATTCTGGAGGGAAGAGCTCTATGCCTAAATTACCAGAAATGGGAGAAGTACAGCAACAAATTTTGTTCTTTCGCAGTATTTGAACAGCTTCTTTGGCTCTTGATGATTTATATTTTGTTGTCTTGTTCTTTTTTATCTGGGTAACAGATATTTATTGCCTCTAGCAGGATCCAAATGCACAAGAAGGAAAGATTATCAGTAAATGGCAGGAAGGAAGTCTACAGCTTTTAGATATGTTTGGCTAGTGTTCTGAAACTGCCTTCAAAGAAAAGGAAAATGGGACCCAGAAACATGCCAGGGCCCAGATTTCTCTTTAGTGATCCCTTTTCACTTTTTTCCCATTATGTTTCACATCTTTCATTAAGGAATTTGTTACAAACTCGTGTCTGTGGCAGAAGACTGAGGAGAAGAAATGGGTGTTAAGTTACAGAACACATGCAGAGTATACGAAAAATTGAAATGATAAGGTAGCACATTTCTGTCTTGTAGCTGAAGCAGGTAAATGTACAGGAATCTGGAAAAATGCAGAGCAAAAGGATTTTTTTTTTTAAACCAAGTTACCCCCTGTTTCCATTTTGTATATGTCATCTGTTGTAATGGGGTTTACATTTCAGGACAATGATGGGAAATTATTTGATGTAGGGAGGGAATCGAGTGCATAATAAAGGGATCTGGACAGGCTGAATCAATGGGCAGTCATATGAGGTTCAACAATGCCAGTACCAGGTCCTGCCCTTGAGTCACAAAAAAATCAAGCAGTACTACAGGCTTGGAAAAGAGAGACTGGAAAGCTGCCCAGCAGAAGAAACTGGGAGTGCTGGTGGACAGCACCAGATGCCACTGGCCTTCTTGCCCACCTGGACATGCTGCCACCTCCCATCTAGCCAGCTGCTGACCAGCACCGGGGAGTCCCATTCTGCTGAGCAGCTCTCGAGCCACTCTACCCCAAGGTTGTAGCAATGGGGTTGTTGCAAAGCAACATCAATCCTTTCTTAAATGTGCTTCTTGCCTTCAAGAACTGCTTTTAAATGACACTGTAACATGCACATTGTGACACAAGTTCTGGGGATGTTTTTCCTCATCTTGCTGCTTATCCATCCAGCAGTTCTGCCTGTTTTAGGAGCAGAGGCAGTATAATGGGTTCCAGCAGTGTCACGAGACATCCCATGACAAAAAGAGTGAACTCAGATGTATCTTGATAAGACTGGCCATTTCTATGTAGTTTTCCTGTGGAACTCCTGCAGTCTCTTATCTGTAAGAAGAAAGGGTGTTGTGTGAATTCCCAGTATAGAAATTGGCTAAAATCTAAAAGCTAGAATTCGGTGGTCTGCTTTCCCAAGTAATCATTTATGTCCTACAGTTAAAACAGCAAAAATCTTTCAGGCTCACAAGGACTTGAAGGCTCAGGGATTGAAGTTGTCTCTACCATGATAGCAGGGAATAGGTTTGTGGCAAAGAGGCCTCACAGAAACAGCTGTGTGTTAAATTAGAAAAATCAGTACCTACTTCGAATACATACCAACAACTAATCCTGCAGGAATCCATGAACTACCTGCAAGATCTGGAAGTGTAGCTATGAGATTTTGTGTGGCAAATGCATAAATAAGATGCAGGGTATTCTAGCTTGAAGGTTACTTCTGCCTTAATGTGGTCTTACAGGTTGTGCAGCTGTATATATAAGGGTCTTTTACTGCTTGCCTAAAGTTTTCCCTCTGCTTTTGTACTGTATTTAATTCATATTTTCAATTCTAACAGCCTGCCACCGGAGTTTCCTAAGTGTTCTAATAATTCAGTGCTGAGCCGTGGAAAATAGAAAGATGTAATTGAAAGTTCTGAATCACCTGCTACAGGAGGTGCAGGTCCAGTGCTTGGCTAATTGTCAAAGTGCTAATTGATAATGGTAATATTGTCTAAGCACAGTTTGGTCTGCGGGAGGAGGCAGGGGCTCAAAAGTGGAATTGTGTACATTTTGCCTATTACACTGTTAAACTGTTTTCTAAGCTTGTGCATGGTGTAGAGGGAAGGACGAGTCTCAGAGAAGAGACATAGCATTTCCCTTAAATGGTATCAAAAAAAGAGAACTAAGAATTGAAAAACAATAAAATGCTGGGCTGTATGCTTTAAACTGAAAAAAGATTCTGCCCTCCGAAAATGACTCACATTGAAGATGGGCATATTTTTTGATGAATTGACAACATGCAATACATGCAGTTTTGAAGACATAATCTTATAGCAAGAACATTTAGCTGAGTTAAGAAATGCTCTTGTTTATTTGTGGAAATAAGAATGACACACAGCAGGGAGATAGATTTTCTCATGTGGAAACTTTCTGTCTTATGACATAAAATAGAGTCACAAAGAAAATCATATTTTCCTTGCAGCAGAAGTATTCAGTATTCAATATTCAAACAAGAGCTTTGTCTTTCATCAGTGTCAACTATGTCGTAGCAACAGCCTTTACTGTTGACTTGTAAATTTTTTAAAAGGTACCCTTAAACTTTGACCTGTGGTGCCTCTCCTACACTGGAGATGTGTCATAAACAGCCACAAAGCTGCTTCATTATCATCCTTAAAATGGCCCACTAATCACAGAAAACCTTGAACAAAATATGTTCCTGGTATAGAAGGAAGATTTCTAATCCTTGTCAGTAGAATTCCATTTCTATCTAATCCAGGAATCATTTCTGTGTGTAACCAGGAAACTTCTGAAAGTTCTGGGTATTTTTGAGATGTCCATTATTTTTCACAGTATCCACCTGTTATCTCCTGTCTATCTGGTTGTGGAGTCTTTGCACCAGAAACTCTTTTTCTAATTTGTGTTTGTACAGACTCTAGCACATTAGTGGGTTGGTTATTGGCAAAGGATTTTATTCATAGAGACAATATAAGTGGGAAAAATGAAGTAATAATGTTGCTTTATTCTGGCATTCTCTCTTTTTTAACTGTGACACTTAGATAGTCTTTAAGTCCCTGTCTTCCATCTTGGGCGGCTGGGTACCCAAAGAACAACTGGTTTTGCTATTAAAGCAAAGAAGGCATTAAATAACTCAGACTTTTTCTCCTCTTTTGTCACTGTGTTCCCCTGGCATCCAATAAAGGATGGATACTCTCCTTAGCCCTCCTTTTGTTGTTGATGTATTTATAGAAACATTTTTTGTTGTCTTTCACAGCAGTAGCCAGATCAATTTCTAGCTGGTCTTTGGCCCTTCTAATCTTTTAACCTGCATAACCTCACAAACATCCTTGAAGTTCTCCTGTGTTGCCTACCCCTTCTTCCAAAGGACATAAACTCTTCTTTTTGTTCCTGAATTCCAGCCAGCCCAGTCTTCTTGCCTGATGGCTCATCTTTCAGCTCTCATAATTTCAGTATGCCCTCTGAAAGTCCAAGGTGGCAGCTCTGCTACCAGAAAAATGGAGCTCAAACTATTTTTCTAGGCTTTTGCATTAACATTTCCACCACAGTGCTGTTCTAATGCACAGTACAAACTCATACAGGCTCTCTAACACAGAGAAATCTTAGTTATTTTAATGCCCACAGAATGATCCAAAATCTTTCAGTAAATGTGACTGAGCTAAAGGAGATGCCTATTCTTGAAAAGAAAACACAGCTTATAAAGATGCTATCTAAAAATGGGAAAAAACAAGAGGTAGGATAAGGTGGGAGCTAAAGATGGAAAGTGGCAAAGGAAAAGGTCCTGACATGAAAGCAGCTTTGAAAGAAACCTGTAAATACATGAAGCCTTCAACTTCTTCAGTGAAGTAATTGTCTCTGTTGAGACAAAATTGAACTACATATAGTGGTGGTGCTTCCTTAAACTTGAAGTTTCAGAGGAAAATTGAAACATAAGAAATACATTGTACTACTTTATGTACTTCCATTTTGCAAAAACTTCGCATGGATTTTATCAAGTCCCTGGACTTATCCAGAAAACTAAAGAAGGTAAATATTGGGCAGACTATACTATCTTGCTGATTTTCCCAGCATACTTGTGCTGGGTCAGTGGTGAGAAAGATGCCAGACAAAGGATCCCTTATCTTACTAATGCTTTGCTGTTTCAGAAAAAGCTTGTTCAGAAAAGTCATTCTAGTCCTGAAACAGCTCGTTCCTGAAGAAAGAATGCATTAATTTTTTAAAAAATAATTTAAAATATTACTGCATAGCCAGGAATGGTAGCTGAGCATTCAGACTGCATTATGCTTGTTACCTGTCTATCATGAGACATCACCGAGCACCAGGTTAAAGCAGCAAGAGGGAATGTGCCACACTGATGTGGCCCTACAATTTCCATTGCGTCTATCTTAGAGCAGTGACAAATTTTGAATGAAGTTAGGGGAGGAATGTTAAAAGCAATGTCAGAACAGGAGAAGTACTGGGTTTGGGCTAGCAAAAGAAAAGAACATTGCTATTGCAGAGCTGCAGTGTTAAAGCTGACTCAGGTGAGCTCTCAGTGCAATGTCTCTATTCAGCTGTGTCAGGCGGAGCACAGGCAGTAACATAAAAGTACTGAAGTGTCAGCCTTTGATGTTCAGGAGACAGACTCCCCTTTCAAGTTGGAGTACCGAACATAGGTTTGGTGGTAGAACATGCAAAACTTAGAAGTCTGAGAGTGGTGATGACAGGTATTAAGTGGCATGAACATCGTTGAACAGTAAAATATCACTTAAACATTCTGGCTTTAAAAAAAGTCTTAGAATGCAGAGTTGACATAACATTGATAGTTCAATGTATCAGAAGGAAGTCTGCCCAGAATGTTATCAACAACTAAAACACAAATTAAATGATGTCTTGGTATTATATTATATATCTATAGATCTATATCTAAATACATATGCAAATTTTAATGGAATTTGTTATTTTATATAAGCGATGCATCGTTAGAATGTTTGCCCTGAGGAATTGCTTTTTTGTTCCTAAAGATTTTTTTTCAGATACACAAAAATGTGAAGTAATTTCATGGTAATTGTAGACCATTGAAAGTTTAATTCTACAATTCATGGTCCAGATAGATTTGTGCTACTTTATCAGGGTCACCCCAGAATCTTGAATTGTTGTATTAGCTTTAAATGTAATTTTCCACTTGCTGCTAGGATCAGTTTGAAAGATTCAGTCTTGTTTCCTTGTCTTATTATTTTATGAGCATTTGAATGTCAAGCATCTCCTGGTGTCACTAACAGGAGCTGCTCCCTTAAGTTAGTGAGAAAAGTAATGACCCTGTAAATCAATTTATGTCTGAGTATGTACTGCTGTGTATTCATGCTGCTACTCGATTGATTCTGATTGTGAAAGTCACTGGAGAAAATACTTAGCTGTCATTACACATTGACAGGAACAATTGCCATAAACACAAACACCCCCAAAGCCCCCAGACTGTTTTCAGAAAGCTCCTCATCCTTTAAAGGTAAAGCATTGCATTTTTAATACTGCAACACATAAAAGCATGTGTTTTAAAACACTTCAAAGCTACCTTGTCTCCAAACTAACATGAAAGCAAGCACAGAGGTAATTTAATATGTATGAAAATATTTGATGGTTAAAAGGTATCACTTAGAAGAACACATCAGCATTTTTCAGGAACACTCAGCATCAACATTCATAGGGCATGGGATGTTTTCCCCTTTTTTAAAACAATTTTTATGAATTCAACATTCCTGACATTAAGAACAGCAGACAAGACATTCAGCAGAGGGCAAAAGGACAGAAAGTGTGCATAGTGTTTTGTTTAAGTAATAAAAACATAGATCACACAGAGGGCTGATAGGAGTCTGAATAGCGTGGTAAAAATCATGTTGATGACTGAAAGCCATGGCACAAATTACCTTGATTAAGAGATCATCAACGGCTTCAGTAGGGACATAAAGAGGAGGAAAATTCTTGTGATGATATTAAGACTCTCAGCTATCTGTGGAACTAGAAGACTGTGGAAAAATAGTGCTTAATCTAGGAAAGAAGAAAGAAGCTTTTATGTCAAACTACAGTTGTGCCCTTTCATGGTGAGGAACTGCAAGGAGGGAGTGGAGAAAATATGTGGTGGATGGACCTACCTTCTGGGTGATGCACTAAGTCGGAAATGCCCAGAGACTTGCTGAGGGAAGGGTCTGTAAGGGATGAAAAGACCTGAAGGAGAGGACAGGCCAGCACAAGTTGCTCTGCCTTTAATGATACGGTGGTCCTGGAATAGACACAGAAGCACTTCTTGTTTCTGCATGCATCTGTAGGATGGGCTGGGGGAGCTAGCAGGACTTTGAATCGGTAGCTGTGAATCTTTGCTCTAGAGGGCTGATGGTTTTGGTCACCTCAGTTTCCAAGACACTTACCCTTCCCTCCCCTGGTGCTGGAAGAGACCTTTTACCTACAGAGCCTCCACAAGCCATAGAGTCTCTTGAGACCCACCACAGCCGCAAAGTCTGCTTTTGGGCCACGTAGAAAGAATTTGGGCTGTTAGGTGTTTCTAGAGTTGAGTAGCATGTGTTTTAAAAGAGATTCTGTGCGATATCCTGTAGATAGCTCATAACTATGTAGAATGGAAAGAATTAAAGCACTAAGGTAAGAATATTTGCTGCGGTTTACTTGCCAGCTGTAGAGATGAAGAATTAAGGGGAAGGAGAAAACTTTCTTTCACTAAACAATATTTGTAGGCCTTTTTTTCCCCCTGTCATTTTGAAGTTAGTATTTTAAAATAAGTAGATATATTTTTTCCTAGGAGGACAGTGAGCAAAAGAAGGTACTAGCACTAATCATCTAGATACCTACTGCCACTGAAAAGCCACTTTTTCTTTGGAAAAGCCATAATCCCAGTAGGATTCATGTGACAAAGAAATGACAAAAAATAATGGAGAAAGCCTATACATTTGGATTCCTTCATTCAGGGACCTCATTTGATGGATATTAAGGAGGCTAAAGGAAAATTAGAGTATCTATGAATTACAACATCATAAGGGCTTTAAAGATGTGAAATAAATTTCTAATGCACTGATGCTAAGATACTGACATAACAGCCCTAAAAAAAAAGGCAGGAGGCATAAAGTAAGTAAATTACTTTCTCTGATTATAGCAATATAAATCTCAGCTGTCTTTAGAATAAAAGTTGAAAATTTTCTCTGTATTGTTAAAATCCTTTCCAAAGCACACAGGAAAGCTCTGAACTTTGAAAGATACTTGTCTTTAGAAAGCAAAAACTCAGTGGAGTTGATCATGGCATGTACTACCTCCCTTATAAAGAGATCTCAGATGATATTTGGTTCTTGGTACCAAATGACCTAGTTGAAAGCTTCAGTTGAAGAAATTCAGACTCCAAAGAAGGTGCAGGTTGTCAATGGTAACGTTATTTTGTTTATCAACTTACCTAGAAAAGTATCGTTCTACCGATAATATCTTGGATCAGTGGAGTAAAAGAGTACAACACTGGAGTGCTATAGCTCAAAACAGTATTGAAGAGCGTAGATCTCATTTGATTATTGTGCTGTATGGCACCATGAAGTACAGGTTTGATGAGATGGTTTTCATTCTCCTCTCTAGCTTTAACATTTCTGACTTGATAAAAGGTGGCCAGACTGGCAGCCCTGGAGCATGAGCATTTCTATCTGTCTGCATAAGAGGTACCGCACAACAAGCACCAGTGCACACATCCTTCCTAATAACCCTGAATTGTTCCTGTAGGGTCCAATTCTGTGGAAAAGAGGTGATTTCTTGAGATGTGCCCATCCTGCAGGGGGAGAAAAAGGTGGAGGCGTGCCAAACAAATCTAGAATACTGTCTGTCTGTGAAAGGGAGTAATTTTAGAAGGATTTAGACAGAGGACTAATTCATATAGCCACTAATAGTCAACAGATGGTAATTACTACCGGCTACTAAAAGCTAGGTCGGATTTGAACCCGATGACCCAGAACTAAAATGCTTCATATGCCATCACTATGGTGTCTGGTATGCTCACTAGCTGTGACTCTCCCACTGAAATAAGACAGTTCCCTTCAAGCAGGAACCTTTAATGTTCTCAAACAACTGCCTTGCCATTTCTGCTCTGCTGTTGGTTTTAGCTCTTGCTACGTGCTGTTTATAACACTTTAGTTTTAACCTTGAGGTGACCAGGGAAAACAAGACACTGTGAAAGAGAGGAAGTCATGGAAATAGTAAAGATCCTCTTAGAAGAGACATCCCCCTAAATCCCAGGCAGCCCATGAACTAGAAGTTAGGTTAGGGTTTTTTACCTTCTCTCTGAGCCCTTCAAGGTCTTTTCCAGGGCCTCGGGTGTTAACCAATTGTAAGCTGATATCAGTCATCTTGGGTGGTACATTTAATTACAAATCTTTCAGTTAATTTAGACTGAAACTGCCTGGATTTCATCAGTTAGGTATAACCTGATAAAAATCTAGCTGAGAGTTGTTCATCAGCCACATAGCGATGAGCAAAACAACTTGCTGTGTGTGGAAAAATATGAGTGTTGCTTACTATTAGGACATGAAGGACAGATAGCAAATTTATATACCCAGTCATTTATATGTTCTTCATCACTACAGCATCTTGTGTTTTATATGCATACATAAAAACTCAGTGTTCTCATGCATTAATTTTCTGCAGATTAGGAGTTTGAAGAAGTTGCTGAGAAGTAAGGATTGAAATGTTGCTTTTTCAACTGACAATTAATAGGGAGGGAAGTTTTCTGTGTGTAGGAGATGAACCATGCTGCGTCTGTTTTTCACCTTCCTGTCTAACAAAACACAGTCTCTGCTGCATAATGTAACAGCCGCAAGGTTTTTGGAAGTCCTGACCTAGGCTTAACAGTCACTATTAATTACACTAGAGTACCAAAGCCATACATTTATTAATGCGTGGCTTCTCTTCTGTCTTCTCAGGAAATGGCCCTAAACTGTTATTGTATTTATGATATGCCCTATACATGATTAAAAATTTCCTTGGTAAGAAACCATGTCTTCAACTGCAGATACAGGATTTACTTGAAATCAGATCTGCTGAATGTTGACTTTCTGAAAAACATGTATTGAATCTTTTGTATAATTGTGTTTCTTCTAGCTATTATTGTTAAGGAAATACCTGAATATGCATAAGGCGTCTTCAGGACACTGCTTCTTTCTTTGACTGCTACAGGGTAAGCACTTTCATTTTCATTATGTTCTATTTCGTTATAATATAAACCTCAACCTCTTGAAGAAAAACTTAGCAATTATATAACAACAGTGATGATGTATTTTATTTTTTAAATTTATTATGTGTAAAGTGCTGTAGCTATGTGTTAATGGTACCCTGTACCTGTGTGGCAGCTAAATAGATAATGTGAAACTTCTTTCTTCTTTTTTCCTTATGAAGCTCATAAAATATCAACTAAAAGGCCAATATATGCATTCATAGTGAAACAGCATAATGCTGTATCAGCAGGTCTTATTTTAAAAATTAAAACAAGGGAAACAATCAAAAAAAACCTCTTGTAATACCAAATCATTTTTAGATAATGCTAACACATGAGATAGAGCAAGGACACTGCAAAATCTGCAGCTTTATATATGAGGAAGTAAGCAATAGGGTAATAAGCCACAGAAGTACTAAAAAGAAGAAGAAAAAAAGAAAACAATGAAAAAATCCAAAAATATTTTTATGAGTATATAAGTCTAACTGCAAGAAGACGCATAAATATTTAAAGTTTCCAGAAAAGTACCATAAAGACATATTAGATGATACATAAACCAGAAAACTCAAAGGTATTTGTGACTGTCAAACTAAAGCATTGAAATTCCATCTTCTTCTCTTGAGTACCAGTGCAAGGCATGTGCTACATTAATTTCCCTTGACTTGTTTTTTCCCACAAAAAAGTCCATTACCAGCCTGTACTCATTAGCAGACAAATTAGAATTAGTGGCTGAAGGATGTATAATTAAATGTTTCTTGGCCGAACAGTTTATGTTTTTTCAAGTGTTTTTAGTTGATACCTATAACTGGAGAAGGTCTATGTTGTCACACTGCTATGACATTTTGTCCACCTGCTCAGCGGTAAAATATCTCGGATAAAACCCTTGTCCCACTGGCATCAAATAGATACACTGTTGAGGATAAGACTAAAGTTTGCTTCTCTTACCATTTGACAACTCCTTTTGTTTTACAATTTTTGATACTTAGGAATCTACAGCAGTGAGGATTTAGCATGAAAAGGTCTTGCTGGGTTTTCTTTTGTTGAAGAAAGGAAATTTTTGAATAAAACTGATTCGCATGTCTGATTGGGGCTTATCACAAGTGCTCAGAATACAACATCCCAGAAACTGCCCAGACAATATAATAATTGCATATGTGTTTTTGTGTAAAGTTGGAGGCTGTTGAAATGCAGCACGCTTTTTTAACAGAGCTATTTGCACCTTTCTTCTTTTAGAATATTTAAGTATTTTTCCCATCAATCATTAACCAACTTCAGTTTTCAGAGCAGTAAGTGCTTCTCCTGCTGTGGCATCACTTAGTATCTTGTTATAAGGTGTCTTGGGGCTGATGTCTCAAGCAAGGCAATTGTCAACAGTTACCACAAGCCAGAAAAATTTAAGAGCAGTAAAATAAAGGGTTTGATTCTTTGAAGGAAATTTAAACATGCAGTCACTCAGGAAAGAAGAGAGTAATTAGAAAATCTTAAAAAAACCCTCCACCAGCCATCCCCATACGTATGTCACTTCAAATGACACACAAAAGATTTTACTATACTCAGGAGACTTTGCCTTTTCTGCCTTTTTTTTTATGCCTTTCTTTTATTTTTTTACAAACCAACATTTTAAATAACATTAAATCAATTAATAAGAATGTCAAAGTAATAATTTTCTGTCTGTGAATACCGAATATCAACTGAATCACAAAAGATTTGACTGTCAATCAGGACAACTAAAACACTAATGGATATCAGAATGGATAGCATAATCTTCATGTGCTACAGCTGGGTCTTGTGCATGGGCACAAATTGATGGTTAAGCTAATGCTAGATTTCCAGTCTTCCACTGATGTCTTAATTCTTCATGCAGACTGAAGGATAATTACTCTTTTGCGTGTCAGCTCATTCCAAAGCTGCCCTGAATTCTGGGACTGGACAAAACAGAGAAAAAGGAAAGGGGGTGGTGCGTGCTATGGCTTTTCTGAAACTGCAAAGGTGCTGAGTTGAAATCGGGCATCCACAATGGAAAAAATATGAACAGAGAATAATTAAAGATGGCATTTTGGGGTTACAACTGTAGAGTGTCGGTTCTAACCAAAATAAAATTAAATTAAAGCTGAAAGAAACAGCTGCACATTAAGCCCTGTTTAATATTGATGCTAACTGAAGTATGGATTTGAGTGAGTTCTTCCTCAAGGTCCTTGCCTTGTATCACTGCCTTATTGTATAATAAAAAGGATTTCTACTTAAAAAACCATAGTGATCACTCATGTATATGTCCTCACTGTATTTTGAGATGGAAAAAGTATTTTTCCCATTACAAGGCTCTTTTAATGATGCCAAAATAGTTAGAAAGGCTCCATCAAAAATGAAAAGATAGTCCCCAAGAGCAAAATACCATCAGTTTTTAAGTGGGGGAATGAATCTCTGTAGTTTACTTACATCTGATACACTAAAAGTAAAGAATTATGTTGAAAATTCTTTTAACCAAAGCTGTTTTCTCAGACATATTAATTTGCTCCACATATATTAAGTTGTTTATAGAGAAACTGTTCTTTTTTTCTTAGTTAGTTAATACATTTAGATGGTGAAGGATCTTGTCCTGACAGCTTTTCTTATTGGAAATCTGATATCCAGGTTGTTAACAAGAAGTATCTTGTCCAGTAGTTCACTGGTTACTGAGTGGTGTGTGTTTAAATCCAACGCCATTGCTTTGCAGAGATCTTCACCTACTCCTTAAAAGAAAACACCTTGTGCAGAACATAATAAGACAACCTTCCTCCTTCCTGCAACAAAAGGAGAGGAAGTTTTCATTTAGATTTATTGATATTGGTGCTTTAGTTAGTGTTTTCTATGGCTTTCCCATTCTCTCTGTGTTGGTCATCTGATAAGACAGTACTTCGCTCAGCACAATTTTAGGTCTGACTTGGATTACTCTTTTATAGGATTAATTGTCTTTGTAATGATGATGAAGAAACACTTAATTTTATCTGCTGTGGCAGTTGTGCTTAGATTAGGGTTGTGTTTTTAAACCCAGTCTCTTGATCAGCCACATAACCCGTGGTTTGCTGTTACACCAGGGAAAGGTGATCGCATAAATTTGATGCCTTCCAGAGAACAATATGCTTGAAGTCCTTGTAGGGCAAACCCAGCACACTAAAAGCTACCAAGTGTTCAATCTGCAACACCAGCCACAGCCCAAAAGTGTGTAGCTGAAATGGTCATTAGCACCATCTCTGTTCCTCTTTAGATCCAGTCCTGATGAGCTGCAGCTCCTGTTAATGTGACATGGCTGCTGCTGGCATACTAGCAGCCTATGCAGACCAGATAGAGTTGCCAAATGAGAGACAGAAAGATGCCCTCAATCACTGAACTGCTGATGCAATATCTGGTATCACAAGGTGGGTGAAAATGTCATTGCAACATGCACATTTTTTCTCACACTATCAAAAGGAACAATAGCAAACAATTATTTCAAATTTAGCTTAAACATTATTTGGTTAAATTAGTGGAAATTATACTGACAATGTTTTTGGCTGGTATTAATGAGAGAGTGTGGCCTTTGGATGTTTTCAGGAAAGCCGAGTAAACTTTGGACTAAAGTTAAGAAATACTGCCCTTGAAAATGCTTCTGGACAACTGTCAGTCACATCCTTCCCTGTTCAACATGACTGTGAAATCACTGTGATGATTATTAAGGATGACATTGGCTGAATGTACTGGGAGAGTAAGCCAGTATTTGGATTGAAATAAACTCTGAGTGAGGGTTAACCTCCTTAGGCTCTACCCAAAGTACATTTCAATACAGTTGTTAAGTTGGAAAAAAAATCAGAACAGATTTTTATTAGTTCTTATGATTAAGAAAATGAACATGTTATGGTGGTACAGTTTCAGAGTATACAAGTCACCACATAAACTAGACTAGTACATGAGTATACTTTACCATTCACAGCTGGTGAAAATAGTGCAAGTTTCCTATACAAATTAGTTTTGTGGCAAATATTTCTGTCCTGGTAACTTCAGCAGAAGAATATACCTACTTACAGAGAGAATAGCCTGTTTCTAAGGTCCATTGACAAATTTTTCTACGTAGTCTTTCTGCCTCCTATTCTCATGCAGTGCCAGCATGCTAACAATAAATGAATTTTTTTTAAAATTAAGTTAATGTCATTAATGAATGTTAAAGTATTCAATGCTACTGTGTCATCAAATACATTGTTTTAACAATTTTTTAAAATGTTCTGGTTTTGAGGGAAATTACCTTCTGCTTTGTGTTTTATTTTCCGAGGTATCTAGATTTACATATATTTAAAGACCTACTGAAGCTAAGAAAGAGATGAAGTAATGAGAGATATTATCTTTTCCGGTTTTGCCTTTTACTGTCTTTGAATTCCGTTATTCCATTTTCTAGCAATGTTCCGGATTTTTTGGTGCTCTTATCAAAATTTTGTTAATCAAATAGATAACCCAATGAAACAATGAAAATTCTCAGTAATGGAACTAAGGATAAGTCTCCTGACAATAGAGGCTGGTAGGCTAGGACCTACTTGCACTGTGCAAATCCATTTATTTTACATAATAAATGGAATCTTGGTCCTTTCTGTTTGTCTGACTGTCTCATACTGGTATGTGAAGGAGTGTTTATAAGGATTTCCTCAAATATTTTAGGGAAAATAATCTGGGTTAGTATAAAATACTTATTTAAATTGTGAAGATTAGTCCAGCTGATTTTGGCTGAGGAAGTCCAAAAGCATTCAAGTGTAGGGATGGAATCTTCAACAGCAGACTGGTAGACAGCTCCTAGAGAGGAATGACAATAATTTATGTACTGGGAATCATGGAGGAGTTATATACTAAGTAAGAATTCCAATATTAATGTGAAATATTTAGCATAAGCTTTGGTTTGTGCCATACTACTATTCTTTTATTATTTATATTTTATTATTTTCTAACTCAACTCTGAGGATTAGAATTAGAGGATGTTTATTTTCATTGGGGGTAATCAAAATCTCACAGTCCTCATATTTCCTTTTCAGTCATCTTTCATTGAAAAACTATTTTTGTAAAGTATGCGTTTGCTGTTTTTAAAGCCTGTTAGAACCCTTGAGACATCTGACGTTTTACAGAGCTCTCCATTCACACACATCTTAGAAGAGGTGTTGTGGTTCAGGTACAACTTCCATTCATGGGATACATAGGAGACACACGTTACTGAAAGGAATCCAGGTGGATATCTGGACTTTAATGTGTGAAAGAGGGCTTTGCTATGGAGGACACTTAAGACCCTTGGAAATATATTACAAGCCCTTTCAACTTCCTCTGCCTCAAACTGCCATCTTACAGGTAAATGTACTTGAAAGGGATAATGAGGTCAAACAAGTGCTAGAAGCTAAAAATCCCTCAAATGAGATTCTGCCACTACTTGCAATTTGCTGCGTGAAATTCAGTGAGTTGTTCGTCTGTGCTGAAATTACTCATCCTTACCACAGAGATAAGAAAAGATACAACATCCAGCTGATGGAAATATTTCAAGACTTAATTAATTGTGCAGTCCTTTCATGAGAAAAATTTCTTTTGCATAAAGCTCCGAGACCCTATCCCCACCTGGAATTAGTCAGAGACACTTACAGGAATACTTTCAAGGTAAATCAAACTAAGAGTAAGACTCTTCTATTCCAAATAACTAAGCTTTGGGCTATTTCTATGTACAGACAAGCAACATAAACATCAATGTCCCATGTTCTATTATAAAATGAACTGCAATCAACTATTTATATTCAGAAATAGAAATATGGTTATGAAACAGGCATTGAATAGTAATATTGTAAAATTATACATACTAAGGATGTTCAATGAGGTTTCTGGAATTATATGTGTGTAAGCTAAGCAGAATTCAGTCTTTTTTCAAAAACCTTACTAAGCAGCAACTGAAGGGTCCTCAGGACATTTCTCTGTGTGACATACTAGTATACGCTGTGCTTTGATCACTAAATATTTTAAACAAAAAATTGTTAGTCTGTCTTTAGGTATCTCTTCCAAAGTCCTTTCTTGATAAAGAGGTGCCAGCAGACTTACTGTAACATTTTCCTCAGTAAATAATCCAAAACAAAGTGGGTAGTTACATAGGATTCAGCCACTGTTGGTCTCCTGAAAGCCTTTTCTGTGATAAATTGAACATTGTATCATATCTCAGCATGGTCAATCTGTTTCACAATCAGCAATGTTTCAGTTTATCATTTATCTATTTTTTACCATGATGATTCAGGTCCTAAGACATTCTGCGATTCTTTGTTAACATTAGTAAAGAGTATGCAAAGCACTAATTCAGCTGAACTCTCTCCTATATTCCTGCTTTGAGACATTGTAACTTCAAACTTGGAAGTTCACAGACTACGTTGCATGTTTTCTGCTCCTGTCACCTCCACCTTTTAGAAAACTTCTTTTAGAAAGCAGCCATTTACCTGGAGTTTTAAATATATGAAAAAAGACATGCAAGGCTTTTATTTCCAGCTACAAGATTAATTTATTTTAAAAGTAGTATTGTTATAGAACACTGTTCTGAAACAGTTTGGGAATGGGGAAAAATACTTTATTTTTCCCTGGCTGATTTGAACCCTGAGCTTTGAAATGAAAATCTGATTTTATATTTTAGGTGGTAGAGGCAAATTTGGGTTGTTTACAGTTTTTGTTGCATGTTGGAGCTCTTTCATGATAAGCCAGCATAATGATCGTATTTGGATGTAGTAGCACAGCACAGATGAAACTGGGCTCCAGGGCAAGGAATGAAATGTTGTAATCTATTCAAGAGGGCTTGATGCTGATCTTCTGCCATTTTCATAATCTGGCAGCTGGCTCTGGCCTGTAGACCTCAGAGAGGAGTTGTACCACATATGAGAGGACTCATTTCTGTAGGTTAGTGTGAAGTGGAGGAAAGGTATAAGATGCATTTGAGCATGTTTTCTCCCCTAAAAGATTTTCCTTAAAATTTAAGAGATGGGAGAAGGAAATCTTTAATTGGTATGAATTATTATGGCTATAATGGCTGCTCTTCTCTGGTAAGAACTTAGTGATTGCAGCAAACACTGGGTTGCCACAGAAAAAAGAACAAGAGTGGTGCAAGAACACAAATGGCCAGGAAAAAACATAAAATTCTTCTCAGAAAATAGCTGCAGATTCCTTTGTAGCACAATGTATATACTCAGGCCAGTTTTATGTACTGTATTTTTGAGTCACTTATAATTTTTCTCTGTGTGAACCTAGAGTCAGCTCCTTGGTTCTTGATGCTGTTAACAGTTACGGTTTCTTTTGCAGTAATGAAGAGAATTTGCAGTCGCCATCAAATTAAATATTAGCATTCTCTTCCTCAGAGAGTTTGTATTTGCTTTTGATGTCAAGACAAATACTATCACTGATCCATGATGTCTTTACAAAGACTCTGGTGGAGACTACAAATGTCAGTAGACTACAGTGGGTGGGATGAGAAAGAGTGTACAACACAGAGCCTGTGTTGCTTTAGTTAATCTAAGGGTGAACAAATAGTAATATGTTGTAGCAATGCTGTGTGTTTCTTCCTTGCTGTCATTGCTGTGTGGAAAAGGTAGGACTCATTGTCTCTTAAGTACGTAAAAGCACAGCAAGGTTCAATCTCAGCAACCAAATTGAGCTGTCCAATTTCAGCACTCGCAAATGTAGGTGTCTGCTGTGTATCATAAAGAGGACTGTCCTTTTGGGAATGTGAGTGGAAAGCGGTAGCTCTGACAGTTCTGTTCATTAACATTTGACTGTGGGTAGTGATCAAAAGTGACTAACATGCCAGAATGGATACTTTCTGTACCAATTTTTTGATTTTTATCACTTCGGGCATTTTGGAATATTTCTTCAAATGTCCTGAAAACTGGATTTTCTGCTGCACTAAAGTGAACTCAGCAGTGCAGATGCTGAGGGGGTAAATACATATACTTCATGGTTGCTCTGAAGCTGATGATAACATGCTATAAAGTTGATGACCCCAGATAAAATTTCCAAAGGACTGTCAGCCTTCAGTAAGCAGAACAAGGTATGCCCCAATCTCCTTACCTTCTAGCTAACATTTCTGCAGTTAAGAACTTCCACACACAGAAATTGCTGTCTGGGAAATTTGGATCTAGAAGCTGCCTCATTCTTTATCAGGGAAAGGAAATAAAAATCCTTCATTATCTCTTCTCTTCTCCTCTCTACACCAGCAAACACAAACCAGAAAGAAAGCAAGAAAGAGGAAAGGAGAATCAGCACTCATTTGCTATGTTTTCTTTGGATTGCTCTTTTCCCATTCTCCGGTCAGGTGTACAGTAAAAAAAGAAACAACATAGGAGTGTAGTGAAAATTAGGTTAGGAGTCCCTGTCCTGACTTTGATCATCATAGGGCTCAGGCTAATTTCTCATTTCCAGGTCCTAGTGATGCTGCCTGCTCAGCTGATGTGGTGTAACAGTTATTCTTTTCTGCTCAGCTGTGGAGACCTTGCTGCAGAAAGCTGGCCACCCAAAGTGTGCTTTAAGGCAGTGACATCTGTCTCTTTGTGCCAGTTCTGCATATGGAAAGAAAATTGCAGTGCCTCTTTAAGAAATATGTCTTTCCTCCTAACAAATCCAGCTGCAGTTGTCATCATTTTGACAGAAAAGCTGAAATATTTATCAAATGACAATTCAACATTGATGCTAATTAAAGGATGTTGAGAATATGATTGCAAATATTCCCATTACTGTTTTGTCTTATAACATCAAATCTTTACATTAAATTATGTAGGATATTTTTTTCCAAGGACATAAAACTTTTTGAAATGCAGGCATAATAATGCTAGAGTTCTTACAATCATCCAGGAAGGCACTCGTGTAGACTAAAACAGTGTGACACACAGTAGAGAAAAAGCTTTTCCCTGATAACCTCACTTGACCACTGCATCTTCACAATTGATCTTCAGTCTGGCTCTTGCAGGTTGATTAGAAGCGGCCATTTCTCAGTTTTACATTGATTTATTCTGTCAGGAAAAAAAAAAAAGCCTTCTCTCCCAGGAAGGTGAAATGAAACTTAGAGTATTTTGCTGTTCCCCTATATCATAAAATGTGAATCACCATCATTTTGCTCAGCTGTATTTTCTTTCTGAGCAATCTGTTTTCTTACTTTTTTTTCTGTTCCTTTCAAATAGTTTTGAAAACTGCTTTCCTACCTAGGATATAAAGGATCATAGGAACAGCTTTACAAAGGTATTTCTCTCTTATGGTATGAAGAAAATTCTTGCCACATTCTTTGTGGAATCATATTCAGGAGTTATAAATGCAGACAGAATTATCTGTTTGAAAAAATCGGCAAATAGTCATGAGGTTTTAGCATGAGTAATATTAATACTAGAAGAGGGTTTTTTGGTTATTCATAGAAAACAGAGATACTACGTATTTGGCTGACCAAACATATTATGTTAGTTCCAGACAGCAAGCGTGAAGTTGGCTTCTCTTTTACATTTTCATTGATATGTAGGACACTGGCTGTGTGAGTATTAATAGGTGGAGGATTTTTATTTTATATCTGCTATGATTTCTTGGGAGACACCTAGAGTCATGGAATACAAGATTAGGCTTATCAGCACAAAATAATTGAGTTCCAAATCAATATTTTTATAATGCCTATAATTTACCAAGATGGACCATCTGCCCAGCTCTGATTTTCTGTTTTCAATGTCAGTTTCTCCTGTTTATCCTTGGTCAGTGAGCTCCTCGTGCCTGATATCTTTTTAGCTCTGTTATGAACTTGTAACCATGGCTTACAACTGCAAGTACATCCTAACCACGTTTACTATTCAGTAAATAGTATTGTGAGCAGAGCATTTCTAAATGGATTAGCTGGGGTGAAAATATTTGTTGATCACTCAGCTGTGTTCACAAAATGAATCTCAGCATAGCAGTTAATTCATGACCAACACAGATTCTATTACAAAGACCTGTTGAATATATTGTTGTAGTGAGATGCTGTTAATGAATATAAATTACTTGTTTGCTAAAGTAAGAGAAGTAGTATTTTCAGAAGAATTAATCTCTCCATCTCAGTGAAAATCTTGGTAAATCACTTAATCAGAGAACAGCAGTTTCAATCCATGAGTGTTCTGGAAATAATCTGTATCTGTGATGCACTATTTGTCTAGACATAGGGAGATTCTTAGTGAGAAAATGTTACCATATATATTCTGGATATTAGATACCAGTTTTCTGTTATTAAGGCAGTAATTTTATGTCTGTCTTAAAATTTCATTTCTGTATTGGTTTTCAGGTATAAATACATGAAAGAATTTTATGAAAGTAATATATCTCTGACACAAAACTTCTCCGAAAAGTGCTTCAAAGATCTTTTATAGACTATATCACCCTGGCATTTTCGTTGAGCATTTCATCACATCTCCTCTCTTTGGAACAAACACTTCTGTTTTCAGTCTGTAACAGTAAACCAATCAGTAATTAATGAAAAATAGAAAAGAAAGAAAGCTTTGAAGAAGAAAGAGCTGTTGAGGGGTAAATTTGTTTCCAAATAATATTTGTTCTTCTGTGAAAAGGGAAGTTCTCAGCACTTCTTTTACCAGATTCCTCTTACTGCTCATATTGTGATCTGGTTTTCCTGATTTTTCCTGGGAGGCCAATCTGAGTGTGGTGATCAAAGGTGCACAATTACTTATTATTCTCCTAAGCAATAAGTTCCACACACTGAATATTGATACTTTTAAAAAATCTTCTACTCCCAGGCTTCTCTACCTTTCTGATGACTTTTGGGTCCTAAGATTTCCTCCAGTGCTGTTAGTGAATATGTAGAACCAGGTCTCAGATGTTTAGCAAGCCGCACTCTACCACTTTGTCCGGGTACATTTTGGGGTAATGACAATCCCGAGTTACTGTCATGAAATAAATTGACATAAAATAAATGAGTGAAGGTCCATAATATCTCTCTATAAAGTCAAACACCTTTTATCATGATAGTTCAGGTACAGATTAACTAATATTTAGCATAAATTTTCATCTAATGCCACTACCAAATTGCATGCTAACCGACATTAACTAGCAGTATGCTTCAGCGTTTTCTTCGTGATCAGACATAAATCTGCAGTTTCGTATCTACTTCAATTTTTTTTTTCTTATTTCTATTATTTGAAACATTACCTCACACATTTTTCTATTACTCATTTTTCATGTGGGTGTGTTAAAAAACTACTAACTATTCAGTTTTTAAAAATACTCATCATTATTCTGACTTAAATATCAAGATGACATTGAATTCTGAAATTTGTGTAGTTAACTACATTGACAATGATAGTATAGTTCCTACCCTAGAAAATAAGTGATGATCCTTGATTTCAGTATTTGTGCCAGATCTTACTTTAAACCAGACAAGCTGTAAGTGCTATTGGATCGTATAATTATAGTTGAAATACGGTAGGGGAAAAAATAAACATATTTACATGCCACTTTTCAGATGAATAGCTCAGCAATGTACTCTACATAGGTAGTAATTGTGATGACAGCAGCAAGTTCTGAGTTCCATGTACTGCTAAATCAAATTCTTCAAGTAACAATTGAGGTGAACGTTCTTTCGGAAGTCAATTACACAACCACTAAATTTAGTTATAATTGTTTTAAATACCAGTACATCTTAATTTTCAATTACACTTAAATTATGTTAGCAGAAAATAAGGCTAGAGTTGTACTCACTATTCAACATTGTACTGAACCTGGACATGCAATTTCCAACAAAGTGTATATATTTTTTTCTCTAATTAGAAAAAATACCAAGCAGTCCAGAAACTTCATACTTCAAATTTTAAAAAACTCAGACAAAAGGGAAGAGCCCAGTGACCAAAATCTACCAAGCACAAAAACTGTGGTGTTAGAAAACAGTTTAAAAATTATTTTCATTTGCTTCTGAATTTCCTATCACTTGGGAAATCTTCTAGAAGTTGGCTTCTTTCAGCTTCTGTTACAGCTTTTAAGTTAGAGTGAAAAGACTACCATTGATTCCTTGCAAACGGGATCATGTCCCTGCTGTGTTCCTGTAAATAACAGTAGGTTTTCAGATTAATCCTGTCAAGACTGGGAGGGGCAGTCCAACAATGTGTCAGATTTATTATTTTATTCTGGCCATTTTCCAGATTATCACGAGGGAGGAGGAGGAGGTAGAGGCAGTGATGAGGAGACCAGGAAAGGAGTAATTTGCTAAATGCATATTTACGCCTTTTACAGGAAAGGTCAAATAAATTGGGATGGATGTGCTGATATGTAATGCAGAGAAGAAACAAAATTATGGAAGCTTAAGTTACTAGTAATGGTGAGTAAATTATACAGTGTATACACATTTAGAAGTTGAACTTAAAAGAAGTATCAGAAAAGATTGGAGCTGTCTTTAAGAAACCCTCTTCTAATGACTTCACTTTGTAGTCACATGGCCCTTATAAAATAATTACAATATTTTCATCAAGTTTTAGCAGCTGGAACTAAGTTGCAATCAACATTCTGAGTGTGTTCATTCCATAACCTGGTACTTTATATTTTAGAACTTTTAATTTAAACCAGAGAGCACAGAAGAAGTTTATACTTATAAACTTATAAACTTATACTTTATACTATATAAACTTGTGTATGCTATGTACTTTATGTGGAGCAGACTTTCTGAATTGCATTCTTATGTTTGATGTTTATCCAGTGAAATGTTTATTTTGTTGAAGCATGAGGTCTCTTTCTGACTCATAAAATCTTTTAGGGCACAAGATGACAAAATAAGTTTCTCTCTAGTTTTTCAGTAGCCATCATAACCTATGTGATCAAATGCAAGTACTTGAGAGGTTGTGCAACAGAATAAAGGTGAAGCTAATACTTAATGTAATCTGACTCTTTTCTTGAAGAATCTGCATGAGTTATTGAACAGTTGAAGCACAGAAAGTAGTAGTAACGTCTCATTGTGAACAGTTAGCCTTTCATTTCCAATTTTATTCCATGAAGTAGGTTTCCATTATTGATACCGAAGATATTAAATCATCATATTGAGGACCAGTTTAATTACACACTGAGAAAGAACTTGAGAAAATAGTTCACATGTTCTCTCATTCTGTATGGCAAGTTAAATTCTATATGTTTCAGAAAGCCAACTTTATCTGATGGATGGTTCTCTAAATAGAAAATATTAAAAAGTAAACCCACTAATAAAGCAGTTGAATTTTGATGGGAAACCTACCTGAGATTTAGTACTGTGCCTCTTAATACTGGTGCTCTGGTACTCTGATGTTTAGATTAAAAAGTGAATAGGCTTTGCAGAAATACCTGTGAAAAAGGTCAAATCTCAATTTTATTGATACTGACATAGGTCATGATAGCCTTATGGCCAGAGAAACATGCATGTCTTAGAATTCTACAGAACATTTTTATAAAACTCAAAGGATTTGGAAATGAGAAGGATCTTTTGACTATCTTGTATTTCGCTTGATACTCATCTCCTGAAAGATTCTTTCTTCTGGTTTAGGATATCGTCTTTAATGCACAGTGTTTGATTATCTCATATGTTTCTAGACAGATAAAGTAAAAATATCTTAGATCTGTGCTCATTATCATTTGATAGCAGACACATTTGATGAACAGCATCAGTGCTCATTCTTTGCTCACTTTTTACAAGCTTGCAATGTACAGAGCCCTGATGTACCATGTACAGTGTAAGTTCTGATGCTTACATTTAACACCATTTTACTTCAGTGAAGCCCTCTAGCAACCATTTGGCATTCTGGACTTCAGGTAGGTACTTCAAAATCTGGTTAATGTGCTGTAAACCTGCAGAGATGTGATGTGTTAAGCTATTTCTGATCAATCTTGAAAGAGTTGCTCTTAAAAGAAATATCTGTGAGAAACTCACAGTCATTGTGTCACACTGTGTATGACATTAACACTCTCTGAACATATACAGAATCATAGCGATATCAATGCATATGTATTTTATCACATGGAAGAAACCAGATAATTCTTAAATTAGTCATCCTTTTATAATCATTCTTTATTGAAGATATTTAATGAAAATGACCTATTTGGTAAGGAGGTTCAATGAAGTATGGCCAGACAAGAACCTCTGCAGCATACTGCCTAAGCACCCTGAAATACCTGGGTGTCTTCACCACGTGGACAAGCAGACTAAGAATATATATATCCTTAAACATTAGTATTTATTATTTGTATGCACACACTCTTGTGATTTTTGTGTGATTTCTATAATTAAATTTTCCAACTAACTTCATTTTGTAGATAAGGAAGAAACATAAATAGATGGTAAACAGAAGGTCACTGTCAATTATTTGCGTCAATCACGTCTTCATGGAAGCCTAGCAGGAAGATTCAGAAGGGTAAATAACATTGTGTATCGGTTCTAACCACTTCTAATTTTTTATCCTTCACCTTAAATTTGCATTGTAATTTTATATTCACTTCAACTCAGAGGTTCCTTTTCCTTTTGAATGGATGTCACTAAAAGGCAAAAAAGAATATGTAAATCTGCTGTGCTGTTTTGTCCTAGGTTCTTGGAGTGTGGAATAAATCTAATTGTTATTACTCCGATAGCTGTACTGGAAACATTTACAGTGTTTACTTTAGCTGAAGCGAGTTGACATGACTTATGTAAATTAGTTAAGAGAATGTTCTGTACAGTTCCTCCATAACATCTGTATTGCTAGCTTCCCTTCTAGACCTCATTTTACATGTATAAAATTTAATCAAAGTTCTGCAGATTAAAAATTAGGCATGGATGAATCTCTTTCAAATACAAGATTCTAAAAGTTTTTCTCAGAGTAACTCTCTGTGAATTAAACTGATGTCCTTTTCTCATTTCTTCCTCTGGGACTTTTTTACATTCCTCTCTAAATTGTCTTAATTGCCTTGAAATTATCTTGTGCTCGTCACAAGCCTCTAAAACACATGAACAGATGAAAGGGTCCAGTCTGTTCTCAGTTTTTGCAACTCCACTTCTGTATCATTTGGAAAGCATTGTAGCAAAGCCTCTAACAGGGATGTAGAGCTGATGTTAAAAAGAGATTTATCTCAATGCAGCACATTAAGATGAGGTCTAATTAAGATCAGCTTTGAAGGTAAATTTCTGAAGGAGACTTGGTTATTAACTGGATCTCTGCAGGTTTGCTTCCACCTTTCAGCTGTTTCTGTCAGTAGATTCCTACCTGCCTTCTAACCAGCTATGTATTTACATGCCTGGAAATATTTAACTGTAGATGCTGTTGGGAATGTAGTACTACATCAAATAAGTAGCTTTGATTTTTGGACCCTGGATAGGAAACCAGAAGCCTGGTGTTCTATTTGTCCAGATGCTTGAACTGGCATTTTTCTCTTCTGCCCTGAGTTACCCCAACCTGATTTCTGCTCAGGATTGGCAAGCTAATGGCAACGCAGTATGTCCTTAAACTAAAATGTATTATCAGCAGGCTGCTCTGTGAGACACCTATTGCAGATTCTCTTTGCAATAAAAGATGGGCGTGTTCCAATGTTCATTTCTCTTTCCCCTTCATTTGCCTTCCCTTTCCCCTTCTAGCTCTTGGAGGCATACAATACCCAGGCAAACTACTTTAGCTCTCTTCCATGAAACCATTTTCAAAAGAGTAGTGGATTCCTTCTTGTCGCAAAATACAGGTATGGAAACGGAGCCAGGAAGATGCTAATTAACAAACTTCGGTCATGCCACTGCTCTAGAAAGCAGACAGGACCATATTGCAGCACCTTTCCACTCCAGAATAAGTTTTCTGACAAGGTAACGAAACAGATGAGGGAAGCAGCTTTATGCTGAACCAGGGGCACAAGGACACTTGGTAGAAATACACCATAACAGTAGAAAGTTGATTAACTGTTTTTCAGTTTCTTCTCGTCCAATTTTCCTCTGCTGTTTTCCATCTGAAGTACACTGGTTACTATGGAATATTTGCTATGGAACAATTACAGTGTCATTTACATGGGTCTAAGCATTCTGATGTCCACTGGCGCAGTAATAAGCCAATTTATTTAATGGTTAGGAGTATATAATATATATTTGGGAGACACAGAATTGGAGATGGTAGAATATAATGCAAAGATGGCAAGGGTCCTACTTTTCACCTTGTAAAGGAAAAAAAGTCATGATCAATTCATATTAGAGAAATTGCCTGAAATTAAATATCAGGTGGAAATAAACAGTTTTGTATTGACCTGTTTCCACAGAAATAGTGCCAATATCTTATTGAGCTTGAACTCTGATTTTCTTTGCTTCCGTAATTATAACTTAGAGCAACAACTTCCAATGTGGATATTTACTCTGGGAAGAAGGTATTGTACTTCTGTGAACTTGCTGTGTCAAAACTCTTTGCTTTTGCTAAACTCTCACTGGCATGTCTTGCCCAGGATCTTGCTTCATGGTGTTAAAACTACATCCACAGCCAGATCTACACTGGTATATTGCTCTCAGTTGTAGGCAGCCTGGGTATATGCTTAGCGTTATGTGGAAATATAAATGATGGAAAAAAGAAAAGTTGCTTCCCAAATCACCTGTACAAGGATCCTACACAGAATTCATATTGTGTTTGACTGCATTGTTGTTCAGTATAAGAATTTTCCTTGCTTTCATAAATCATAGCATTCTGTTTGTGGATAAACACATACAAGTGACACTGAAATATAAAGAATCACCTACCAGAATGTCATGGTGGGTCACATAATAACTCTACCAGATATGTGGTCCAGAATTTTTAAACATTTTAACTGTTTTGTAAGTGTATGTAAGTAGAATGTCTCAGTTATATCTTATATATGTTTTTGCATGTAATAGCTTCATTTAAAAATGTAAACTGTTGTTTAGGTTTATTTCTGCATGTGGTTATTGTTTACATTTTTTCTTTTATCCTCTTTTAACAACGGGAGGGTTAACTTTTAATGAATCCTGAGTTGTCTAATAGGTCACATACAAAAAAAAATTGTTATGATTTAATTTCCATCTTAAAAAATGGGTAAGAATTAGAGGATAATAAATTTTCACTATAATAAATTATTAAAAACATTATAAATACGGTTATAAATACAGTTTTAAAAATCGGTGTTCTAATCATTCAATATAAAGAGCCCAAGTAGAGTGTAATACAAAGTTCTACTGAAAAATTATTTTTTGGAGGAATTAATTGTAGATTCATAAGACATAAAATACCAGATTTAGTATGTAGGATGAGGTTTCTATTTGTGGAGGAACATCCAGATGTAAACTCATTACGTCTTGTTAAAGAAAAATTTCAGGCTTTGTCATTTATGTGATGAACTTTGACTTCATAACTGTTTTCAGTATTTGAGCAATTAACACAGTGAACTTCAGTCTTTGCTTCATTTGGATAAAATGCATTTGAAACAGCAGTTTGTTTGCATTTCATTTGAAAGGTTACCATTTGAAGACCCAGTAAATGACACATTTCTGTTTTCCAAACTGTTGATCTCTTTCATGTACATTAGCTTCAGATGTTCATCCGTCTGTAGATTGTATTCAGCTTATTTATATTGCTGGTTTTATGTGAGGGAGGCTAAGGATATATGTGGTGCTATGCCATATGAATTAGAGAGAATGCTAAAATAAAGAATGTTTTTAAAGAATTATTAACTTGATAATGCTATGGAATATTAAAACCAATATAAACCCATAGACTGCATTTTAGACTACATATTTAATACAAAAATTATTGTGCATACTTTGATCTGAAGTCACATCAAGCTTTTGATTTCATTTAGTCCTCCATTTAGTGTACTGTAAGCTCTTTCTCTTTAAACACATGTATTTAAAAAATTATTCTTCACTTTACTGGTTATGTCTATGTCAGTTTCTCTCTGTTTTTGTCAGCTGTCTTCATCTTAGCCACTACTCTTTCCTCTCTCACCTCTCAACATCTCACCTTTTCCATATGCCTTAAATGGAATTTCCAATATCTTGTTTCTACGGTGCCTGAATATAGCCTGTATTGTTACGAGTGAAGCCCAAGGTTGTTAATCCTTTCTCTCTGGAAGAACACATTTAGGCAGAAAGACCAGTGTCAGCTCTAAACTTCTGATTAGATTGCCTAAAATTAACAACATTTTCTGTAGAATACCTAAGGCTCGTTGAACAGTTGGAAGTCCCCGCCAGGCTGTTGCATTATTTAGAGAATAATTCTCTATTGGGACTGAAAAATCTTTACATTAGGACAATTTTCATTTACATCTTCTGTGGTACTGGACAGGTGGTCATTTAATAAATAATGAGGGTACATGAGAAAACAACAAACTTTTGTTGTAACCCAAGTTGAGCACAGTTTCACGTGAAAAGTAGCTGCTCTGACTGCAGCAGGAAAAGAACATAAGATGTCCTTTGGTGCTCGAAGATCAACTAGAAAAATCACTTCAAATCTTAGCACTGAAAGCCCAGGTAAGCAAATTCCATGCAGAACAAGGATATTCTGTGACAGAACCTTGGATTCAGACTGAATGAAAGAAAAGGAAAACCCAGTTTCTGCAACATGTTGGACCACTCAGTAGTCATTTGAGATAATTCATTTTATATAGGTCTTTATTTGGACTATTAAATGTTTTCCTTTTATGTAAAGTTTTCCAAATTTCTTAGATGTGTGTCATTTTATTAATGGATGCTGGAAGGCATTAGTCTTTTTGTTATAGTACCTAGTTTGATTGTCGAAAAATACACTTTACGTTTTAAAAGAAACACTTCTCATGACAGAAATTAATTTTTTTTGAGAGAGCTTTCATTTTATTTTATTTCCATTAAAAAAGAAAGAAGTAATGTAGTAATTTTTTTTCTTTAATAAAAGGATAGATCTTACAAGTGGGAATTTTGGGCTCTAATTTGGAATGCTTATCTAGAGAAGTAAATGGTTGAAGCCAATTCTAAAAAATTCCTTTAAATAAAGAGGATTCCTAATTGTAAGATCAGCAGTAACTAGTTTTTACAACTTGCTAGACACAGAAAAGTAGTGTTTTCTGGAGTAATAGAAGAGCAACATGAATATATTTTTTGTAAAAAGAACACATGTACCTCTTGCTCACTTAATGAGAGGTAGCAACACACTGTGACGTTTTGCTCTACTTGCATATTACCCTGTGTGGTAGATGTGCGTCTCTCCCCCATTCTCTTGTTGACTCTTGTCACATGAAAGGGGTTCCTTGAGCCCTTTATATTTGGGCAGTCTTTCAGCACCCCTGGGGAAGATGAGACCCTTGCACCCGACCAGCCTGTCAGTGTCCTGTGCCCACAGAACAGCCCCCTGTATTGGGGGTGGTTCAGCTGTCCTGTCCAGGGGCACATGCCACCAATATCCCCACTCTTAGTTGGTGTATTATCAGTTTTTCCAAGTATGTTATTCACTGATGGCCGCTGTTGTGCCCTTGAAAGACTCACTCTAAACAATTTACAGAATAACACACATCATTACAAATACAGCGATAATTAAAGATTGTGACAGGGTAAGGTTCAGAGATTGCTGTTCACATTAACTGACTGCAAAGAAGAATTGGAAGCCATGTAGAGACAAGCTCTAACCACCAACAAAAGCTAGCTTGAGATAACCATTTAGCATAGAATATGGTTCTTATCCAGTAGACACCCCTATGGAGAAGGCAGGCTCAGCCCAGCAACTGATCCCAGAAGTAACAACAGACTCCTTCTTCCCTGACCTCTCTCCTCATTTCAAGGGAGGGAGAAAGGTAAAGTTACAGGTGGCATCATTTCATGTTTAGTGGAGTTTGAGTGACTTTAGTCTTAAACATACGTAGGGTCATGAAAAATAATGTGTATTTTCAAGTTAGTCAAGCAAAGTTCAGGTTCCAATTACCATCTGGATCATTCCTTTGTTTCGTGTCTCCCTTGATGGATACACCAAGCTCCCTCAGCGTTCCTGCCCCTGTGTAGACAGTTTGTCCCTGGTGAACTATATCTAGTGCATGCACTCTTTGTATAGCGAAAGTTGTTCTTCTAATATTTTTGCATTTATTTTTTATCATGCCAGATATTCTGCTACTATATTTATCAAGTGCTCAAATTTCAGCTGCTGAGACAGATGTGCTAAAGGTTACAAAGCAATTGAAAAGCTGAAAGTTGATTAGGACATCTTGTAAAATCAACTATTCTGCTGTTTGCTGTGCTATACTGATATCAATCAGAATTTTATCTTGTTGGACTAGGATATTGTTAGATAAGAAAGTCTTCAACTAATTTGTTGATACTCAAGATTTCACACCTGCTGCAGAATATTGCACCATCAAGAGAAAACGTTCTTGCAACTATTAGCAGTAAAAGACACTACTATGTTCCTTATGTGGCAGCTCTTATCTGTGCCATATCACAGATACACGACTTGTAATTCACTTTTATTGTGTGGCTCAACAGTGGTTTACTGGAATCTCCTATGTTCTTCCGCAGAGCTTGAACTGCTTTTTAAATGTCAAGCACAGTGCAAATAAATACACATGTACAGATAATGTGTAAAAGTACTGCAAGTGACTATTAACTATGGCATATTAATTTGTAGCTGTCAATGTTTTTCTGTGTGAATTCCTTAGTCTTGCTGGATCAAGAGAAAGAAAATTCTTTTTAGCTGCAAAATCTGTACTCTACCAGTGACTCCATGTAGGATGCTTTTATATGTAATGAGTTGACAGAGAACAATCTGCTGCAAAACACAGCTGTGCTCATTAGTGATAATCTTTTCAAAGCAATGTTCCACATACCAATGTTGCTCAACAGATCTAAGAGAGAGATACAGTTTACTAGAAACGCTACGTTTAGCTTTAGTGTCCTTTCTTTCCTAGATCATTATTTTCTGCAGAGATTATGGGATCCATTCTCAAAGTAAGCTCTTGACTCCATGTTTAATTACCTCAGTCTGTAGTTTGATATTTAAGGCAATAGGCTTCAGCAACTTTTCTAGGAATAAAGTATTGATATAGATATAAAACCCGAGGAGCAGGATTTTGATTCCTAGGTGTTTCCACCTTCATCTGCAACAAGAATCTGTTTCAAAGAGGTTAGTACACAACTCTTAAGGCCTTGATGTCTATCTGTATTTTAAAGGATTAGATAAAGATATATATCAACAGAGCAAGATTGGCTACTAGCCCATTCCTGGTAAATCCAAAAGTGAATGAGGAAGGATGGCAAAAATGGGAACAAAATGTGAGTAAAGGTACTCTGAAAATGTTCCTTTTGCTTGGATTCAAAACCTTCTCTAAATGATAGCAGTGTTATTCAGTTTCCCTCGAGAAGGATAAAAGAGAGAACAGTACATATAATAGAAATTGCAAGCATGGCCAAATAGTACCAGTAAGCCCTACATTAGTAGTCACAAGAACCATAATGCTGGAATGACCAAGATGGGAAAGATCATGTAGAGATTGTTAAAGTAGGTCATGAGTCAAAAGATAAAAATTAATTTTAACATTAACTCTCTTTTGAATAAATATTTCTTTTCTCTGTTTGTGTGTAAGCTGTCTTTAAATGGAACAGAAACCAGGAGAACAATTTAGAAGCTCAGACTTGTATATTCCATTTAATATTGAATTCTAGACTTTCAAAGATATTTATACCTCAAAGATAGTATCTCTTCCTCTCTCACCCTTTGGTCCTATCAAAAGTAATAAAAATGTAAATAAGTGCACAGTGCTATCATCATTTTCAGTTAGGTGCTTTATAAGTCAAGAAAATCAACATTAGATTGAATAGCTAGTTTAAATTTTTGAATCTCTCTGTCTCAAACACAAGAAAAAAACCTCAAAATATAAAGGTAGTTCCCACTTGTTTTTTTGTGCTCATGACTTTTTCCTTTTTAGTATTAAATATGTAAAAAAAATGCATTCCTTAACTCAACATTTATTTGCTATATAAAGCTTCAGCAATAATGTGTTTTCCTCTTTCATTCTACTTGAGTTGATTGAAAAGTTTTACATATTTACTGAGCTCACACTTCGCCTGAGTTAATGAATTATGCAATTAACCATGAATGCAATTTCCTGCATTTTACAGTAATAGCTTTAATTTTAAAGTGCTGTGCTGTGTAGAGAGAGCTCATTCATAAACTATAGAACACATTAGAACAATTTCTTACATGTGTGGGTATTCTTGGGCAAACAGCTCAGATGAATATGGTAATTCGTCTAATAAACTATTTCTGGGCAATTATTATGCAAGGGTAGGATTCCTTAGCTACCATATTTTCAGAAGCATTTTCATCAGGTTAAGCATCAGTAGGAAACCAATGCTATCTTTGTAAGTATACCAGAAATATTCTAGTAAATTAATTTTTTCTTCCTTGTGGTAGGTTTATAAATACACATGGACACGAAGAAAGTGGCAGAGTATAATATCAGTAGGTGTTTAGCCCTTATAATTCTACTGTGAAACATTTACTGTAGTTATTGTCAATGATGCTCAGATTATTACACTGACAGTACTAAATTCTTCTTGTTTTAAGCTAAGAACCTAATGAGAAGGTCACAAAATTGTTTATTTTGTTACTGAACAATTCTAATGCAGTAATAAAATTACAAATCACTAGTATTTTACTTCACATTACATTTAGTTTGAAACAAATCTGTGATTCCTAAAAAATTAATAGCTCTGAGCACACTGTTTACACCAAGTAAACAGTAAGACTCATGCAGAATTCAAGAGAGCAGGGAGCTGGGCCATCATGCAACACGATGGAAAATCTTATATTTCATGTCTCTCTTTTTCATTTGTAACCTTTATAACAAAATGTTTCCGTGTTACTTTTGGCCAGCCAACTTTCTTATCTTTACCTGGCTTCCATTTAATCAGAGTCAGTGTATAATTTACAGTTTAGACTTCAACGGTTTACCTAATTTGCAAAGTTGCACTTGAGATTATTATCTACTGCAGGCTTCTCTTTATATCCAAGTACTCATATGCTCGCCTGTTAGACTGTATTTTGACTGATCTAGCAGTATATTTTCTGTGCTTAAAAATATTTGAAGTGGTTATAATAAATTTAGAAATATGGACACACTTGCGTTGTGCTTGGAATGGTCAAACAGCCATTTCAGAAGTGCTCCTGAGGTTGGCTGTAATATTGGGAACAGTCATCTCAAAACAGCTTGTCTTTCATCACCTGGTGTCAGTACAGTTTGGCCCGCTATTCAGCTGCCTGACTGTCTGATTTGCTCTGGGAACCTCTTGACTCACTGAGGAACTGAGGATTGGACACCCTTGGCACAGTTCAGAGGCCTGAACAGAGATATTTGGTGTCCTTTAGGATGCTCAGGACAATCAAGACATCTGCACGGTAGTCAGGCAGATGAGTAGTGGAGACCTGCACGTTTCCAGGTGTCTCAGATGACCTTGCTTACTTATCAGGGGGTAGCTGAGTCCATATATCATCTCTTTGTGAAATACACAGTGGGAATTTGTGACACAGTGAATTAAAAGGCAGCTAAAGGGACAAATTGGAAAGGGACTCTTCAAGATGGTACTCTTCTAAAACCTGGCAAACGTGGATGTTCATTTGCAGGCTGCCTGCTGTTTACTTCATCGATACTGGAATCCCTGGTTTGTTTAGAAAGCATGTTCCAACTGATGTTTCTTTTCTCCAGGTTTCAAACCTCGGTTTAATATTGCCCATTATGTTTTAAGCTATTTTGCCTTTGTAGCACATTAATTGAGAGGCAAGCACAATATTTGCATTAGAAAGAAATCAGCTTTTGTTTTTTTTATGTAAGTAATTTCTGAAAATTGCACCTTTTTTGTTCGGGGTTTTTTTATTGTTGTTGTTGTTTGTTTGTTTGTTTGCTTCAACCATATCTTGCTTTAATAATGAAGCAACAGTTCCCACTGAATTTTCGGGTAATTTTTGGTTTATTATTTAATAGCCTGAAGCAAGACTGAAAATAGTAGACATTCTTCTAAAGCAGGGAGGAGCTGCACTAATGATAAATCTCTTTGGTATTATTGCTGTTATAAGCCATTTTCAAAAGTTTATGATGCAGATGTGCAAGCATGAAAGCACTCAGGTTCACATCAAGCTATCTAGATATTTAAAAAAAACCCAACTTACGTATATATATATATATATAGATAACAGCCTTTTGTAAAGTCCTAATGCTTTCCAGCCTACATGTAAAAACAATTGCCAGCTATTTAATATTTTTTCAAACCTTAGAACATGCTTCTCTTCCTTGAGCATTAGGTATTTCTCAGGCACCACATGACTGTAGCAGAAGACATTTTATTACTTTACCCTTTTGCCTGAGGATGAATGCACGGAATCCATCTTTGTTTTCCTGTAACCGTTACCATTGCTCCCTCCTTCCTCTTAAGTCTGTGTGAAATTGTCTAAAAAATTTCTTTATCACAGTAGCTGCATTAAATTTAGATTAAAGGATTTTTTGTGGATATAGGAAGAGAGGCAGTTGAAACAAAAGAAAAATTTTCTGCAACCTATCTGGTCATCAATCTCTGAATAAACTAGCTTGCGTGGTTCCAGTCTGAATAATTCGAAAGGAGAAAAGTTCTGTTTAGTTTTGGAGTTTTTCTTCCTGTCTTTCAGGCAGATGTATATCCACTTGCTTGTTTGTGTGAAGTGTTTCATGTGGTCTGCTGGTCCA
The DNA here is from genome assembly GCA_013397725.1 of Rhagologus leucostigma. Lineage (NCBI taxonomy): Eukaryota > Metazoa > Chordata > Aves > Passeriformes > Rhagologus > Rhagologus leucostigma. The sequence continues at coordinate 2,869,539 of VZTD01004799.1, forward strand.
GCTCTACAATCTCTATTTTCAAAAGTGTAGGCTGTACCACACAAAAATACTTTAGAGAAGAACACTTTTTTAATGTATTCTTTTAGTCTCAGAACCGTTCCTTGGTGAAAGGAGCACATCAGTTGCTAGACTAGAATTACAATCAGAACATATTTAAGCTTCATTACTCACAATGGGAAGTCAATGTTTAGCACGTGTAAAAAGCAGTGAATCTTAACGGAAGACATAACATGAAGTCTTACTGAAACCAGATTATGTCTTCTAGGTGGTAAGACTGATTTGATCTGGTCTTGTGTGTAGGCCCTCAGCCTAAGAAATTCCAAACCCCTGTTTTTAAATATGTGTTCTTTCTTGTGTTCCTAAATGAAGCCTATTTGTTATACTGGGCATATTTTTGGTCCTTTGTCCTACTTCCTTTTTGTTAATTACAAGTATATTGCCTGTGCAGCAATTCTGTCTTAATCTGTGTTCTCATCTTCTGATTTCAAGATCTCAGCCTTAATGATGCTGTTAGGTCATTCTGAACTCAGCTTTCTTCAGAATTCTCCTCCATTTTTGCCCATAGTAAATATAAACTATTTTTGATTAAAGTACCTTCTCATCCTTTAAATCTCTGGGAAATCTTTTAGTAACAGGAATGCATTTACTGTACTCAATAACTAAGAATTTATTCTGAGCTGAGAAATTCAGTAATACAGCTATATTTGACTACAAAATTGTGTCTTCATTTAATTTTTTGTGTCTAATTCCAATGTCCAGATCGTTTATTTTAGTTTTTAACTTTCATGCATGCCTGACTGACTAAAAGTTGATTTCTAAAATGTTCAGACTTCCAAAATCTAAAAATACCACCCTGCAGTGCGAAGATCATTCTTAGACGTGACCTTTTTTCTTGCTTGTCTTTGCAAATTCTCTCCTCTGTGCTTATCTAATGTGGTTTTTAGAAATGTATCAGAAGTTATTAGAGATAAAAACAGCACAGGTGAAACAGAAATTAACTGCTGAAGATTTAATGCTTCTAACATAGCTGATACCAGTGTAAGCTGTATTCATTCCTTGTTGGATTGTGATGTGACACAACCTTCTAATACTAGCAGGTCTGAGCTTTATGAGTAGTCAGTCAGCCTGGGCTAGGCCTAATTTAGATTTAGACGATAGATTGAGGAAAACATCCTGCTGCTGGAAGTGATTTCAACACAGTGAGCAGGGCTTGGTTGGTTGCCTGTCCCTTCACGTTACACACAGACTTCCGGTAGTCGAAAGTTTCCCAGTAATTAATTATTAGATTCCCAATAAACTTCCAACAAAGTCCTGAAGGGAATAAGCCAACATGTGATGATATACCTTAATGCAACTGACTTTTATGATCATATATGACGGCTGAGTTACAGTTCCCACCATAGAGACAGTTTGTTAAGTAATTAAAGTAAGTTGATTAACAGGATGTTAATGTTCAATACTCTCAGGGCAGAAAAACATGTATTGAATTACTTTTACATGGGTTACAATTTTTGTAACAGTCATATTTACTACAAGTTGTAATATATTAAAGATTTTTTTTTTCAGAAATATTGTAAAGGATGTATTTTAACAAGCCCCTCACATCTGCTGCCTTGCAATGTTGATATCAGCTATTGGGAGTGGTAAAATAAAACACTAGTTAAAGAGCAAATGTGATCAGAGGCAGTCAAAACAGTCAAACTTTTAACATAGTGAGGAAAGTAAGTTATTGCAGAGCAAAGACATGTTGGCCAAATAGTGGCATACTCAAACAGATTCTGCTCTTCACCTGTGTTACAAATCGTGACACACCTCTCTAAGCAGAATTCCATGAGGCAGGTGACAGCACAGAGCAAAAGATACGCTAAGATCAATGAGAAGAATGAATATGCCTGAGAACTGGATGCTCAAGAGTAGTGAGAATTTTAAAACTTTGATAGCTGAGAAACTTAATCTCTTAGAAGGAAATATCAACACTTAATCTTGCATGCTGTGGGCAAAAAAATTCAGTGTGCTCAAACAAAGCAACTCAGTATAAAAATAGCTAGCAGAAGCAGTGCTAGAAAGATCTGCAGAGAAACCTTACCAGAGTCCTGTGTTCTCAGGATCAAGAGACAGACGTGATCTGAAACAGGAGAAATAAGAAATCAAGGATTTTTAAATGCAGGTGATGGGAAAATAGAGCTACCCCTGTATGGTAGTCTGACCCACACACCAATTTAGTGTGGGGGAGTTCACAACGCTGAATGCTAGAAGCTTATCAAAGTGGTAGTGAAGAACCTTGTAACAGGTAATGATGACATTAACATCAGCTATGAGATAACTTGGTGCCTAAAAAAAATCTAAATTGTTCTCATCAAATAATAGGGAATTACATATGAATGCCGTAAAACTGCGAATCTAACTGGCAAAGAGGCCCTGCAACAGTATGTGGAATGCTTGCATGTTATAAAAAACCCAACCAAACAGGTTAGAATGTTTCTATCTGAATTTTCACTTTAATGATTATTACTGGTATTAATGGTTATTACGGATAGTAATGGTTAATGCAGTTTTTGGTACGGAATAGTAAGTGTATGCAATACTTGATAGCATGAAAAATGGCTTGGGATTTGTAAAACAGATGGAAATCCAAGTCCTTGCTCTTTTCTCTGTGTAATGGAAAGCAATCCTGGGGGTGTAAGATGGAGAAGAGATTTGACCTTTAGATTGCACTGTCATGAAGAAGGCTACTCAATCCTGCATTCCAGCATGTGTTAATAGAAAAAAAGAATTTTTGTTTTGATTTTATTGAAATTATTGTATAAGATTTGTTCCAAACCAAAATGAAAAACAATTTTAATTTTCAGAAGTTGTCAGGATATAGAAGAGTTATTTTGATTATTTTTATTACTGCGGTCATACACACAAGGACTCAAAGCAGCAGCACTTGCACTCTGGGTCTGGAAGGAATCTGTGTGACTTACCTCTGTGCTGCTCCCTCTCCCTTGCAGTGCTTTGGATCAAAACTGCTGAAACTGTTTGGTTTCCTTCTAAAGCTGTAGTCACTGCACCCTGGGGACAGCCTGCTCTCAGAAAGCAGAATATTAATTATGTGTTCAAGCAGCTGTAGAAGTAAAATGAAAAGTGGACTGTAGGAGCACGACTGAGTTACACAGCTAGTTTTGTAGTCAGGATGGTAAAAATCCTAAAATACTTCAAAACCATATAGAAACTAGTACTGTAGATTCTGTATAAGTGGTCTGTGGAGCAGACTGGTGCTAGGTCCTTCAGCACTGCAACAGCCAACAGTGAGGAGAGCACTTAGGAATGAAAATCCAACCTCATGAACTTCTAGGAACTGTATAGTAGTAAGATGAAGGCAATAGTGCACAGCAGCACCATAATCTCTACACAGGCCTTTTACTGAAAGGGTCAGCAAAGTATTAGTAGAATAGCACACTGAAATGCTGACACTTGAGCCATGATTTCTCTGTTAGAATAATTCTTAGAAATAGGCCATGCATCAAATAGTACCATTTCCTTAAGCTTATAATTTCAATATTTATGAGCCAATTTGAATCCCAAATCAAAAAAGAAGTGCGGTTGTGCAGCTGTAGAAAACAACTTATCTGATGCATAACTAATTGCCTGGAAAGGTTCAGCTGATTTCCTTGCCTCTCCTTCCCCTTCCGCTTCATTCCCTATGCATATAAGTTGGTAGCAAAGTTTCTAAAATATAAGCTAGCCTCATAAATTCTGCTAAATGCTCACAAATCAGTTTCACTTTGAAGAAACACTGAGGTATGGAAAAACACAAACTCAGTGTGAGATAACTGCTTTAAAGTTCTTGTTCCAAGAACCACGGCTTTTGTTTACATTCTTCAGCAGGTTGTCTCATGTCTTGTTCTTTTCTGCATATTTTTGGCCTTTTCAGTTCAGGAAGGACAATGTTTGTGGTTGGCTCTGTTTCATTTTTTTTGCTGTTTTTGCTTTTCGTTTTGCCTGTTTTGTAGCTTTAGTTGGTCCTTCTGTCTTTAAAATATTGCAATGTTTCTTGTTGTGTATTTTTCATCTTCTAGGTACATCTTCTTAATTTTTAAAAATCATGTTTATATCCCTGCACAAAATGCAGATTCTGTTGTTGCTTGGTAAACTGAAACTGTTCTGCTGGAGATGCTGAAGGAGGAAGAATGGAAGGTCTAAATCACTCAAGAATTTTTTGATTTCAAAGAGTAGGATTTTAAATTCAGGTAGGTTGAATATGAAGTCACATATAGCATGATTTCACCAGTATTGCTGCAACTGAAGCTTCAAAAAAAAAAGTCACTGCAGTGATCTTCCCTTAACCAGAAATGTTTTGTTCTACCATGAAGTGGAAGACAAGAAAAGGTTTTATGGGGATATTGGCAGTGATTTAAAGCAATTTTCTCACCTTATCTATCGAGAAAAATAATTTATTTAAGATAATTGAATGGATGGATGACTAATATTTTACTGTATGAAATTTCTGTAGATAAAATTCCCAAGAGATTTTTTGGGGGGGGTTGGGGGTATTTTTGTGGGGGTTTTTTGTTTGATTTCTTTTTTAATTTAAGAATTCAAATGCACTTATGTCAGTTCCAAACATCTCTAGGAGGGTAGGACTTGAGAAGGAATAGGCGGAAAGGAAACTTTTTTAGTACATTGCACTTTCTACCTCTTAGAGACTCTGAACTTTGGAGGTAAAAAATGTTGCTGACCTTGAGGGAGCAGAAACCAAAATGGTCCTGTCACCATGTAAGGAGAGCTAACCTGTCCAAACAGCAAAGAAGTGCCACCAAAACAGACGCGCTTGATAGAAGTGTCAGTTACTAAGGGATATTCAAAATTTTGTGTAGGGTAGATCTGATCGTGGACAAAAAACATCATGATTGCTCAAGAAGTTCACATCCCTGGACTTTGGTGTCTTTGGGACTCTGTGTTGCTTTGCTGAGGAAGGTATCTCCTGCTTTCTACTGGAGCCATTTCAATCCATGCTTACCGGTTCATGCTAGATGAAAGACTTTTGCTATTTTTGTTTAATACCTTAGCACTCTGTACTCAGACCTGATTTGTTCTGCAACAAGACTTGTCAGACGTTAAGGAGCTGCCATGATACCCATCCAACCAGCCTACTACACCACCCTGAAAATTCTGTAGTAATTTTCCCATGAAAGTTAATTTTTTTAGATCTTGATAAACTTATTCCTAAAATCCTGCTGACTATGTGAGAGATTCAGCACTTTGATTTATGCCTTGACATTTCACTCAAAGCACACATCCTTAAACACAAAAACAATTCTTTTTGATTCACTCATTTAGGGCTATTTCTTTCTCATAATTTCTTTGATCTTTAGCAACTTTTAAAATAATAACATTATTTAAACACGTAATAGTTATTTAACTCCGGAGGGAAATCTCCAATGTACTTGAGTTTCTGATAGCATAATTGTTTCCATGACATCAGTGTTGAAATTCTTAAGTTTTACCTAGTGCTAGTGAGATGGGTAGTCTGGGGGTTAATTTGTGTTTGAACATTAGTTAGAAATTGTTCTTATGACGGAAGAACCTCATGTCCACATGCATTGTGAGCATGAAAAAATCTGGCTTTAAACTGCTATTTTTTTATTAAAATCTTGTCTGTAGCTAATACGTAAACCCAAAGCAGTCACATAGCAGGTTTTAGTTTTGATAGCCTTCTTTGTAATGTTTTTGCAGGCATTCTCTTGGAAGAAAATAGATCTATACTACCATGGATGTCTGATGAATGTTGGTCGATACTATCTGTTAATAATACTGGCCAAAACGACCGAAAAATTAAATTCATTCTCCGATATATGATCAAGCACTTAATTTTAGCTGTTTTTCAGATTATCTTCAGAAAAACTGCATTTAAAGGCACATGTATTTCAAAATCATATTTACTCAATTTTTGTGGTAAAGATTTTTTGTTTGTTTGCTTTTAATAATGAGATTGTATTCCTATCTATTGATCTAAGAAAGGAGAAATCCTTTCCTAAATGTCCATCATTTCAATAATCACTCATGACTTTATGTAATTGTTCATTAATGACAAAAAAAAAGAAATTCTTAATCACTACAAGTGTGGAGGGCTGGGGTTTCTATTGGAAAAACTGTAAAAATGCTACAATCCAGGCCTCTGTAACAATACTGCCTTTCAGTTTAGATTCCTCTTGTTTTGGGGATTTTTTACATACTATTCTGAGCTGACAGGAACATGAGGGCATGTAAGTGGTCTAGGTTTTTCTACTGGTATAAGTTTTCTTTATGTGATATATTGGAATTCTTTGGAATGCTGTATTTCCAGCAATTAGATTAACCAAGATCACACTTATCGTCATGCAGAAGTGATTGTCTCAGATCAGTGGATTTGTGAACTAAAGATATGCACTTTACTGTGAAAGTTCAGAAAAGAATTGCACCTTTTTTTGCCATTAATATTTGAATAGAAATATTAAATTTCAAAGTTGCATTTTTGCTGGCTTGGCAGTGAGGAGACAAAGGATGTTGGGAAGGCTTAGTGTGCCACAGAGTCTACAAAGAGTTCGCAGCTTCTTTATTCCAGGAACGCATTTCTAACCCTTATTTTGACCTTATGCTCCTAGATCTCTTGTATCTGCATGTAAAAATCCCTTTGTTTTAAGATCTTTGCCTCTCTTTAACTTGAAGGCTCATTATTTCTGTCTTTTGAAATTGCTTTCCCTGTTTAAGAGGCACTGGAAACTATATTTCACTAGACTACCTCATTCAGAAACAGGCAAATATAAATGTTTTTATTATAGTTCTAGGAACAAACATTGTTTATTTAAATGACTTCATTCTTCTCTGAATATAAAACAGCCCTTTAATGTTATCTCTTTTGCATTTCTCTTGAGCAAATCTGATTTAATTTATGCTAAACATAATGGGACACCTGTGTGTACTGGATAAAAACTAGAGTTTTATCCATATTAGATGGAGAAATGTCACATCCTAAGCACAGAAAACAAGCAGCAAAGCTCTGGAGTGTCTTTTAACCTTTTTGTTGTAATTTTGGAATTAAGAAATTTCTGAAAACAGAAATATGTATGACAGCTATAGCAGGTAATGAGTGACCAATAACGAAAAAAGTATAAAGAACAGAATTTCTATGCTGTATTGCCAAAGCATGAGATAAATTTTTAACCAGTTTCTCGTGGGTACTGAAGTCCAACCCATGTAATGAACATAATGGATAGACTGCAATATTAAGAATAAAGTAATTGACTTCTGATTACTTTGTCAGTCTCAGAAATAGTAGATTGGAAATGTCATAAATTGTTGCACTGACTGTGTATCAAAGAAAGATTATAACAGAACCATCTGACAGTTTTTGATTTTTCAATGAGAAAGTGATCTGAGGCTTTTTTAAGAGTAGAATATTCAATATTTTGAAATTTCTTAGTTTAGATGCAAGAAGAAGGGATAAGTGTTAGATCTACAGGTATGGAACCAGCTATAAGTTGTACTAATAATGCAGTTCTTTGAAGAAAGACTGCAGTTTTAACTTCCAATTTTGGGATTTTTTTAAGCCTCCTTTTTCTGGCCTTTTATTTTTTTTCCTATTTTTGGGTCCATTGTACTGTTGAAATCATATTCCTATATTATCTATACAGGGGTACCAGCAAACACCTTAGGAGAATTATGTGTAAAAGAACGGTGATGGGATAGAATTTCACAGCTTAAATATAAGATAAAGTATGACAATTTATTTAAGAGGGCATACCAACAATAAGGAAAAAAGCCTGACTTTCCGAATGCATCTGTGAGTCAACAATTTAATCTAGGCTGAGAAAAATTAAATATGACCCTAAGACATACCACATGTGACGTATCTCCACTGAAGATCAGGGACTACAGCCTCTATTAAATATAGAATTAATAATTTCCTTGTAATATTAGTTTCTTAGGAAAAAAGAAAACATAAAATAATCAGCCTGTCTTATAGGGTGAAATTAAAGCAATAGAAAGCTGAGTTTGCAGAAGTATAAGGGAGGTATTGCTTCTGTAACTACTGCAAATGTATATACATCATGGAGGGCAAATAGCTACATAAGGAAAGGAACAAAGACTGCATCAAAGCAAATAAGCACAATTATGTGCGGGCTGAAAACTGCAGAAGGTTTCTACCCATCAGAGAGAGAGCTTACAGTCCCAAATAAGTGAAGTAAAAGCCAAGAAGGTTATTTGTTGTTAAAAGGGAGTTGAAGAAATCTACAAAAGGCAGTATGAGATGTGGTCAGCTGCGAAGGAAGTTGTCTGAGCCCAGTGCAAGGGACCTGCCTTCTGATCCTGTAGTGGTGGGTCAGTGTAATCCTACAGGCTGCTGTGTACTTCTCAAAAAGAGGGACATCATAATAACACTTTTTGCGGTTACAGAGGCTTGACTGTGTCAGAAGAACAAAGTTAAGATGTTTTAAAGTGAAAACATTTCTTGTGGCTCATCCTCAGTGATGGAGAAAGGCACTATGAGGAAAAGATGGAGCTTTTCCATGTATATACTATTAGCTGTCTCAATTTTTTCTTATTGCCATTGCTCTTTGGAGTCCCCTTAGTGAGGACTTGTTGATGAAATTTCTATCTGTTGTAATGGTGAGTACACAGAACACTGTATGGGGGAAAAAACTGAATTTCACATAGAAAAAGGCTGTAATTGCATCTTTCCCTACCCTCTCATCCAGAGCAAAGTTTTATTATCAGCTTCAATGAGAAGCAGGTGGATACCAAGCTCATTAGAAGTGGGGCTGCAAACAGCTGCTTTGGAAAGGAAACTAAATAGAGAATATAAAAAAGAACAGCATTGTAAACAACAAACTGAAACATTGTTTGAGTGGGATCAATACCTGAGGTTGCTGGATCCAGCAGTGTTAAGGAGAAACACAGATTTCAGTTCATAAAGTTTATTAGCTCTTCATTCCTTTTTACTTCGAAGTAGTAGTAGGGGATTGATCAGTTGCACTTGGAAAGATGGACAGAAATGAGCTGGCTTGCCCCAACTACAGCTGTGGGTGGTTGCAGCAATGAGAATAGGCATCTACTCCAGTAACAGTCTGGTCTCTCACCATCTGGCCTTTTGGCTCTATAATGTGCTGACACTGCAGCATCTTTGTGAACCAGCTGGCAAACACTGCTTTGGCTTCCACCTTCCTCCCAGGAACAGAATCTGTCAGTTTCCAAGAGTGACAGGAAAACACAGATCTATGCTCTAAAGCCACTAAGATGTGCTAGGACAACTCAGTTCCTAATATACTTTCCAGAGCTTTTGGGACTCACTTCTACAGCTCAGCCTGTATTTTCAGTGGGTATATTAAAAGAATGCTACAATGCAAAGCTGAGATATAAAGAAAAGGTAAGTTTTCGTGTTAAAAACAGAGATAAGAATGAACCTGGAGTATGCAGAGTTTTTTGGGTGGGTGGGTAGGGTTTTTTTCATTTCTGCCAGTAACTCAGTGTGTGTCTCAGAGAGAAACTATGGCCAAAATCAGCATAGCAACTTCAGGCATCAAAAGACATGATCTTGTTTTCAAGGTTCAGAGCATCTACAGTACCAGTTAACATTAAGATGAGCAGCACACTTTCAATTTCTCAATAATAAATAAGAAATATCTCATGGGGATATTATAAAGCTTAATTAGTTAACAGTTAAATTTTCTTCTGTGTTTCCCCTTACTTCTTCAAAGTAGTTTTACAATCTCTCAAGAGATTCATAGTTGGGAAATACATGTTAATGACAAAATTTTACCAACTGAACCAAGAATACACATGGCCTAGCTCAGAGTAAATGCTTGCTCCATCCTGCCTATGAACAGGCTCATTAAACAATGCTCATGTTGTCTCTCACGTGGAACTTGAGATGCAGAGAGGCTTGCTTATAACACACACAGCATCGTACTCAAGTACATCAAGCTCAGTGAGGACTCTGTGCGATATTCAAATACTGTCGTTCTCCTTTTTCAACTGAGAAAAAAATCAACTGCATTGTCCAGATTAGGCAAGTATTTTTATATCAGACTAAAGGACAATTTTCTTCATCCTCATCTATGGTCTATATCCAAATCTTCCTAATCAAGAGTAGTTCTGGTTTTAAAGGGTTTTTCAGGCCAAAACCAGTGTTAAAGTTTTATGAAGTTTCTTCTGATGGTTCTTCATTGTCAATTTAGCTGACTGATGTCATTCACTCTATATTCTTTGAATATATCGTTTCTCATCAGACAAAGTGTTTTCCTGTTTCATGTTAACTAGGTACACAATGTAAACAAAAATGTTTAAATCAAATTAATCTTTAAATCAAATCTTAATTAATCAATTAAATTAAATAATTGATTGAAGTCTTGGAACATGTTAAATTGGTTGCTCAAAAGCAGTGATTGCTTTAAGAGGCTGGCACCATTCAATGTATTTTCACTCATTAGCATGAAGAAACTGAACAATATTAGAAGAGATTGAAACTTCGTTATATCAAAATCATAAGGATGATCCAAGGGCTGGACCACAGGCTGAGACTTGGAGGCTGAGACTTGGAGTTGTTCAGCTCGGAGAAGAGAAGGCTCTAGGGAGACCTTTATAGCAGCCTTCCAGTACCTAAAGGAGCTGCAAGAGAACTGGAGAGGGACTTTTCACAAGAGCATGGAGTGATAGGGCGAGGGGAGGATAGACTAAGATGAAGGAGGCTAGGTTCAGATTAGATATTAGGAAGAAAATCTTTACTGTGGAAGTGGTGAGGTGATGGATGCCCCATCCCTGGAAGTGTTCAAGGCCAGGTTGGATGGGGCTTTGAGCAATCTGGTCTGGTGGAACCTGTCCCTACCCGTGGCAGGGGAGTTGGAACGAGATGATCTTTCTGGTCCCTTCCAACCCAAACCGTTCTATGACTGTATGAAAATACCAATGTCTGTAATTCCCACAGAGTAGAAACTTAAGATTTCTGTTGAGCTTAGTGAATAAACGCTCTCTCTGGTCTTCATTGTTTGTGATAATAAGGAATGTTTGTGATAATATTATTGGCCCTGCAGCTTACGTGCTCTAGTGGCTGATACACACTCAGTATTTTGTGCTGTTACATTGGGGAAATATCTTTCTAAATAAAACCACACTCTGATGTTCTAAAGAATGACTGGAAGGACAAATGCGATGTGCTATGTTGGCCTTAAAAAAAATGTGGTGTCTTAACTGGTGTGTGTTATGGGAGGAGGATGTCTAGAAAAGAGTCCAAACTGTACCAGTTTTCCATAATTTAGGTAATATTGTAGGCATAGTAGGAATATGAGTTCATTTCATGGGAGATTGATACGACTTTCTGCACAACAGTTTAAACAGGATGTGACATATTTATCAGAGGCCAATTCACACTACTAAATATGATTAAATTAGAGCAAATTAAATGCATTTAAAAGAGGAGAAGAGAGCTTTTTCTGTGAGTTTTGAATAGATAATCTATTTGTTATGTTGCAATGATTAAATACTGTGACATCAAAAAGTACGAAATATGCCAAATTTTATCTACATCTGGACATGGATAACTACAAAACCAATCTCTAGAAGCACTGGAGAAAGCAATGAAGAAACACATGGGGAAAAATACTTGTCATTCAAAATGTCTGCTCTCACTAATGACTAAGTAAATAAGTTCTTAGTAGGTGAAAGCATTGAAAAGTAAATAAGATGGAGGTAATAATCCACAGGCACAGCAGGACGCACTGAGTAATTTATTATTGACCAAAACTAGCCACAAACAAAGTAAATATTTAATAGTTTTATCTTTTAATTGATGAAGGCTATTCTCTTCAAGTCTACTACCCTTTACTGTTTTTTTCCACAGAATGGCAGTGCTGAATTCTTGCGGAACATTGTAACCATAAAGTCTTAAAAAAATTTAATCAACATTTGGCATAAATCAATTATTGTAATGTATTCAGGTTACTTTTTCCTTCTAGTTTCTTCAGTTATTCAGAGATAAATGTTTCATGACAGCTTCTATTTCTTGAGTTCTGCTTTTTGTCTTTATATGATAATTGAGGCAGTTATGTTTCTATTTCTGTAGAAGACTCACTTGGGGTTATCTCTCTCCCTTTCTCTCTGTAGTTTATGCATTTATGCTTATCCTTATTACTGTTGAGTGTCTTAAATTGGGCTAATCTATATCTAGTAGAATTGTATACTTCATATGAGGAAATTCAGGCATTTTCAGATACCTATCTACACTTGACATAACTTTGCTGCAGCTTGTTTTAGCCTTGTACTCCCCAAAGCCAAGAGATTCTCTCGATTTGCTTGAACATGAAACTGTTTTGAAGCCCTAAAAAACAAGAGAATTTCTACAGATCTATACCTAGAATTTTGTGCAGTATGCCCAGTGAGACCATTACCTGGATCTCATTTATTTCTACTAAGATCAAAATAGAAAAACAACAAAAGAAGAGTGAAGTCCATGGTGCTTTCCCAAAGTTTTCATAAAAGGAAAATGAATGGCAACACATCTCACCAGAATAAAATCTATGTCTCAGGTTCTCCTCTTGCTGGAGAATCTATGAGGAATGTACATAGCTTGAGTGTCTCATGCTGATAGATTACAGATGGACAGAGCACAGAAGGAGCAGCAGATATTACATTGAGAAACTGGTTTTGTTCATGATGTCAAGAGGCTGGGAGTGGGGTGTTGCTTGTGCTTTTTGAAGGGAACTATTTTGAATAGTCTTGAGCTTTCAATAAATTTCCTGTAATGTGCAGCTCTCCTCACTTTTTCATCAGATGCAATTAGCAGATAGAAGTACGAAAAGGTGTGCAGTCTTGTGTGTTACAGGAAATGTATACAAAGGGTGTAGCTGCATAGAGAGTGGAGGGGAGTTTAGGGGAAATAGCACAAGCATGTGCGGACGAACAACTTTAGAAGTGAAAGGATGGGAGGGAGGTGTAATTGGCCCTCAGTCTCCAGTGTGCTCTGCATCCTGCATGGGACATGCTGAGGAATTTAACTGGAGGGAGCCAAAAGAGGGATATTTGTGTATACTAAGTCCTTGCATTAAGATAGCGACCTCTCTAGGGTTCCTACATGGGGAGAGTGGAACAGGAACACCAAGAAAGCAAAAGAAGCAATTCTCCTCCAAAGCACAGTTTACAGCAAGAGGATAATACATTCCTTGCTGTACTGTAACTTGAGGCATAAACTAATCACAGTGTGTCTATTTTGATGTGGCATTTTAAAATTACGTAAAAGTTTTCAAGTGAGTTGAAACTAAAGATTTTCCTCTCAAAAAATTATTCCTTCCCTTCACCTATATATTTAATCACACAAGTATAACATGATATATAAAATTTGATTTCTTGTAAGTTTACTGTAATGTTTAGTCAATTTTAATACAAATAGATACAATTACAACTAGTAAACTTTTGTCTACTGACAAAGGAATTTTATAACAGTAAGCATAGTTATTAGTGAATCCCTTCTTTAAAGACAAAATAAAAACTAAGTACCATAAAACCAGTAACAGATATGTAGAAAAGAGAATTTGTCATAAATCAGCATGCTCTGGGGTAATGAGTTCTAATGCTTCATTTCATAATAGGGGATTTTCATCACATCCTAAATATTTTTGTTTGAATAGTAATAGATCACCATTCATTTTTTCTCTGTGGTTGAATAGCACCTGACCCTGCTCATTCATCAGTGTGAACTGATTAATACTGATTACAGTAGTAATTAACTTCACTGGAGACTGTATGTATACCTTTATGGTTTCAAGAAAGGGAAGCAACTTCTGTGTTTGCTTAAAAGCTTCTTAGAATGTCTTTTAAGTTATACCTTTGTAAGTCCAAAAGGTTTGATGCTACTAGGGAAAGTAAGGGCAAGCCCAACTTTTAGACTTCCTAATGGATAAAACATTAAATGAAAGATGAGTGATCCTTCTTTGATATATTCTGAAAGTCATTCCAATTCTAAAATCTTCCAAAACCAGCCAACAGAAGTGTTCAAATAATTCTTTACATGAGATCACAAGTTTGTCAAGCCAGCAAAATGTAAAAAGTATTAAAAAAAAAAAGATACCAATCACGAAGTTCTTTTCTTCAAGCTTTGTAGAGAAAAAAGAGATGAATAGCCTTTTTATTTTTGATAGGATGTTATGTTATATATTGACACAAAAATTAATAGGTGTGTTGACATTAGGAAGATATAGAAACTACAGAAGTCGTGTACTATACCACGCCTCAATTTTTATTGCTTTTGGCACATGCTGTAATTTGTACCTGCAAAGATTTTACTATTGGCTTGTAGCTTGTCAGTCTCTGCTTGCTTGGTAAACACCTTTCTTGTAACTGGAAATTTATCCAAAGCTTTTTAGAACTGTCTGAAGTTATAATCATAGAAACAAAATGTGCAACAAGCTACCGTGATCAAATTATCAAAATAAATGCTGTAGCATTTCTTGACATACTGAATTCTCCCTCCAGATAGGTGGAAAAAATTAAAGCAGAATCATACTACATTTGTTCTGAAGTATCATTTTAAACAAGTAAAACTGTGTATTGGTTCTTCATATGGGTATCCTCTGAATGGTAGAAAAATTGATGACCAAACCCTGAAAAAGGCCACGGAAAATATTTATTGTGAGCAGCATGCAGCATGCACCCTTCTCATCCTAAATGGGATGCTGCAGTCTGCTTCTGCTTTCTGTTGACCTGTTAGAGAGGTATCCCACTATTCTGAGGAAAAGGCTTATGTCAAAACTGTTACATGATTTAATAATGTTCCTAATTGCACATAAAATTCACCTTGAAATAATTGACAGGTTCCTACACCTAAGCCATGGTCTGGCTCTCACCATTACGCAGCTGCCCAGCAGTGCTGCTCAATGGCAGTATGGTAACTGTCCTTAACTTTGACACGGCCGGGGAAAAGGCACCTTGCAGGAAAGAGACAAGGGAGAAGGGACATCTGGAAACTATCCTGTAGTGTTCTTGGAAAGGACCAGTTTGATTATCTGGCCCAACTACTGGTAATGTTTGTTCATAACAGTGAAATATTTTATATCTCTTTTGCTACTTTTGCATCATAATTTCCTATGGCTTCTGCAGTGAAGCAGCTGTAAAAGGTGGTAAGAAATCCTTAACATGATGTCTGATCTCTTTCGAAGTCATCCTGTAGCAATTTTCAGCAGGGCCCAGCTCATCTCTCAGATGAAGTTTGGAGACTGAAGGGAAATTAGAAGCATCTGAAAATGGATTGTCATGCTCTTCCATACACAGTAAGTTACCATTCATGAAGTCTGACAAATTACATCTATTTTATATTATTAAAACAGTGAGTTACACCTGATTTTCAAACTGATTTCAGTATGTTTCCACTCTAAACATAAAAGAAAATGGGCTTATATTCTTGTAAGCATCTGGGAGAGATAAGCTCATATGCTTAGTGTACCTGAAAAAGCCATGCTGCCAGTGCTATTAAAAGAAAAATAGGAAGAAGTTGTCATGTGCACATTCCACTTGTACAGTTACTGTCAAGACTTATTTCTCTGTTTTTATTTAAGAGTCTCATTTAGCTCATTTAGAATGTAGTATACCTTTCTGTTCAAAACTATTGCTTCATCTTTATAAAGTGATACTAAGACTGCAATCCTAAGTACTGACTGGAAAACCCAATAAAAGAAATATTTTGGCAGTTATGCACCATATTTTTTTTTAAATTGCCATATACTCAGTAACATCATGACAAGCTGTTAACAGAATGAATTGAAAACATATGGTAGCCTTGTCATATTTAACACATTCATCTGTCATCACATTCTGCTATCATTTAATCCATTATATCGTGTTTGTAAAGTCAGTACAAATTATATATACTTATATATATATGTATACTAATTATAATTTCAAGGCTCTTTACCAGCCAGAGTACATTGCCCTTATAATACTGTTTTGGTTCCTAGGCATTGCATGCTCTGTCACTGATAAAGAAGTCAGCATATAATTTTTGAAAGTTCATGGTGTACTTAATTTGTTTGACCAGTACTACCAAAGCCTTAGAAGTACAAATATTTGTTATACTTGTATAATGTGAAAATATTTGTTATACTTGTATAATGTGAAATGATCTAAATTTATTAATTGATAAAATTAGTCATGTTAGCTTCTTAGAATAAGCCAGACATAGCTGTGTTTCTTAACACACAGTCCTTTTTTCCTCCAGTGGAAAAACAAGTCTAAGAACACTATTTACATGAACAGAAAGGTACATTTATTTCCTAGTTATGGACATATTAACTAAAAAAATACAATTAAAGCAAATGAAATGACTGTCAAGCATAAAGCTTGAAAAACCGATTCATTAAATTTTTCGTTTCTCACTCCTCTTCTGTCTGGACTCAGTTATATAGATTCTGTTATTTACAAGAAAACAAAACAGATTTGCTGTAACTCCACCACTTTTCTTTGATTTTTGCCTTTGAGTTGCACAGATAGGAAATACAGTTCTGGGCTTCTCATTGCAAGAAGG
Organism: Rhagologus leucostigma; assembly: GCA_013397725.1. Lineage (NCBI taxonomy): Eukaryota > Metazoa > Chordata > Aves > Passeriformes > Rhagologus > Rhagologus leucostigma. The sequence goes on from VZTD01004799.1 coordinate 2,886,067, forward strand.
ACATTGAGGTGCTAGAGTGTGTCCAGAGAGGGGCAACGGAGCTGGTGAAGGGTCTGCAGAACAAATCTTAATGAGGAGCAGCTGAGAGAGCTGGGATTGTTCAGTCTGGAGGAAAGGAGTCTCAGAGGAGACCTTATCATTCTCTACAGCTGCCTGAAAGGAGGCTGTAGACAGATGGAGGTCAGTTTCTTCTCCCAAGCAGCAAGTTATAGGGTAAGGCGAAATGACCTCAAGTTGGGCCAGGGAAGATTTAGATTGGATATTAAGAAAAGTTTCTTCACAAAAAGAAGAATTGGAACAGGCTGCCCAGGGAAGCTGCTGAGTCACTATCCCTGCAGGTTTTTAAAAGATGTGTAAATACGTCACTTAGAGCCATGCTTTAGTAGTGGACTTGGCAGTGGCTTTTAACAGCTGACTTGATGATTTTAGAGGTCTTTGCCAACATAAATGACTCTATGATTCTATACAGTGTAATTGATTCAGCACTGAAGTCAGGAATGGCAATTAAATTACTTTTTTGTTTCTCAGTACAAGGGAGGTGGAAGTAATATTAGTCTTAGCATAGTACAAATTAATTGTGAAAAACCCTTTTAAGTCTTCAGATATAAAAGACTTTGAACTTTAGGGTAACAACAGTTCAGGCCTCTTGCTCTGCAGTTGTGTTTATCAGGTAGTATGATTTATATATGAATACTTGCCAACTTGTACATTTCTGCCAACAGAGCAAAGACAAGAATTAGATAGAGCACTCTGTATCTCATCTAACAGGTGTGACCATGCTCTCCTAGTCCATAGGATTCAGGCTGTTACTGTCAGGCTGAGTCAAATGTTTACCCAATGCCAAACTTGTTTTGAAGCACCAATGACACCTGAAAAAAAATAGCTACCATCTGTAGGTAAACACAATATGAAGACCTACATTTAATTTCTTGTTTTGTACTCACTGCACAAGATGTTTTAATGCTGAATGCTCACGTATTTTTCTTGTCCATAGTTTAAGAAACATAAGAGTAATGCAGCTTATTCCACTAGGTTTATTACTATGATTCAATTTTCCTCTGGGAACTTTATACTGGAATCCTCGCCTAAAATCCTATCATTCATTGCATCTTATTCTAAGCAACTGCCCAGATGATTGTACATATTTAATGTAGGCATATATGTACACACACCTATATATCTCTATGCACTCTGTATAGCTGTATCTATAACTATTTTTGGAAAAAAATGCATGACTCATTTCTGGTTTTCTGCTTTTAATTCTTCTTTATCTATTTTGCCATCAGGAAGCTGTTCTGTTTCATTACCGCACTTAGAGACAAATCTACAGATTTTATTTAATATGAAAAAGCAGAGTTACAGATCTCTTGTCTCATTTCTGTCCCCTGGGCTATTTCTGCCAGAAAACTGGACAGCAGCACAGATATATCTGAGACATCAGGGAAGAAAGAGTTTCTGTACAGTCATGGACAGCCACATGAGGGAGTCTGACCTGTATCATTTTATCTACTTCAGCATAAATCATTTATTCTTTATTCAACAGCATTTAAATAATGTAGAATACATTCTCTCTTCTTGTACTTGCCAGGAAAACCTCCATTTAGCATCTCTTGTTTAAAATGTAAGTAATAATCTGAACAGAAGCCAGGATGCCATATGACTATCTTTTTAGGGTTTTTCTCCAAATTTTTTGGAAAACAGAGTAGGGAATGGAAGCATGGTCATTATCTTTCCTGACCCCTCCTTTCTCCTCCAAGAGGCTGAAGAATAAGCACATATCATCTCTTTTCCAGACTGACTTCATATCTTGAACATCACACCTCATATATTTTTCCTTCACCAATATAGTAAACTGAATTGATGTTCATTATAAACATGATAATGGATGTGCATGTAAATGGTCTGAGTTCTGCAAACACTGTGATCTGAACTATTTCCAACCTCAGGCTTTTATTCTGCTTGGGGACTGAAGTGTCTCGGTATCATAGATATGTGTGCAGAAAAGTAATTTTAACAAGTTTCTGTAGTAATAGAGATCTCTGCAATTCTCACAGTAGCTGGGATCTTCGGGCTGGTAATGCATTTACAGATAGAAAATAAGTAGGGCATAACTGGAAAAGGCTGTGAAAATTAATACAGTGCAGTAAAATGAAAACTTGTGCATACATCTCCTCTCAGCTCTGCTTGCTTTGAAATTTTCAAAAGAATTTATGCCTCCTTCCTCTGATCTTGTCATTCCTTCGCTTTGAATTCTCTTTACAATACCATGTACCATCTTTTCTTCTTGCTGTTTAATCTCAGCCCTCCTGATATTCACTAAGTTGCTAGCTAACAACATTGTTCTTACATGCTTGATAGATACTTTTATTCTTTCTCCCATGCTGTCTTTTTGTAGCTGGGGGACCATCTTGATTATAAAATAGAAAGTCCCTTGATTTGTTCCTGCAAAATTGTTTCAAAATTCCTCTTATTTGCATTGTATCCAATAAGCAAATAATGAGTAGACAGATGGTGAAAAAAAGAATTTACTTTTATATAGTTAATAAAACAACAAGGAAATATATCTAAGGCAAAATATAAAAGATATAGTTAAAAAGCTCCTTGCACTTCCATGTGAGAATTTTTTTACATTTTGTTACTTCACTTCCTTCATGTTGCTATAATGTAATCAAGATTCCTTTTTTATTGGTCCTTTCAAAGAGAAGAAGCCCAGCAGTAAATCCTCAGGTTTAATTTGTCATGCGTGCTTTTTCAGAAAGTACCATTTGCTTACACACCTTGTGTGCGTCTACCCCTGCCTGAGCCTGACCACCACTGACTGTGTGATGACACATCTTCCTTCAGTTTCTGGTAATGCAAAAGCAGTCAGTGGAGCCACTGCTGGGAATCACTGGCTGCTTGATGACTACCTATGTTATACAACACAATTTCTCCTGACCAGCTGGTGAAATCAAACAGGCTGCTTTCTGGCCAGGGAACAAGAAAGGGCATCCTTCTTTTCTTGATTTACCCATTTGCTTTTTCCTTTCTTTCTACCACAGGCAGACTACTTGCTTTTTTTTTTAAAAAAAGCCCACTAAGTGAGAGACACAGAAAAAATACGCAAAGTGAATATCAATGGGAAAACATCAGTTCCCATATTTTTAACCACACGAGTTAATGTTTGATCCATTGTGGTGGTGAGGTCTGTCTGTTCTCTGGAAGGTTATTACCTTCTACTGTCAAAATTTATAGGCACATACTAAAGCACAAAGAAAACAAACACCTCAGGCAAAGTCATATGTAAAGCCTATTATTTCTAAGTCTATATTTTAATATTTCTAAGTTTTCACTTGTAATCCCAGATTTTTTAAAAGAAAATAAATATTTGAGAAGACTGTCCTTAATAAGAATTCATTATTCTTAACAAGAATAGATGAATGATAACTTACTGATATTCAAGAAGACCAAGAAAGCAAAAAAAAAAAAAATCTAGAGACTAATCCAATCTTGCCAAGAAATGTTTAATGATAAAAACAATCTACAGCTCATAAGTAAATGGAACAGCAAATAGTTTTGATGTTATTGCTAAAAAATATTTTTCACTGTAAAGTTATAACATTTTCATTTAAAATTGTAACATCTTTCTGGCAAAGGGAAGACTGAAGAGTAGACAGCGTACCTAAAAAAGATAATGTAGAATTGCAAAAAAGGAGTTGGAATTGGATGTTAACAGGCCAGAAAAATATGGTGCCTCTTTTTTTTTCCCCCATGAATCTCAGGGTAATAGTTCAAGATATAATGCTTTTTCCGCAAATATTAATATAAGTTTTGTTATTGATTTTAAATGGAAGAAAACCAGATTCTGCTGTAAAATTAGTGATTCAATGGCATTTTTTCTGCTTCTCTGTTAGATCAGGCACATCATGGGTTTAATGAAGACATCCCAAAGAGGAGGATGCTGGTAGGTACCACATAGAAGGCTGTCAGTAATGAAGATCTGTATTGAAAAAGGGCATAGGGTCTTAGTTATTGCTGAGTGTCATCCTGGTGGGTTCTTGGGCAGATCAGGATATTTGCAATATTTAGCTAATGATTACTAGCAATGTCAGGCCAGCATCTTACTGGGAGCTGACATGGAAACTGACATGCTGCATTTGTTACTGATTTTAAACAGAAGAATATCAAGTTCTGCTGTAAAATTAGTGATTCGATGGCATTTTTTCTGCTTCTCTGTTAGCAGAAACACATTATGGCTCCTTACTAGGAATCTTAAATAGGATCTACACAGTCTCCTTGAAGGCAGAAGTTATTTCTGTGTTAAAAGTGGATATCTGAGTAATAGGAAGGGTTTCCTGAAATTTCTGTAGTCATCTTCTACATGCAGAGAAAATGAATTGCACTTCGTGTTAGCTGCTTAGGGAAACTGGTGGGAAGTCGGCAGGAATGAGATATAGACTGCAGACCATGGGTGCAGTAATCTCATCCCAAGGACTTGTTCCCTTGCCATTCCGCATTAACTTCTGTGATGCCACGGGATGCATTCAAAAGCTGTGGCGAAATATGGCCAGGGAATTTGGGCCCAGTGATGCTGAAGGAAGTGGACCCTGATGCTGTAGACTGGACCCTGGAGAGGAGACCTCTCTGTCCTGGTCCCTTTCTGGTTGAGGTGGCTTTCACAGGGGCTTCAGGCAAGTTCTTCATGGAGTTACTCGGCACTTGGATAAGGATTGCAGAATTTTCTGTGAAACAATAACTGTGAGCAAAGAGTTTGCATTTTGTTTAAGCAAAAGGGCTGCTTATTTCTATAGGCCATGGTAAAATACAGATTTTTTTTGCCTGTTTACATAATATTTTCATGCATATATTAATCACAGCCATTATAAAGCATTCATGAAGTTTATCCCAGGAAGTGAGAGCAGGTTTTTATAATATTCCTCACTTATATACAGGCAATACTTGAAATCACATCTCTGGAATATTTTTTTTATACTAAAATGATCTTTTTACTGAATCTTTTTTATTCACCCTATAGGATAATTTCAGTCTAAAAAGAGCCTCCTTTTCTGCTACAGTAGTCATCCTGCAGTCATATTCTGCATTTTCCCATAGGAGAAGATTTTCTCATATAGGAACAGAGCTAAAGTGATCAATGCTTTCTGAAATGATGAGGACTTCAGCCGAGCTTACAGGTGAAGGACCATTCCCACAGGGTGGCATGAGCAGACTTTGCCAGTCAGTTGGCTCTAGGATTGCAGAATAAACCCTCAGATGTGCTGAAGAATGCGTGTGGAGTGAAGCTGTCTGATTTTGGGGTAGCTGATGAATGTCTTCATCTCTGCAGACATTTTCAAGCCTAGCTGTGGGGCTAGCAGAGAAGCAAGGAATCTGAACAATCATCTCACAACAGCCTCAGCAGAACTAAAGACTGTTGTTAGCCCATCTTTTTGCCAAAAAGAAAAGAATAACATACTTATGTCAGAAATCATCTGAGTCAATATGCTTCAGCTCAGTATCCCTGAGACAAAATTTTCAGAAGATATGTGTTTGTTTTGCTATTGTGCATTACTCTGTCAGAGCAAAAAGTATTTCAGAAAAGAACGGTTATTTCCTGTCTATCCCTTCCTACACAAAACTGTTATTTTATCTTGTTCTCTACTTTTAAAAAGCTCTACATGACTTAATTATAAATATCTCGAAGTACATATATTGTCATTTGAAAATGCAATCTTTTTTTGGCACTCATTCCACTATCAAGGTATAAAATATTAACAGTATGAGCAGTTTCCAATTGCTTTCTTGGCTTTAAGAATGTGTTTTTAATTTCTGAGTAAGGGGAAGAAAACAAGTGCAAGGGAAGTTGAAGGTTTTTTCCTAAAATAAAAAAGAAAAAAAAGGTCAAGTAAGCCATAGGAGTATCCTAATATGATTATTCTGACATTTTCTGACTCATAGTCTACTGGGTGTTCATTCACCTCTTGCAACTTGAAAGTGTCCTTGAGATCTGTAACTTCATCTACATGCCAGTCTGCCAAGTCTATGCTCTTTAAAGTGGAATTTTCATTTATGCCAAGAGCTGAGCTGCACGGGGAGTAAAAGTCAGGAAATATCAGAACTTTAAAGGATATGAAAGAATAGAATTGTCTTTGATTTGACACTAAAAATTAGGACTTGAGCTCTGTATGATCTGGCATGCGTGGTGGGGGTTTGGGCCATGGGGTTCAGGCCAGAAAATAGAAGTAAGATTTTTATTCCTGAGAAAATTATGTGATAGAAAAGCAAAGTACTTGTTGGGATTGCTTTCAGCTTTCTGAGGAGTTCCAATCTGATTGAGCAGCTGTGGGAACTAAAGGGTTTAGAGTAGAGAGTCACAAACCAGCAAGAAGTATGGCTATGGGTTCCTGCTGACCTTCTGTAACCTGAGTGTGAGGAGGCGGTTCTACAAAACTGAAAAATGATGATGAAGGTTTTATTTGTTCTCATCTGCTCCCTGTCAGTTTGCCTTTTGAAACAGCTGCTTTCCTCATGTAGCCTGACTTAGTTGAAAAATTGAGTGGCCCCACATATAGCTCTGATTGCTTACAGGCAAATTATAAACTTATCAACCCAAACACAGCCTGATTAATAAAATTATATTACTGCTACAGATCCTGTTTGCAGAACCTGAGCTGCATTAAAATTCAGAGGACATGACTTGGGATTGCTATCAATGGAATAAACAGCAATACTTCTATGGAGGCTGTCTGCAGCCTGAAATTTACAATATTCTTCCATTTTTCTAATCTTCAGAATGAATCCCTGGTTATTGATTACACACTGAAATTCAACTTACGACCCTCCCCCATTAAAAGCTTATCTTAGTCTTTACAAAGGTGTTTTTAAGTTGCTTTCATTCTCACAGGCTTGCTGCAAAAGCCTGCTTATTGTCACTGACATATACAGAAAGGTCAGTCGATGTTTGTAATGAAGATGTGCATTTATCAAAGCAGATTACTTGCACCTCGTTTGCAGTAGGAAGGTAAACGCAGGTTTCAGAAGGACAAACATCACCACTTCCAACCCCTCCCATCACCAAACCATCAAAAGTCTAGATCATAAAATATCTCTCTCTTCTACAGTTGTCTCTGGTTATAAAGAAAATTGACATGGACATCCACTTATATTGAAGCAGTATGTGGAACAGAAGGCAACTTTCTCAAACATTGCTGATCTTAAAGGAGCCTTGCACAGAGGTAAATAAATGAAAAGCTTCAAATATTTTAGTATGCTATATTTCATTTCAATAACCTTCTAAAACGGCTGTCTGCCATATCTAAACTGCTAACTTTTCCTATTCAGCAGTGATAAATGAAAAGTTTAGTGTAAATTTTAACACATTCTGCATGCACACAGTGATCAAGTGTCTGAGAAATCATTTATTCCTACCACTTAGTACAGAGGAGTATTTAGTTGAAATATAGAGTTACTTTGCACAAATAAGTGGAAAAATCAATTACGAATATCAGTAAGGACAATTTTAAAATAGCCTATATTGAGGGGTGGGTTATGTACACATCCATAGTGGTATTTAAAAGATATGTGGATGTGATACTTAGGGCCGTGGTTTAGTGGTGGATTTGACAGTGTTAGGTTAATGGTTGGACTTGATGATCTTAGAGGTCTTTTCCAACTCAAACATTTAAAAATATTTTATATACATGATCATATGAAAATCTATGTGCAAATCACTGTCTTGTGCATGATATGCAATGTTAACATTTTATGAAGCTCTAGCTGAACATGTGACTTCTTCTCTCATTCAAGTTTCACCTCCTTCCTTTTGCTGTACCCTCTGATCCATCACTGCTTTACTTCTAACATTACACCGCTCAAATGAGCCTCACAAACACATGCTTGAAGAGTGAAATTACACAAGTACATGGAAAACCTGAGAGGTTTTCTTTGTTCATTTTCCACATGAAGTTTTTTCACATCTGGTGTATGTGGAAAGAAATATATGGTCTGTAACCTCAGTGTCTAGAAAGCTAAGAATAAATAGAATTTGATTTTAGACCAGGGCATAATCTTTCCCTTGCCTTCTGTTGGAAAAAAATGCCATTAAATTATTTAGAAGATTCAGGTTCACTGGAACATTTCACCATTTACAATATATAGCTGAACTTCTGTGATGAAACCAAACAACATCTAGCAGGCTCAAAATGTATGGTTCATTTCCCTAATTTAAGAATTTTCTTCATTTAAATTTTAATTCAGTTCTAAAAATTCAACAGATGAAAACAAACCTCATAACTGGTGTGAACATTTGGTTTTGGATTGCTTGAAACTGCATAGACTTGCCTCTACTTTTCTCTCTGCGGTCTTTGTCAGATTTTCTTACCTTAGTTTGTTTAACTTCTAATTACATAGATGATAAAAACCGTTCCCGTGAGAAAAATGCCTGAGTTAAATGAGCATGGTATTTTCTATGAAAAGCTGCAGACAGTAAATGATGGGGGACAAAAGGAGACAGTATTAGAATAAACGTAACTTTTTGTTGTGCTGTGTCACATGAACTCTACCAAATCAGCATCCTAGAGAAGAAAAGCAGAGGACACAGCAGTGCTATACTGCCTGTCAACTGAAGGAAGAGACTAAAGTGAATTCTTTTGTTGCATTCATGTGGAAATGCTGAAAGAGAGAGCTGGCTTGTACACCTGGGCCAGCACATTGCACATACACAAGTTACAAGGTGTGAGGGTGGCCAGACTCCTTATTTCTCTTTTTCTGCATACCACAAAGTTTTTTAAAATCAGGGAATATACAAATAACCTTGACTGGTGCTGTCACACCTCAGTGACTTAGATCTTTTCTCTTGTCTTTGATACTTGCATCCTGCTGAGTTCTTTTACCCTTCCAGATCTTCACTAGCGGCAAACTGATATGACACTCCTGTCTTGATCTGGATGGAGCTTCATCATTTACATCAACTGAGGATCTGATAGCTTCAAGCTGGACAGTGTCATACTTCTCCTGTAAGTGCTGTTAAGACAAGACGACTATTAAAATAAGTAAAGGATGCAGGATATGCATCTCGTATTACAAATTCCAGGGTAGGTGTAACCTCTATGGTTTTGTTGAAATTATTTTGTCTTACAAGTATTATATATTTGTTGCTGAGAGGGTTTTTTAAGGTATGTCAGACTACAGTATAAATATTTAAATATTGATAGAACCTCAGTCTGTTATCTCATATAAGAATTTTCAAAGGTCACTATTAAAACTTGATGAACAGGAGACTCGTACACTCACCGGAGAGAGGTTAATCTCTATTCCTTGAGGTCTGACTGCTAAAGAAGTGCAGTCAGTGTTGTAGCTCCACCACCAAAGCAGCCGGGGTGAGGAGAAGGTCTATAGTGGTCCATCTTGGCAAGGGCCATCTGAGATTCCAAGGCTATTTTAAGGCCAAGGAAATAGGAGATAAAGGCCAGAGAGGGTGTTGGTTTAAGGAGGCAAACATCACAGAGATCTCCGGGAATGCCATTTCACTTGCTTTATCCATCACTTTGCTAAGACAAATGATGTTGAGAGAAACAGAGTAGAAAAGCAGATTAATCATGAACACTTTTTAGTAGCCTTAACCTTGTCCTTACTCACATACTATTTCTTTGATAATATTTTTGATTTCATACCTTTTCTTGAATTAGTTTTATTCTTTTTTTTAAATCTTTATATCAGTGATAAGCCAAAGGCTGACTTCAATGTAAGAAAGGAGTGAATATTCACAGAACAGTTGACTAGACATGTCAAGAGCCATTATAACAAAAATTTGAAAAATGCCATAAGGTGCTTTCTTAAAAAGAACATCCAGGTGTAAAAGGATAGGCTGGAAACACCTCCAGTATTTGGTGACACTATAAGCAGGGGGCAGAGGTGTGAGCACTTTCTCAGTGGGAGTGACAAGATGCTTCAAATTTGTATTACTTGTCTAGACGATTGTGCATTGACACAGCCTTACTTTTATTTCTTAGATAATCTCTAAAATCAAGCTTCTCAGAAACATAAATGTTGTATGGCAATGTAACATGATTAATAATGAATGCCAGTTATTGAGGATATTTTGTTATTTAGTTTGAAAGAGAAGAAATGATCATTCAATCTGAATCACGATTAGACATGGGCTGAAAATTCACATCTATCAACACCAGCCAACCTATGGTTGTCAGGAGCAATTATTGTTGGCTTGTTTTCTCTCTTTTCTTTTGTCATTGACTTTCCTACCAGTTCTGTCCTCTAAATGCTATGGAACAAAAGGTATAATTTTCTTGCAACTCCACATCGCCCTTCAGTTCAAAATCTAACATAAAATCTTAACTTTCCAAGCCCAATTTCAAACAATTCCACTACCATAATTAGTGTACTTGTGGAGAAGTTAGGGAAAGCTGAAGAAAACAAGAAAAAAAAAAAGGACTATTTCCAAGAGAGTGGGCTGGTATTGATTGATTTGTACTACGTATTTATGTTCAGTGTGGTCTTGTTTCTCCATTCATTTTTCTTCCCTGTTCAAAAGTTTTGCCTCTATGGTAAAACCAGTACATTTGGAGCATAATGAGAGACAAAGTGAGAACTGAGAGAGTAAGAAGGAAGAGGTCTGCAAAAGGCTCTGATTTACATTTTCACATTCACACCCTAAGTTAAGATTTGAAAATTCACAAGAAAATTATTTAGACTTCTTCCACAAATCTTTGAGGGAACTTGAAATTTTTAAATGCATATCTGGTGCTTAGACTATTTTTATACATCAAAAACAAACAAACAAAAAGATTTAATACAGTTTGCAGGTCAACATTTGGGAAAGTAAACATTATTTTTTATGCTTCTTCATATTCATCCCGTAGTTTTATTTGGGGTTTCTTTATGGTGCTAAGGACTTTAATCATCTGAATTTCATATATGAGTTCAATGGACAGAATAACCACATTAGCATAATTAAAGTACGTGTATAATGTAAGATCTATAATTATTGTGCAGTACCAGCCTGAGGTTAAATCTTTTTTTATTATACATGGTGCTCAAAAGACAGCACTACTTACTTCAGAGTAAGCAATCCTCTGCAGCTATCACTGCATTTCATGGACAAACTCACTGACTGTTTGCAAGACCAATTTTTTTGAAAATTATTTATATTACAGATTGAGATATTTCTACATTATTTAAATAACTAAATTTATTCAAGTGTTTCTGGGCTTAAAAGTTGGGTATATTTTCTTCTTTTTTAATGTGGAAATAGCTATATAACATAGATCCCTTTCCAATGGGATACTTATCGTTACTAGTGAAATCACCATACCGTCTTGCTTCAAGTACAAAGAACATACAATAACACACATCAAGCAGGAAACAATAGTTGTAAAAATGTTAGCAGCAAAAAAAAATTGCTTTCCCTCAGATTCTTCTAGAACCTTGCCATTTGATCTTACAGTTCCATGATCAATATTTTCTGTCCACCATTGCTTAAAATAGAAAAGGGATGTAATGAGAACAGTGGAAAACAAGTTATAAAAATTTATGTACTGATTAATATTACTATAGTGCATAAAATCACCTAGAATTAGACAATTTCTTATGGCAAAGCTGTTTTGCAGTGCATGAAAAAGGCCAAGAAGGCAACGACTCGTTGGGAAACTGACCTGTTCTGTAACACAAGAAGTAGTTGCACCAACAAATGTTGAATAGTCCTTAGTCAAATGCATAACACTCTGTTCCTATCTAATCCAACCTGTAAGAATTTCCATTTCATCTACAAAACATTTATCTACACATTGGTTATGTAGTTTCAAACAGGGCAAGGGAATTGGCCTTCAAGCCAAAGGGTTAACTCACAGAAGCTTCACAAAAGCCAATCTTTCATCTCACAAAGCTAGAGAAAATGAAGTTCACAGTGTCAAAAACCTCTGGATCTTTTTGGCACAAAAGACAGAGAAAAAAATTCTCAAAGCTTCATTTTCAAAAATTGCATTCTGAGAAGCAAAAATGCTGGCAAAAATCTGGAAGGACATTTGAGGACTGGAAGAAGGCAGTGAAGATAAAAAAAAATACCAGCCTTGGCAGGGGCAAGGAATGGGGACTCAGGGTGCTGGTGTACAACCATCTGGATATGAGCCAGCAGTGTGCTCAGGTGGCCAAGAAGGCCAATGGCTACTTGGCCTGTATCAGCAATAGTGTGACCAGCAGGACCAGGGCAGTGATTGTCCCTCTGTACTCAGCACTGCTGAGACCCTGCCTTGAATCCTGTGTTCTGTTCTTGGACCCCTGACTACAGGAAAGTCATTGAGGTGCTGGGGCTTGTCCAGAGAAGGACAACAAAGGTAGTCAAGGGTCTAGAAATACATGTCCTGTGAGGAGTGACTGAAGGAACTGGGGTTGCTTTATCTGGAGAAAAGGAGGCTCAGGGGGAGCCCTGTTGTTCTCTGCAATTGCTACTTCTCTACAGTCTCTACGTTGCTTCCTACTTGAAAGGAGGCCGTATTGAGGTGGGGTTCAGTCTCTTCTGCCAAGTCTCATGTGAAAGGATGAGGGCAAATGGCCTTAACTTTCACCAGGGGAGGTTCAAATCAGATATTAGGAAATTTTTTTTGACTGAAAGAGTGGTTAGGCACTGGAATAAATTGCCCAGGGAGGTAGAGGAGTCACTATCTCTAGAAGTGTTCAAGAGGCATCTGGATGTGGTACTTGGGGACATTGTTTAAGGGTTGATTATGGTACCTTGAAGGTCTATTCAGACCTTGACGATTTTGTGATTTATGCTTTTTTACACCTTTGTAAACTCCCTACTTCAGTGTTTGTTTCCCTGCTGGCAGAAGTGAGTATTTCAGTTATGTGTAGTATCTCTATACCTGGACATAGTTTCCTGTCCACTAAATATATTTGGAATGAGAAAAAAATACTTGGTAATGAAAAGAGAAATCATAGGAGAAAAGAAGTGCTTCTCTAGGATCTAGTAATGGATTAAAAATCTCTTTGCCATAGTTCAAGTATACTAGTCTACAGTACTTATATGTGGAAAGAGAGTTAGGTGCCAATTTCTTTGTAGATTTTTCTTATCCTATACTTTGTTTAACAGTGGATTTCAGTCTTGTATTATCTTTATTATGACAGAAAAATACTGAATCTGATAAACTTGCCTAGCAAAGTGAGTGTTAATATCCAATACCATTCAATTAAACCCTGCAGAAAAACACTCTTAGAGAGAAGTTGTTTTGTTTTTTTATTACAGAGAAGCAAAAAAACACTGAGATTTCTTTTGGAAATTCCCCCTTTTCTAAAGAAAAGCAAATAAGCTACAGACACTGTCTGTGGGCAGAAGTCTCTTCTAAACATCCATGAAAGTCAAGTCAAATTGGATTTGTCTGAAATGCTTATGGTAATTGTGATTAAATAGAATACTTAAAAATAGACAGAAAGTTTGATTTTTGGAAGAAAAACATTAAAAACACTGCACCAGCACTACTATGAATGTCTTAATCCCTAGTCAGGGGTTTTTTAACTTATCTTCATTTTAGTGTTTTTTTCCTGGCCATGACTTAGCTGCTGGGGATGCTAATGGGGTGAAAAAGACTTTAGCTGGCTTTGAAAGATTCATCTGGACAAATCTTATCCTCTCCAAAATCAATTACTACATTCTCTATTGTCTACTGAATAATACAAAAGAGCCCCAAATGTAATTCCATTGATGTCTGGTGATTTCCTCATTCCTGCAAAGGAGATTTTATTTTTCACTTTAACAGCTCATGATTTATATCAGTGAATAGATTGTTTCTTAGTCCCCACAGAGTCTTTATAAACAACTCTGGCCTCTCTGACCACACACTTCTATCCTTATCTACTGCTACAGCAGCGCATTAACATGCTCAAACAATGGTTCATAGATACCAGTGTTGCAGCAGAAGTGCTTTTATGTGGTTTGGTTGAAAGCTTTTCTCTGAGGGATAATTATATTCCTAGCCATTAAGAAGAAAGAAAACGAAATTAAGTTCATTGCAGCTGTATTGAGATACAAATGAAAAAAAATTGGAAAGAGGGACTGTTCAATAGTAGTTTGTCTCCAATAAAATGTAAATTCTGCTTCACTAAACCCCACATTTTCCATAAATTACTGGCCTATCCTATGTCAGAAGTAGATTCTTCAGGTTTTTCAATTTCTGGTTAACTCATCTGGTGTCATGGGAATGTCTTAAGGATATTGAGTCTCTTTTTTAGGAAGAGATGCTCTGAATAATCGCAGCCTACATACCCAACACTGAACAAAAGGTTAATGCTTCGTCAGATTTCAGACTAATCAGTAAACTGGAATCAGGTGTCACAATGTTGGTGACACAGTGTTTGAACAATGTCCCAGAAGCTTTAACACTATCCAAGTTAGACAACTCATTAACTGTGCAGCAACACCAAAGGACATCAAAATAATGCTGAAAACAATGTAGCAGTCAAAGAGGTAAGCTAGCTGAAGAAATTCAATGAAGTGTGGGAGTGCCTTAAATCCCATCTTGCCCCAGAATTTCAGCATCTGCCTCTAGTCTGTGGGAGAGCTGTATTCACTTTCCTGCTGTGATGATTTCACAAAATAATTATTACCTGTCCTAGAGGTAGTACTTATTTAAACAGCTGGAAGAGTGGGAAGACATTCTCTGTTTCTGTATCTATTACCAACATAATCATGGCTGCAGCAAGGCCCATGGGGCTTTTCTCTCTTCACATAATTTTTCTGTATTAAGACTTATGATACTTATCAGATGTATTGAAATGATAACTATTAAGAGCTTGTTAATAGCTCACTAGTGTGATGTTCTGTAAAAACTTGGCAGAATTATTATTTATTAAAGTGATGCAAAATCCTTGATAATGTAATTTATAAAATAGTCAAATCATTGTCTTTGAATGGTGGGTGAAAAATAGTGCCAATAATTAAATTCGAAAGATGGTTATCAGAAAACTTAACAAGCTGGATAATTTGCAGCTCCTTGTTAAGTGAAACCCTTGATTAACATTTCCCAGTTAGCTGACACGAACATTTATAAGGTTCATTAGAAGAAGCTGTTCAGAGTAAGAATGCACTGACAAGCAAACTGGAGAGAGTAGCAGAGAAATTTTTTTTTCAATATTTATTTACATCAAAAACAAATGCTAGCAACAATGCAGTACATTTTGGAAAAATTACAAATTTTGTAATGATGGGAGGAATAGTTCCTCCCGTCAATACATGTGTGTGAACACACACAGAGGAGATTATCTATCTGTCTTTGTTGCATATAAAATATGCAAGCTTCAGTAATGGTTCACTGGAAAAAGATTATACCAGTGCTGTTATGACCCCAGCAACATAAGAAAATAAGTAGTCTATCTTCTTCTGATTATGTTTAGGAAGCTGATGTCCAACCTGATAATGCAATTTATGTGTTATGTGCAGAACTTATCTGTCAATGGATAAATGTGTCAGTGTAACTGGTCTGGTTTTCAAATAAACATTCATAAAAAGCTAAGAGGAAATGTCCATTACTTCACCTCTCCCATTACTTCTTAATGTTAATAATTTCCCCTCTAACCAGATTTGCATTGATTTCATGATGAAAACCAATATTATATCCTTCCTCTACATTTAGTTAAAAGAAAAGGATACAACTTTTCTTTTCTTGTGTTCAAACTGCAGAAAGAAACTTTGAATTACTTTCCTATAGATGAACTAAAGCACTTTTCTGAATGTCCTCTGTCAACTATACTTTGCCTCATTCACCTGTGCCAAAAATTTAATTTTAATTAAACTGTCTTCATTCATTACAACAAAAATGTTGTTTTAATGGTTTTCTTTGAACTAAAAGTCATAATCTTTTGCACTGTAGGTGAATGTGCAGTCACAGAGTGAATTGCTTATACGATAAGAAAATGTTTTTAGTCTAGAGCCTGTCCAAAATGAGGCAGAAGAAAACAAGTTTTTATTCCAAAGCAAACCTAATGAAAAGCAACAAAGGGAAGATCTACTTTGCTGTAGTTCCTTTTTTTTTTAATGCACAGAAATAATAACTATAGAAAATATTAATACCATATTTTGAGAGCTGTTTTATCATTCACTACTCTGGCTATTCAAGGAGTTGAACACAAACACGAGTTTGTTCACCACATTCAAGCGCTTTATCTATGGATTTTCTGAATGAGTGCAGGGGTTTGGTCTCAGTTAGGCTGAGCCTAACTGATCAGAAAGACACTGCTGCTGTCATGTGACAGATTTTATTTACCTGGCCCAAGTGAAAGAGAGAGGTAAAAAAGAAGCCTGCACATTTTTTTGTGATCTTTTGCAGTTAAACTACATGAATCAAAAGCAAACCTTTACTTGAATTAAAAGGTTAAGCAAAAATTAAGGAAGTTAGTAAGTGATTGAAATGGTAAGAGAAAATGATGTTTGTCTGAAAGCATGTAACTGTTTACAGCCTACGACAATGTTTTGACACAACACATGTGTGCAAGGGAAACGAGGCAGATTTAGGTTGAATTTAAGCCTCACAAAATGGCATGTGGCTGATGGGTATCAGAAATTTGTACTGTGACCAGACATGTGCTTCACGTGCTCCACTAAAATGTGTGTCTGACTGTGCAAAGGTTTTGATATATTGTAGGGCCAAAATCAAACTGAGTAGCTGAGCTGACTGCTGAAGGAAGTATGTCTGGCTGGCTTCGAAGGGTCTATCAGTCAGAGGTGGTTCAAGAAGCTGCTCCTCTCTCAATTGCTTGTTACGAACTCTCAACTGGTGGACCAGAGAAGCTGGGATTAGCATATGCTGATAGTCCAGTGTGGATGTAATGCAAAAAGCTGTGGGCTACAGCAAACTCTCCCAGCACCCTAGACAAGCTTTCAGGTTCTGCTAAGAAAGCCAACATAAGACAAACACTCTCCTCCCCAGCAGTAACTGCTACAAAGAGGCATGGTTTTCACAACAGCTGTACACAAAAATGTCAGATGAAGAAATAGAAAAAATTCTAAGTTATAAAATCCAGATATAAAAATCAGCATTTGAGGGTGTAGGAGTGACAGACAGATAATGTCAAAAATTTGGTTTTGATAACGACAGGAGAACTGAAGACAATATCTCCAAGGACATAATTAAGAGGTTGAGAACACGACTGAAAGTCTTGTAAAACATAGCCAGAGATCCAATTTGTGGATCATTGTCATCTCTGTGGAGAATATATGAGGCAGCATGATTTACTTCATAACAAAGCTTTTGCAAGGGTTGTTTGGAGCAGAAACTTCTCTCAACCCTATTGAAACAAGGAAAAACACACCTTTCTATACTCAAAGCTATAAAGTACTGGTAAGCAGCTCTGCAATTATTTAGACAAGAGTTGAATCTTCACTGAAGACCCTGCACACCTTGGGGGAGACGAAGGAAATATTTGCAGGTATGGATCTATAAATCTTTCACACTCCTAAAGCTGATGGTTTGTGACGAAGTCTGAAAGATGCACTGTCTTGAAGCTGATAAAGTGCAGTGATAAAGGATTCACTTCCTATGTATCTAGGATCTAAACCCGAAATATAATTATTTCACAGGCTTGAAAGCATATGGTGTATAATACTGTCCAATAAATTATGATGAAATTCAAAGAGTAAAAAAAATTCTTTTTTCATTTCACTATAAGAGAGGAATCAATGACATATCAAATACAACAAAATGCAATGAATACATTTTGGAACTGACTGAAGTCTGGGAAGACTATTATGAGAAAACAACGAATGTGAAAGAATTCAAACAATCTATCTGGATGCTGGTAAAAAGTTGACCTGTTGACTTAGTGATTAAATACTGCTTTTGCATATTTCATTTGTGGGGCTGAAATTACATTTTAAACTATAGAACTAGAAACACATAAATAATTGTATAAAAACATTAGGTTTCAAGAATAATTTTTATCAAGGTATTATTTTATTCAGTTAATATTTGATTTTAATCTAAAATTAAATTCCAATATAAAAATAAGATTCCCTAAGGCGTTAATATTTTATTTAAAGCAACTTCGTTATAAACTAAGATCTTCCATAGAGTATGTATTATCTAGATGTAATAATTGTGCAATGCATTATGGTTAGCTAAGTATGCTGAATCATACCCTAACATCAAATTGTCTTGAATTTATTCAGATAGTGTGATTCTACTGCTGAGATTTTATGACCTCTCTAAGGTTGGTGGGATTTTATGTCCTTCCTAAGTTTGGTGGGTTTTTTCTAATGCGAAAACATACAGGCAATTTCATTTAGCTTCACATTTTTTATTCATTGGAAATTAGTTTGAAAAAATTACTTCTAGAATAATGTATCTCTTCCTGGGGTTTAAAAAAATGTATTTCAGAACTAATCTGGGTTGTATTTTCTCATCTATATCTGCATTTCCTCTCCATAGCCTTGGGGTTTTTTTAAAGCTTTCAGGAATCAACTTTGATAAACTATTGCACCTCCTATAAACTTTTTGTAGTTTTTGTCAATACAGAATGAAAGACTGGAACTTATATTAACTTACACAATTGTAAAATTAGTATTCCAAAGTTGAAAAACACCAAGGCAGTTGATATTATAAAAGACAATCTACTTTTCCCTTTCAATTAATAGCAGCTATTTTTGAACTGGTTCATATAGCTTTCAGGGTATGGAGTAAATAGATCATTATCTCTTTATGAACTTTTACATCGAGTCAGTTTCACCTTTAGATGTGAACATGAAGATATGGATAATGTTCAGTGAGACTACTAGCAGAATGAAGAATGGCTTAGTGCTAGTAAGGATAGCACAATTAAGCCATAGAAATGAACTGAAAATCTTTATTCATGGTCAGAACCACTTTTATTCATCAAGCAATGAAACTGTGCTTGATATAAACTTGCT
This sequence comes from Rhagologus leucostigma, assembly GCA_013397725.1. Lineage (NCBI taxonomy): Eukaryota > Metazoa > Chordata > Aves > Passeriformes > Rhagologus > Rhagologus leucostigma. The sequence goes on from VZTD01004799.1 coordinate 2,904,950, forward strand.
GACTAGTACAAATAACTAGTAGAAACTCCTCATTAAAGAGTTGCTTATCTGCGTCAGTTGTACTGAAGATGTTTTAGGGGGCTGTTATGTGAGTCAAACTTGAAACATGGCACAAAGGTATAAGCATCTATTTAAAAGACAGTCATGTATTATTTATTGTGAACCGATATTAACTATGAGATCAAGCTGAGTTCATATGAGTAAATGAAAATCTTTATAATGATGCCTTATTACTTTAGGAAATGAAGGGTTTGATTTTCACCGTGTATTAGGAGATACCCAGAAGTACCGAGATGCTATAGCAGGAATTAACTGGAATGTCGTCTGAGTGGTGTTTGATCTTCATTAACCTGCTGTAAAGAAGTATCTAAGCTTGAATTTCACCATCCAGAAAACAGACCTAATGCTAGTCTTCCCCATGCTGTATGAGACCTGTAACAGATGGAGAAAAGACAGGCAGGCAGCATTCCTCTGAGGCTTCTGACTTTTGTAGGCAAACTAGGTACCTTGCTGCTCAGCACTTGAGACCAGTGTCTCAATAGGGGAAAATCTGATGGTGCAAAAACTGCTTTACCATGGGGAGGTTAATGCCTGAAAGTTTTGAGACTCAGTTTTGAATGTGAGTAGCCAAGATCCAGGTTAAATGGGCTTTAAAATCACTTAAGAAGACAGAAAGTGGGAAATATCCCCAAATGGTGCAGAATTAAAGATTTTGAAAGTGCTAGTATGCATGAGTAATTATATTTGTTGTCCTTAGAGAATAATAGAATCATGCCTCTGTACAGATGCTTTATGCCTATGACTTCTTGTATTCTCATGGTTTCAAGTAATCTTTAGATGAAGGCTCAACTTGGAAAAAGGAAAAAATAACACATTTTCACCCAAGAGCTAACACATTCTTGGCTCAAAATGTTGTAGCAGGTCAGATTCCACATTTCAGATCATTCACATGGGATAGTTTTATCACAAAATCTGGTTTTTTCCCTTGAAATGTTTTATTCTATTACCTCACAGACTACGAAAGCTTTAAGATTTACTGTGACATATCCTTCTACTTTCTTTATTCAGTTATGTAATCATTGTTTTTTGGCACTCTAGAAGAAAAGGATTTGCATTTGTTATGTAATACTTGTGGTTTTGTTTTGCCAAATGCCATAGAATAAAATCACTAATTGCTCTGAGTTTTGGAGTTCAAGTAGTGATACAGCTATCACTGTAACAGTGTTATAACACCACCCACAATAAACCTTCACAGTAAAGAAACAAGTGTTTAGTTGGCTTTGGTTTAGAATATTCTTGTGTGTCTTTGCTGACAGGTTGCTGGTAGTTGAGCTTCTCAAATTTCCATCTTTCTGGCCAATTTCACTTTTATTCCAACTCCACCACAGTGTTTGTGTTCTAAAAAAACCTGAAAAAAACCATTCTTTATTACCTGTGTTTGCAATTAGTCTGTTTGTCAGATTAGGCATATTTATATGTATATCTTAGTTTTCAGTAAGGTATTTTCATCTTGAATTAACTCACCTACTTAAACATCAGTTCTGTATATATTTTAAATTTCAGTTTCATGTGTGATGATGTATAGTATCCAGAATACTGTCTTCTAAATGGACTGTGCACATTGGCATACTTTGAATTACACATAGCAGCAATGCAATATCTTCATCTTTTCTGACAGGGATGTTTTTGCACACTTTTTTTTTCCCACTCTCTAGTATACCTCTCTCTGGTCAGATGTTCTGTGGGAAGGTAGTTTTAGTTGTTAAGCCAGATGTGATGTCATTAAATTATGAAATTCCAGCAAATTTATACATGAAGAGGAAGGACACAGCATGTCTTCTTCCTGACAAGTTTTCTTCTGCAAAAAAAGAAGGTACATATGTAGTCTTGAAGCTGTACCCAGCTGATGCAGAAAAATTTTGAGGGAAGGGAGAAAGCAATGGTTCTTTTAAACATCAAAACCACAGCTTTTCAAATCTTTGTGCTTGAAAAAATATTTTATGACCTTGTAACATAAAAGAAATTATGCTGCACTTCAAACAAGTACACATTTTTTTCTGACAGGAAAAAATAAATTAATTGTGAATTAAAAGATCCTTTAGCACAGGTACATTATAGATTGTTTTTATCTATAGCCGTGTCAGCTTTTCCATCAAGAATCTCTAAATTTTGCATCTGCCTTTTCTTATTGTAAATCCTTATCTAGGATTTATCAGTTTCACAGTGGTTGATATTTTAAAAAGGCATCCCCTGGAGCTAAACACATCTCTGAAAATCATGAAACCTTTACCAGTTTTTTTTCCCAGCCACTTCTGAAGGAAAAAACCCACAAAATAAAGGCTTTCTACATAATTTAGCTAATTTTAAAATAGGAATATGATTTTTTTCTTAAACTCATATGAACTTAAATGGCCGTATGCATTACGGATGCTGATTGTTGAATAAAAACACATGTTCCAACGTCAAACAAAGCTCTTGTAATAAGTCATATTCAGACTTCCTGAAATTCAATTATGTTTTCATTTGATTTTAATTGTAAACATTTTTTACTGTCTCTTCATATCTGCAGTTTTTATTTTCGTTCAAACTAATTTCCATGATGTTCACATCCACTCTTATTACTATGCTTATGAAGTGATTGTAATTTTAATCAAATAACCGTAATTTTAATAACTAAAAGATTGTGCATTAATTTCCCTGTCTTATGCAGTAAAATAGAAGGCTTACCTTGAATCACATAAGCTCTGACTTTAACTAAGGGCATCACCACTGTCCCACTGTGACCCCTGTCCTCTTGTTGGGTGCTTCTTGGGCCATCAGTGTATGAGAAAGAGAGAGAGAGACAGGCAGTGCTACTGAACCTAGAACACTATTCCTGATGCATCCCAGAACACGTACTCCAAACGAGCTGTGAAAACAGGCTGAACGCCACAGGCAGTGGTCATCTGCACAGAATTTCCAACATTGAGCTTTTCTGACTGTACAACCACAACACTGATTATGCCAGAGCAGGCCAAAGAATAAAAGCTTATTAGGGTGAGCACACCTTTATATTTTCAGGGGGGATATGGTCATCTGACTCTCAGCATTAACAAAATTGTATGTGACTGTATGTGATTATACTAAAGAGAGTCAATATTATTTCTAGTTAAAGAAAGGCACAGTAAGGGCCCCTAAATCATTCTGTTGTGTCTGGGCTTTATACAGAATACGTTTTCTAAGTCGGAAAGCTTGTACTTCATTAACATGTAGAGTAATGACTTTACAAAGCCAGCCAGTTGAATGAATATCAAAGAAAATGTGTGTATGTGTTTAAGGGCTTATGTCTGTACGTTCTGTCTCCATATTGGTGTGTACAGCTCTGTGGTGCCTTCTGCCAGGCAGGACTAGAAATGACCGGCAGCCACACTGGCTCACTGCAACTGAAGAACAGAACAAAGTGACTTTCTGCCCTGCTTCACATCAGCACAAACATTCTTGCAAAATTGCTAAAAGGACAGCCACCTGTATTTATGGCCCACCCCAATGACCATCCATTCATGGATTTTTAAGCTGGTAGGCAGCCAATATCCATCCTTCTTATTTCTGGACTGGAAGCCTATCTAAATCAGCTAGCTGTGAATCAAATCTCTGATCTCAACCTCTAAATGTACTTGTCTTACCAGAACAGATCTGGCTGCTGATTCTTCCTCTGTATAAATCCAGTCTGTTACATAGATGCCTTTAAAGATGCAAGACTTTTAGCATGAGAGACACAACAGTTTCATTTCTTAAAGTGTGATTGAAATATCAAAAGGCACAAAGCCTCAGGAAAAAGCTTTAACAGCTGGATGGATACCAGGGAGGGCATCTGTGAAAAGATATAAAACTTGTAATATTTGCTTGCAATGTGAACTGGTGATAGGATTCTTCAAGAAAAGAAGTGACATTATCTGTCTTCATACTCAGCATCTTGGGGCTTTTCAAATCTGCACCACTTAAAGAAAACCTGAACTGAAATGAAAATGCTCTTTGCAGAGACAGGTTTTGGAGGATAGTTTGTCATATGCTGATTTGCAAGATATACTAAATATTTCAAGAAGATCATTCCTAAAATGAACTAACACCATTCTCACAAAAGAAGAAATATTCATCTTTTATATTCCTTTTGTTGTCTTTTTTTTCACTTTAAATACCTGGGAGAGTGCTCATGGAAATGGAGTGTAGTTGTAATGACCATGTGAGATTCTTATATAGTTCAGCTGCACACTAACATCTAATGAGCAACAAAAGCCATTTATTGTTCCTCATAGTCTTGTGATAAAGCCTTAAAGATTACTGTTAACTATTAGTTCTACAAGATTCGTATACTAATATTGATTGTTCTCTTGCTATTCATACAAATCAGAGTTAGTGAAAAAGTCTGTGTCTAGTGAAAGCCCAAGAGGTTATTTTATGGTGTAGGGGTTTTTTCCCATTTACTTTATACCTCTCATCTCTGTGGTTTCAAGATTGTAATTAGATGTTATCTGAGCAGGCTGGCCTTGTATTGACAGTCGGATAAATATTCTCATTTAGGAAATCCAACATTAATGAAGTTAGTATTTTGTTATTGCTTTTAAGAAAGCCAGGAATCTGTGAAAATTATTAGTAGTAGCTGCTATTGCTGTCTGCTTTCCATGCTTCTGCCACTCACTTGCTGTTAGAGGCAGATTATTTTACATTTTCTACATATAGTTATAATGAAATCACTAATAATTTAGGCCTTTTAGTAATAATATTCTGTCTTAACACAGTACTAGTTTTTCATAAATAAATTAGGCTTTCTTCTCTATGAAGTTACCTCTGGTTTTAGTCTGGAGTCTGCATGTGAGAAAGAAGAGTTACTCCTGGTACCTCCACTCTCCCCAGCATGATATTTGAATAGATGGAGGCCTCTAGGATTTCCTTTCTCTATCAGAAGTTTTATCCGTTTTCTGTTAGCTTTAATTTTAACTCTATGGTCTTACGGCTATTCCTCAGTAAAACTCCAGCCCTTTTATGCTTCTATTTTATTGGCAAGCACATTCCCTTATCTTTCTCTTTGTCAGCCCAGCTCCCTGCATCTTCTCCATTGTGCTCTCCCATGAGATTCAGCTAAAACCCTTTGATGACACCAAGCACTTTTCCTTTGCCGTTGTATTTCTTCCTTGCATGTCTGTTGATGACATTGATTATTTCTCTATCTGACACCTTTCGAAAGCTGTAATCACACACTCCGAGAAATGCTTTGTGATGGCTGTGGTACAGCTGCTTCTTTTTCCTTTAGTTGTCTCCAAAATCCTGAGAGGACTTTGCCCTCAGAACACATTCATTATTTTGTGCATTTTCCCTGGAGAAAGTAACCTCAACTCAGTGCACCTGAGACGGCAAGCTTACAAAGCACGTCATTCCATGTGAAAATGTAGAACCATGAGGGATGGTACAGCTGTGTTTGTATGGGCTAACAGGATTGCTCTGGGAAAGCACCTTTGGAACTGTTTCTGGCATAAGATAAGGCATAAATGGCACTGAATAATGTCATATAAAATATTAGTGCAATAGATGTTCAGATTTGTGACCACTTTTCTACCTGACCAAAGGGACAAATTTTTCCCTCCAGTACAATCCTTTTTTCTGCTGAAATTAATAAATCTCATGGAGTTTAATGAGGAAACAATTCATGCTTTTTTCCCCCCTTTTTTTCTTTTTTTTCCCCCCAATTATCATTGCTTTTCATACAGTATTGTTTATTACTTCAGCTGAATTCAAAGACTAAGGGCCACATAAGTTCTTCAGAACAATATTAGTTTTAACAGACTGCACTTGACTGGAGGTTTGTAGACCAAATAATGGCTTGTATAACAGTGTGTTAAGAGCAATAAAAGCATTGCCTTCATTTTGCTTCTTCTACATTTTCACTAAAGCTTGTAATGGCATGTGCTATCAAGAAAGATGCATATTAAAATTTTAGGAAGTAGTTTTTTGCCTTTATAGATATAGAGCTAAATATAGGTAGATGGAAAGATAGATAAAAGTTGAAACTTTAATCTTATAATTTGAAAGATGTAGATTTTGTGATTTCATTTTGTTTCTGTTCTGTTCAGAGAGATACAAAAGAATCCCAGTCACAGAGCATTTAGTCCTTGGACTTTGAGACTGAAAACTGTCACATGCACTGACAAGCACTCAATTTATAAACACGGGAAATAAAAGAATCAGCTACACCTTCAGCCCAAGTTGACATCTCAAGTGGCCAGCTAGCTTGCCAGTGAGTGGACCATCCTGCAGTGGATGCAGCATCAGCTAGAGCACCGTTACAGATTGAAGTCACCAGAGGTGAGCTGCAGGTGAGGTGTATCCCCCAGTTGTACCCACAAAAAACATGCATGCTGAAATCAAAGGTGAAACAGTCTAATGGTAAGAGTGGGCTGGTTTATACAGTTCAGTCAGAGCCTTGTATCGGTTTTTTATTGCTGTTGTTCCCTAGTGCTATGCTAGATTTTTCTGTTCGCTGTGTGTAATACTTCCCACTGCAGAGCCTGTCAGATTTTGACAAAGTCTCTGTCAAGCACAGTGTAGTTCATGTGGCAGTAAACAGAATTCCTAGCTTTGATCATAGACTTAGTGGGATATGATAGTCAACAGCTTAACTAAAGGGAAAATCCTGCTTTGCGGGGAAAAACCCCAACACCTCACTTAAAAAAAATTGCATATTTGAATCTTCTCCTGGATGTGGATGGAGCTTCATTTTTTTCCAAAATGAATAAAGTGACAGTCTCTATGATGGCAGAGCTTGGTTGGGCTTTTTAGAGACTGTGTTTTGTGACAGGACAGTGAACATGCTGCTGAAGGAAATCTCTGCTCACAGGTGATGGATGGTTAATGTTCCTTTTGCTGACCAAAGCTGAGAATTTCAGCCACGGCATCCAGCCCAAGGAGCTTGTTAATAAAGGCGGTTTTCATGAATTTTTTTGGAGAGGGGCTAGGTATAAAAAATGAAAGACAATGGCTAGTACTGAGGCATCAACAGAAATGAAAGGGCACAGGAAGGTCATAAGATGCTGGCATGTACAACGTGCTGAAAGTGTGATATCCTTAAAGTAGATGATCTTTTAGGTCCTGTCCAACCCAAACCATCTTATGATTCTCTGAAAAAGTCTGCTAGTGACAAATACAGTAGGAAAATAACTTTACCATACTGAAGGATGTGGAAAGTAAGTACAGAAATAGAATATAGACTCATAAGGAAGGAGAAAAAGGCAGGCAATCTCATGAGGTAGAACAGATGCAAAAAAGAAAAAATCTGGAGAGGAATAAAGCTGATAAATGAAGAGAAAAAATGTGGTTATTCTTTCAGTTCATGTGGCTTTAGACTGGTTGATGCTGTTTGTAGTACCTTTTCGCAGCTGTCTTCTTGAATGGTAGCACCTGCTAACAGGGCTTGAATATAATTTCTCCCATTTTCTCATCTTTTCCTTTAGAGAAGTCTAGACTTCATTAGCAATCATAAGAGAGAAGAGCATTAGAGGTGCCCAGGAATGCCATCTAGATTTAGGGTTATGAAACAGGCAGGTGTTAAGCAGAAATGATTGACAGTAAATCAGACGTAGGAAATTAATTGCCAGGAACAGATAGAAACAGGGAACTGGGGACTGAAAATTATATGGATGTGAGATGGAAACATATTTGTATGATATTTCAGGTGCTGTAAGAGCAGACAGCAAAATCAGGCTAAGGAAAATCTTAATAATAACATTGTTGAAGCATATTTTTTTAAATAACAGAAGAAATTAAAATGTGTAAGACAAGTCAAGGTGCTTTGTGGAGTGCTGGAATAAACACATGAAATATGAGATTTGGACTGCATGTGTATGGTGAGTTCAGTTATGGAAATACCTCTCCTGAATAAAGATAAGCACAAATTATGTGAAAAATTAAGAAATGAGAGGAAAATGTCAGGAAAAATATCAGGAAAAGTAATAATATCCATAAATAGTATAATGAATTTTAATAAAAAATAATTAATCCTTTCCTCATTTGGGGAAAAGCAAGTGATGAGATAGAATTTTACCGAATCAATTATTTTCTTAATATATGGTTATACTAATTTTATAATATACTAATATACTAATTAATATTAGTAATATACTAATAGACTAATTTTATAAAATTATAAATAAAATAAATTAATGTGCATGTGTTGCAGTGGAAAAAGAAGATTGTATATTTAGAGCTGTCTTCTCATAATTTGCTTAAAATTACATTCAAATAAACTATCCTTAATAATTGCATAACTTATCACTGAAAATGTTCATCATTCCAACATAGATCAGGACTTAGAGCAGATTCTAAGAGGGACTTTGTCACACTCAGGTGTTGGAACACAAGGTGATTCATTACGAAATCCCGTTGTCAATGTCACTCAGTACATTGGGACTTTAGACTGAGTGAGGGGCTACCTAAAATTAGCAAAATTTAGCCTTTTTAGAGCACTTCAGCTTGTCAATAACAACTGCTAATGACAGCCTGACTTTAAATTGCTGCTTTCCAGTGTGGAGGTATGATTTCAAGACTGCAGTGAGGTTTTCCTAAAACCCTTCTGATTTAGGGAGGCAAGAGTAACCTTTCATTTAGAAACTGAAATGGAAGAGAAATAGGCCAACTCCCTTGGCTCCACAGTGAAGTATTTACTGCTGTGAGTTGACTTATCAATTGCTCTTTTACAAAAATTTTAACCACATTTCTCTTTTCCACAGAGTTCTACTGTTTATTCTGAAGCCGGTCCTGAGAGAGGAATTATTAGTGTCCCTATTCCTCTTTTAAAGTTTTGTCATCTCAAAGAAATAAATGGTGAGATTTACTAGGGCAGAAATTGAGTAACAATCAGCATGATTCTATAGCCAAGCAGCTAAAGGTGAGAATCATATTCCAGTCTAATTCCACTTTTGCGGCTTTTCCAATGAGTCTTAATTACACCTGCATTTACGTTTCCCACCCTGAAAAAAAATAATTTTAGTGTGTCTCTATCAAAGAAAGTTGCAATTTTAAACCAGTGAAAATTACCGTAATTCTGTGTTTCTTCACAGTTGTAGCCTATGGTGTAAATCTGTGCTACAAACTTGGCCAATCTGTTGCAGATACGACAGATGGACTTTGCTGGCTTTGGACTCAACCCTGGCTCTGCCCCAAGCAAGGAACTGCTGCTTTGCTCCCCCAGACAAAGGCTGCATCACGAAAGGTTAAGAACTCACAACCTGTGTTCTTTGCTGTGCTCCACTACAAAGTATGTGCTCGTCACCAGACCAATATCTTTCTGCCTATTTTCACCCCATACATATGGGCCACAGCTAAGGACTCTCCTGTCACTCTCCTTCTCCCATTGTGCTGCATGTTTGGTAGTTTGGCGGAGGACAGAAAAGATGGGTGAGAATATTGTCACTTTCCATATAGTCTGAAATCTCCTGGCTAGATGAAACTACATTTTAACCAATTTCTTGATGATATTTGAATAATTCAGTATGAAGTGCATTTTATTAACTGTAAATAAAATATTAACATTTTTAAGGTTTCAGAAGATTTCAGTTTGTCAGTTCTTAAAGAATATTTCAGTCACATTGAATAAGACATAGAAGACTGTCTGCTGTTGAACCCAGAAGCTTCACATAAAATCTTGACTACTTTTCAGATGTTGCCAGAGATTTCTTATTTGTCCTTGGGCAAGCTATCGTTCTTGTTGCCTAAGAAGAATACTAGTGGAAATTTTCCTCTCCAAAACACAATGTCATCTTTTTCTGGTGTTAATCACCTGATCAAATGATCGAGCTTCACTGATACATCCTGGAGGTCTTTGGCTTTATGCCCTTGTATTTCAGTGAGAAAATTCTCTCCTCCCAACAGCCCCAGGCCCCATCCACCAACTTGCCTTCAAAGATTTCCACAGAGATAGGAATTTCAGAATTTCTCTTGAAATCAAACAGAAAAGTGCATCTTGGTGTTTTACAGCCAAGCCATGGTCACTGTTCACAGTCCAAGACATCAGGGAGTCATGCAAATGCAGATATTTTGGCATTGATCCTGTGCCAATGTGCCCTCCTTCTCAGTAGGCTTTTGGTCTTCTCTTGGTGTACCAAAGAAAACTTGCATCTGTTCAGATCACGGGTAGATCAAGTTCCTGTCTACCAGCAAAATACTAATATATATTATCAGTATAAAATATCCCAGAACCTTGGTGGAGTAAAAGTAGAAGGAAGCATATTTCTTTCCAAAGGAAGAAATGCCACTTCTCCAAGAACAGCAGTAGGTTTATACCTCGGATTAAAATCTACAGAGTAGATTTATTTTTACCATACTCCTCAGCGCAGTTCACCAGTGATTGTCAGGGCACCTGGCAAGGTGTCCTAGGGAAGATTCATGAACGCTTGCAGTTTCTTACCCTGGTGTTTTTGAACATCTGTTATGACCACTGCTGAAAACAGCATCTTTCATTAGACAGACCTTTGCTCTGATCTAGCATGTCAGCTATGTCACAGTTGTAAGTAATTAAGACAATTCATTTACCTCTTGGTATACTTTTAAGTCCCCAGGTTCCTTGCTGATGCTGTTTTTGTCTGCTTGAATGAATTTACATGAAGAAGACATACTTTTCTTCAGAAACATCTTTAGTCTTGAGTAGTTTTCAGAATGCTTAAGAAAGGACCTTCAAAGTTTAGGGCTTATAATTTTGAAATACCACATTTAAAAGCCAATGCTCTTTTCTGTTATTTCTTTCTTGACATTGGAAATTAACTCGGGAAGTCTGGGGAGTAGAAGGCAAAATGGAGAAATTTTACAGTCAATAGAAGACGGAGCATGGCTAGATTTGCACTTCAGATTGTGAGGGAAATCCACGTAATACAGAATTTATCTTTTCAATTCAGTAAATAACTTTCGCCCTTAGAATACAAGAGTGACTGTAAGATGTCCCTAGCTGAAAGACAACATTGGATTCCACAGTAAAAAAAATAATTAATTAAAACTGTCTATACAACTGCACAACCCTTTCAACTCTAGACGCATTACTACACCCAAAAACCACTCAGCATAATCTTATACCTACATGTGAAATATTAATCACTTAAGAAAGACAAATAAATCTTTTTTTACACTTGTCAGTATTGCCTCTCTCTGTATTTTTAACCAAAACTAAAACAAAACAAAATAAAGCTAATTAGTTTACACCAAAAGCAAGTTTTTTATACTTGAGAACAGGTATAACACACCTGTTGCCTTAAAAAATAAATGTGGTTATTACTTCAAAGACACAAGCTTTAAAATGTATTTGAAGTTACAAATGGCACACTTACGAATCAATGCTTTGCTTTATTAAATGGTTAGTTTCTGAAATTCTACAGCTCTTCAAGTGTTTCTCTGTAATTTTATATTTCTCCTTGATATCATTTCAGAAGGTAATTAAATACATCATTAATCAGGCAAGCTATGTAAACCCAGGCTTGACATAAGGAGATGTGCTTTGCAATAGAAGATGGAGACTGAGTGAAATGTTCCTGTACATTATACCTGGCAGCCACATTTTAGTGTTTGAATTTTCAGGCATAGGTTCCTAATTTAGCAATCCCTGGGTTCTTGGCCCTTGTGGGTATGTCTCTGTTCACAACTGGTAACTTGTTTTCTTAGTGTGATACCCTGCTTTTCTTACAGACTTTTTGAGACTGTCGTACCCTATTGGCAAGTGTATATAGCCCTAGGACATAGATTGCCACAACTCATGCAATATCACATTCACTGGCAAGCTCTCACAATCACTAGCTTAAAAGGGAGTTTATTTCTTCATTCAGTTTATTACGATAATCTCAAATATAAAGATGAGGAAAAAAAATGAGTGCCAAGTTAATATATTTTGCCTCAGACTTGTTCATTTAAACTGAATTGCATAAAACTGCTTGGTGTGAAATTATTTTTCTTTCCTTGTTTCCAGCAGCAGCTTTTGCCTTTCTTATATGAATGCAGTAAGGCAATCCTGAAATGTATGTGTATATCTAAACATGCACCTGCTAGTGCATAGTTGGCAACATGGTGTGAGGAGGCCTTTCTTTCTTTGAATTTCTGTTCCTGTTTTTTTTCTGAAAACTCCTTGATAATTCTAACGTGCATGGTACATTGCAGAAAAATCAGTTTTCTTCTGCTTTCTGAACGTTACATTTATGTAAATAATAGCTCCATTCTCCGTCAAAGGATCAAAGGTTTCAGTTGTATCAGGAACTGTTTTTTATATCTCCATTGGAAGTAGTGACATATAGTAGCTCTTATGCTAATGGAAGTAGCTAAGTAAATAATAGGTTTCTTTTTTACTTCAGCTCTAGTTCAATTTAAAATACAGAAGAATATATTAGAAACTAGAATCAGAATAGACTAGAAACAATCTGCACAACTGAAAGATGGGAAATGTTTTTTAGGACTTCTTAAAACTACTTACTTCCATCTATTTCCAAATTCCAATGTCATAAACTTAAAAATTAAAGGAAATTTTGAAACAGTAAGTTCCTTAATAATATGGGCTGAAATAATTCACCTAGCAACATTATTGCTCAATCTCTGATGCCACATCTGTTTTTTCATTATGAGACCTGGGTCTATTTCCTCTAACACTATTGGTCAAAGCAAAACTAGTTATTGCATGTAATAGTTTCTTACAATATCTGCTCCTGGTGAAACTGTTCTTGATGACCTCAGAGAGCCAACCACTCCCATGTTTCCGAGGACTTCAATATTTCACGATGCTGAAGATACTGCTGGGTTGGCCTGTCATTAACGAGCACAAAATGCCATCCTGTAGCCAGCAGGGCAACAAATTCTGTCCTTGGAGTAAGTTCATGCTCTGACTGAAGTGACCCAGCAGCTGTCCTCACAACATTGTAAAGAACCTGCAACAGGTCTGAGCCTCAGCGTGAGAGAAAAAACCATTCCTGCATAAAGCCAAGGACCCATATGAGAGGTACTGGATAGATACAAGGATCTGACACCTGAATATGTCTGGGATTGGGAATACTTGCCTGAGGCCTTCGGCAGGCAGGATGACTGATGGCTTTATACATCTACCTCCTGCCTTGTACTTCAATGCTCATGCTTCAAAGGATGGATGGAGCACATGAATACTGGAACAGATTGAAGGATGTCACTATCTGTACAGGCAAAATAATGCCTGTCTCATAGCACCAAAGAGTGGCTTTCTTACCCTGAAGGGTTTTGTCAGGAAACAGAGCAGGCTGCTCTATTAGGGAGTGCAAGCCACAAGCCAAGGGTGACAGCCAGGCTGGAAAGGCAGTGCCCTCACCCTCAGGCTGCAGTCTCAATCTCACAGTACCCACCAAAAAGAGGAAAGAAATGGTTCAATAACCAGATTCAGTGAACGGACCAATGATGAAGAGGCAAGTCTGTAGTAAAGAGACATGTCTGAAGTCAGACCAGAATGACAAGTCAGGAAGGCAAGGAAAAATGCAATTCCAGGCACAGCACACCTCCATCGTAGCTCAGGCTAGAGCAAGCGGCTGAGTGCAGCTGCAGCTCATTAATTAATGCTCACAAGGTTTCATGGGTTGGGGTCCCAGCTAAGAGTTCCCACAACTTCACTCTTCTTATGGCACTCAGATCTAAACATGCACAGTTCTGCTGTATCACACATGAACACAGGCAGCTAGACGCCCAGGAGAGGAGAGAAGAGGTTAAAGGGGAGGATCACAGACAAAAATGGTGATTAACTGGTGTAGGACAGCTATGCCATTGAGAAGACTATAGCTTACTTGACTCCTTGTCTCTTGATTGTAGGTGGTGGCACTTCTCTTACCTTGCCAGGCTCAACAGGCAATGCATCTGTCAGCAGTGTTGGAGTTGTCACCACAGGACTGCAGTAAAAACCTTCAAATGAGGTGTACAAGGTAAGTCATGAGAGTAGGTTCATGGGGTAGGAACTTTAGGAACTTATGTACCAAGAGGGCTCATGCAAGGTACAGAAGAATTTACAACACCTAGGGCAAGAGTACCTGTTCATGTGAGCTAAGGATGCAGTTTGTGAACTCCCAGTGGATCTGGAGGTTTCTCCAATTTGGTCATAAGCGGCCTCAAGGGTGTGCCCAAGGGCAGCACAAACATTGCCTCTCATTAGACATTGCATCTTGGTTCCTGCCTGTTCTTGCAGAGTTGTCCTGTTCACTGAACTGAGCATCCCAGCGGAAGTGTATCACTTGCCCCTTTGCCAGGAGCATAAAGTTTGTCATTCCCACGTGATGACATACAGCTTCAAGGAGAACCAAGAAGCCCTTTGGGGAAAATCCATAGATTTCTAGCTCGGAAGTCTGTTTTGGGATAATACAGCACTGAATTGGTGTAAGTAGAGATGCGCCTCAGGGTTTTATTGTCTTAGCTTTAAATCACAGAGACGGATGCACAAAACTGGTCCCAAAGAGGACGACAGGTTAGCTGTGGAGTGCAGAGCTGTTGGAGGAGATTTAGTGCTCCTTTTTGTTATGGAAAGACAGAGCTGCTGTTTTCTGGGCTCTGGAGAAAGATTGGGACGGTGTGCACGGAGGAGTTTAGAAGTGAATAATGTGCCTAGTCATTGCCACATTCAAAAAGTAGCTAAAACAGGCATGTTATGAAAGAATGTAAGTAAAGAAAACACTGAGTGGGAAAAGGACCAGATAAAAATAGTGAATAGCGGGAAACCTGAGAGAGGAATGAAAGACATAAAGATGAAAATTGTCTGAGAGAACATAAAAATAAGCAAAGATACAAGAAGATAAACTGAAATTTAAAGGTGTTTAAGGGCTGCCTTTTCAATCGGCATTTAAAAGGTTTTTGAATTAATTAATGGCGAAATTATTTGCCGCAGAGAGAGCTATCTAGGGGAATATGGTTGATAGAACATTTACTAGTGTTTACCATTTTGTACAACAGCCATATGAGTTCTTTCATAATTGATTAATTGAATTACCGTGCACTTTAGTGGCACAGTAGCTTCTGAAATCAGGAGCAATGCCTAGTCCTGACCTGACATCTTGACACAGTTAACATTTTGGAATATATTATTAAAGACTGATTGAAATGCTCTCTGGGTAGATAATATGAAGATATCATAGAAGGTCCTTACCTTTTAATACCTTCAATGTTTTTCAATACTTTTCCAAAAGTACATATTAAAAGATTGGTGTGCCTCTCCATATCCAAAATTTAAAACTCACATATTTTGCTGGAGATTTAATTGTCAAATTTTTAATCGGTCTGAAGGAATATTTTTTTTTAACCAATAAAATGAACTGAGGAAAGCTCAATTTTTGGCACTGGAGCTCTCTAGTTTGTCAGTGGAAAATGATTCATAGTGAAGTATTACATTAGATATTAAAACTATGAATCAAAACAGCTATCTAATACTGCAGACCTATGACCAATTCTTTAAAACAATCACGTATTTAATTTTGTGTATGCAAATAAACCAGTGGGCTGGTCCACTGGTAGCATTAGGCATGTGTATATATCTTTGCAGATTTGGAGCTTAATTAATTCCCAGTTTTCATCTTTCAATTTAAGCGTGTTTTCTAGACAACATAGGTTCTGACAGCCCTAAACTGCTATAATCGTCTTTCATTTATTCAACGAATGTCTGAAGCATTTTCAGAAAAATTTTAAAAACCTCTTTCTTGAGCTTTCATACTTCAATGTACATCATTGATGTTTTGACACAAAAAAATAAGAAAAAGTGATGTGTCTCATATCTTCCATTTTAAAAACTCCACAAAATAAGATCTACGTAATAATTTGCAAATTCTGAGTTTCAGTCCTTCAGACGATTTATGCTTATGTTGATCTCATACCTGTGAGTATTTGTATATGTGCAGAATCAAGGTCATTGGTAGGAATTTAAAACTATTTGTAACAGACTCTACTGTCTATGCAGCTCTCACCACAAAGCAACTTCACATTGTATGACCTTTTGCATAATGCCAGTACTGAAAGAGTTGTTTACTTTGTTTTGAAGGCTAAAATGGTGTAGAAGTTTTCCAAATACCTTGTTGACTGACAAGGAAAAATAATATTCTGTAATCTAGGCAGAGTTGCCTGCATCAGGCTAGCAATTATTTAATGTGTGTTTATTTATAAAAACATGACTAACAAACAGAAACCAAACAAAACCAAAAAAAATGCAGCAAAGACCAGTTAAATGCGTGGGTGAGATATTATAAACATTTTAAGAAGTGTTCCAGAATACCCTTTCCAATAAACTGATAACTACTTCTCACCATACATGGCACCATTGCATTAGGACTCTAGATGCTTAAAATGGCATTTTTTAAACTCTCAGGTGAATCAGGCGCATGGTTTTGCAACTACAGTGTGATACTCTCACTTTTTTTCATACATGAAACTATTCCTTTGCCCACCAAAACAGCAGGGTCACCTGGGCCAAAAACAAATGTGAGTTTTAGGTTGTTTTCAAAATGAAAATGTAGTCACATGTTGCCGGATAGATAATTTTACACTTTTTCATTTAAGTAAGCTGGATAGCCAAAGTCTTTTTAGTCCATTTAGGAGTTAAGTAGGAGCAGATACACAGAAGCAATTAATTTTGACAACAAACCTTCAGCTTTTTATCTCAGTATTCTGTAATGCGTTCCAAGTTCTAAACAGCTCAAATACAAAAATGTCAAGCAGTGAGTCTACAATATTTGAAATACAAATATGAAGCCTGACTTGCCTCAAGCAGTTCAGATAACAAGATGTGCTGTTTCTCAGTAAGAAATGCATTTGAATGTGGTTTTTCATCATGCACACAATGCACTGCCATAGCAGTACATTTTGAAGGTATGCTCTGATTTTGCATGCTGGGTGACCGACACGTGGGTACCTTTTTCCTGTTCTTTGGTTGAATATTTGTAGATCTTGAACTCTTTCTCCAACATTGTCAGATGTCTTTACAGACATTCCTAAAGAAAAAGTAGTTCAGTTTTATGGTTGAAATGTGTTTTGCTTTCCTGCCCATTCCTTACCAACATTTTAAGCAGGGACTGAATTAACTTTGAATTTCTGCCTGCAACTCTCTAGTTCCACTTTCAAATGAAGAAACCTTTGGGGTTTTTTCATTGCTTATAAACCTTTTGACATTTCTGTTTCATTGACAACCACAGGTTATTTTTATAGTCCTGATTTTTGTACATTCAAAGCTTTTACATTGGCATATTTTCCGTTGTGTGAAGTCTGTATGCTTCCTTGCCAAATACTTTCTCTTGAACTTTGTGCAATCTTTAGAGCATAGCTGTGGATCATCAGGTGAACAACGACTTGAGAATATTCCATGATGTAGATTCAAACTTAAATGCAGAAATCTGCAGCATATTATTTTTTAATGCACTGGATCTTAGCAGGCACCAAGCTTCTTTGTAAAGATTCTACCCTCATACATAAGAAAGTAACCTGTTAAAGCAGCAGAGATCCATGACAAAGGATAATTAGACACAATCATTGAACCCACTCCAAACACTAATCAGTTCTCTGTTTCTTTTTTTTTGCCTGTAATTAACACAAGAATCACATAATATGACTATAAATGGATTTGTGCATCTATCGGCCTTTCACAGCTTTTAAATGAATAGGATACCTTTATTTTAATCAGGTTTCTTCCTTTGAAACCTTGACACTAGTGTAATTTTTTTCTTCACTCATAAATTCATTCATGCCTTGTGGGATGAAGAATGTGTTTTAACAAGTTTCCCAAAACAAAGTGAAAGAAAACTTCTCTGGGTAAAGAAAAATACCAAAGACGTCCTAATTCAGCCCAATGTTGTCTCTCATAGTTGTCCAGGAGTTTTCTCGGTCCTTACATTTGTTTTATGCAGCTGCACAGACGCAGAAATTACAAAATCCTCATCTGAGGGAAAAAGAAAGCACATTTTCTTCCTAAATTTTGATGTTGCAGAAAAATCCCCAAGCTGCCAAGTCTCCCCAGAGATCTTCAAAGTTGCTTGGATGTTGCATGTTCAGGGACACCCAAACTTGCTAGTCTTATCTACCAAATGTGTCAATATCCACCTTGTGTCAATATCCACAAGGAGTATTCCAGTCTCCAACAGAAATCACTTCCAGGTAAAAAAAGTATTTTCAGCATGAAAAGTGTGATATGCATCTCTAGATCTTCACTCTCAGCAGTGAAGGTACTGAAGTCTTTAGATCTATTCAACAGCCAACCAAGTTTACATCTTCATACAGGCTGTCTCCCTTCTTAATTGTCGTATTTCTTAATTGCTTCATATTGAAAACGAGTCATGACCTTGCTATCATTCACATCCTTAATATTTTCTCATGATTTACTGACTTCAAATTAGAGCTGAAAGTTTTCAATGTACATGACAAAGCTGTAGCCTTCAGCAAAATATTTCAGCTATGAATTTGTCAAGTAAGAGAAAACAATTTTGACACATTTAGACCCCTTGACCTTTTATGGATGAAAACAAACAAAACTCTCAACAGTCTGATGGAAAAGACTACAGAGGGGAACACTTGGTAGGTCTCAGTTGTCAGTTTACCCAATACATCTCCTTAAGTGAACAAGGGAAATGACAAAACCATTTGTAGAAGTCTGCAAGTCCAGTTTCCAATTAAAGGACATATATCAATTCTGCAGATCATCTTGTGGTCGTGGAAGGAAACAAGAATTCATGCTGGAACCTACTAAACAGGAATAAAACAAACAGCCTGGCCAGGCACGTAGGGTTGTAACAATCCATTCAGGATCATGTTTACTCTCAATAAATGAAAAATTAATTAGGCACATAAATTAAATAAATACTTAGCTGTACCTGATTGATACCAAAAAGTAGTTTTCACAATTTCCTTATAATTAAGACAAAAAGTGTAGATTCACAAAATTGTAATGGATGTTTGTTGGGTTTTTCTGGGTGTGGGTTTTTTGGGGTTTTTTTTTTGTTTTGGTTTGGTTTTGGGTTTTGGTTTTTGGGGTGGTTTTTTTAGGACAAACATGGTAGTCACATTTATAGACTTAAATTTGCTACACGGCAAAACAGATATGAAATTTGTGGCAGAATTTGCATCTGCCACTGGTGAATATTAAGAAGACCCCAACTCAGAACGCCTGTAGTCCTGCAAATGGAGATTGATAAGCATTTTACTCTCAGGCCCCAAGTCAAGGAACCAATAACCTGGGATATACACGGGCATATATTCACCTCAGTTCAGATGTATTTAAACCACAGCAATTAAAGACATAATAACATCTGACTTTGCTAACTTAGCTCATTTATAAATAGCTTAAATAGTAGAGCTGGAAAAAATGTTTACCATGGTTGCCATGTTCAAATAGGGAACACCATGCAAAATGGTCAGTACTTTTGACAGTGGTTTCACAGCAGAGAAAGATATTAGTGCTTACAACAAAGCTGCCTTCCAGGCAAAGGCCAGGGCATTAGGACTCAATAAAGAAAAAAAAGGTGCTGCTGGATTCATTTACGCAGAGAGTAAGAAGTTGAGATGGGCGTAGTTCAAAAGAGAGAGCTGGTACAGGTGTGTGCTATGCTGAAAGTGAGTTCTTACCGTACATTTGCAGTCTTGTGCCAAGTGCTTGTATTACTGATATGGAATATAGTGTGATGTAAATGTGTTTAGAATTTTGGCTCCTAAAATGAAAGTCTCAGAGAGTCTCAGAGACCTCCCAGGGCATTTGGGCCACACAAAGCTGATGTTTCATATTTACATCACAGGCTGTTATGCCCTGAGAGCTTTCTGTGTTTTTAATGAAGAGAACAGACAAAGGCAGCACTGTAAGTCAAATTCCCCTAAAGACAATCTAACTAGGCCAGCTGACACGCTGAGGCCTTGCTGAATAGAGACAAGTGCTGCTCATCTCCCCTGCACACCAAAAGCTGCATCAAATACCTAAAAGCTTCGTAATGCCCTTGCAATCTTAATATAGCTCATGTCTGTTCATGCCGTGTATACTTGTGTTTAAAGAGATGGACACTTCAGAAGTTCCAGCTGCTGGAAGATGACATCTACTTTATTTGCAAACTGTGGTTAGTTTTCCCCAAAAGGTCAAACCTTCATGAAATTTGGTGTACTTTCAAAGAAATAACTAGAACCACTTCCTCATGGAAACCTGTCCTGATCCTGCCTGCAAAATATGTAGTGCATGATCTCGACCTTGAAGCTGCTAGTCCCGTTCTAAGGGATTTGGGAGAAAACCAAAAGAAATGTTTGAGAACTTGAACAGCAGACAGTCTGCTAGGGCTCTCCTGTGCGTGAGTCCATGTGTTGTGTGCATATGTGCATTTCTGTTTCAGCTCTTCTGAACTGATTAATGACTTTTCTCAGCTACCAGACAGAACTACTGCTCCAGGACTAAAGATGCTGGTTCAGATCTGTAGGGAACAAAATGTGTTGCTGAGACTTACCAGAGTAAACGCAGCAGAGTGCAGCAAAGTCTGGCCTGTGCCACACCACGGCATCATAAGTTCCTAGCTGACCCTAGCTCTAAATGTAGAACTTCTGCTGATAGCTGCAAAATCTGGTGTAACATATGATCAGATCAAAAACAGAGGGTAGATTGAAACAGATAAAGGGTAAATTTAGATTAGATGTTAGGAGGAACTTCCAATCCAAACCATTTTATGATTCTATAAATGCCCTGGTTAGAACATAAGCAATAAAAGACAGTGAATATAACCAATGCAACTGAAAAAACTGATTTGGTTCTGTGGCAGTGACCTAACAGAGTGTTACAGAAATGAATCAATACTAAAATTCTATCTGTTTATATATGTACTATTGCATAGAGGATATACTTTACTAACATTTTTGGAGCAATGAACAAGGGATTTAAATTGCAAAAGTGAACTATATACTCAAAATAGATATAAAAAGAAACGGGAAAGTTTCTTTTAAAGGCCTTGGGATAGAGCTGTAAATACAAATAACATCAGCAGGTTAGATGCATTTTAGAATCCAGATTATTGCTGGGCCATGCCTTAAACAAGCAACTTTAAACAATGGGGTTTAGAATCAGAGTTGTTTGAGTTGGAAGGGATGGGAGTTTAAAGTCTGGAGTTGTTGTAATTAGAAATTGCTTTTTAAATTTTTTTTTAAGTTGTACATAAGTGATGTACCAAGTTTACTGGGCTTCACAACATACTCTAAAACTCCACTTTTTTATGCAAGCTATTGGTTATTTCCTTCTTCATCAAGGTCTATTTTACAATCTTTGCTAATAGTCTTACAATTTCCTTCACTACGAGACTCTGATATCACAGGACTTGTGTTCAAGTAAAGCAATTTAGCAGAGAAAAACAGCATTATTAACCTCTGACCAATGTGTAACATTACAGTAACAAAGATATTTGTAGTTGTATTAGTCTAATTTATTTCTACAGTAATGGAATTCTTAAATTTTCTCACTGACAGAGGGTAAGACCTATGCCAACATTCAGTCTGAGATTTTCAGAAAAATGGAGGATAAATTTAGGCTTTGATGTATGTTATGACATTCCAATTCATACCCAATATTCACAGCAGTCAAAAATAGCTCCCTAGGAGTACGACAGGACGAGCTCCATAGCAGCTGTCAATATCGCACAGCCTAAATGGGCTTGGACAAGGTGACTGTTCATCACCTCCAGCTCTGCATGTATTAAGACTCCTGCCAGTGAAATACACTCAATTTCACTAGGTGACAGCAGGCCTCTGGTATGTGAGCAGAAAAACGTAAGTATTATGTAGAGATTTTTCTCAGATTGGCGTGGATTATATTTTGCATTAATAGGTAGCTATTATTTTTAAAGAGATAAATTGCTGGAAATTACTCTTAGCAAAACAACTCAGAGCAGAAAAAAATTAGAAAGGACAATAATTTGATGAGAAAAAAGAGAATTATTGAAACTGGACATTTCCCTTTGACAGAACAATCTCTGGGGATATGGGATTAGAATAATGAGGCACAGCAGTGTGAACTATCCTGTCTTCCAACAATGCTGTGATACTTCCCCCCACAACAGTAGAAGAGCACAAGCATAAAATCACTACACTGTACTTACCAAGAGCACCCTGACAAAACTGTGTCATACCTCAAGGGCAGTGCTCCAGGGGTACATGGAGGCTCAGATTCTATTCAGAGTACTGATAAGCAGCACTGCTTAAATTAGAGTCTACAAATATTTTAGCAACCAGGAAGTTTGTTGTGAAAACCTTAGCCTGCACCTTGGAACAATACGAAATTCAGGAAGATTTGTCAAATTAAATGCTTAGCTTAGGTAACTCACCCTCAGGAAAACAAGCCAGTGAAGCAGTACTACCGCAGGAGAAAATTATGGTGACATTTGCAGATAAATAATTACCATCAATCAATAATGTAATATATTGCACAGAAAGAAGAAGTTATTCTAAGGTGTGCTAACAGAGCTGCCATATGAAATATATGTCTGAAAATTTCAGAGACTGGAAAAAAAAAACTTTTCTATAACAACTCTGGCTTTGTTCAGTATTGCAATTGAAGAAGAGAGCCGGTCTTCTGTCCAGTGAAAATGTGCTCCCCTGTTGTACAAGTGAACAAACACTAAACTATATACTGAAAAGTTATGGAAAAATTTACAGTAAAGCTAATCTGAAGATTTCCTAATGGGGAAATTCCTACTTTTCAGGATATAACCACAGGAGATCCACTTATTTGCAAGGACTGGATGATATTTTTTTATTCAAACAACAGCATTATATTCATGGGAGTAGCCTCTCTGTATAATAAGGACTGAACTATTGTTCACAACAGTCACTTTCCCAGAGGGGTACACAGTAGCAATGTTTTTAATACCATATAGATCATCATCACAACGCATTAAATAGCTAGTGACAGACTGTTTTGTCAATAGAGAGATTGTTTGTAAATAGGACAGCTGGAAGCTGACTGTCATTGAGTCAGGAGTCACAGAAAACTTCATAGTGAAAGACAGAATTAGAGTCTTTGGCTCTTAATTTAGCCCTTATTCATGAATCACATCCTAAATTGCCTTAAAAATGGAATTTAAAAATCAAATGTGGCTGCTAATTGGTATCTCGTTTCAAGCTGCAAATAAACTACATGAGTCTCAAACAAGAAGGTTGCAGTTTAGGTGCAATGCGAAAAATAGGCCGTGATACAGAAAGCCTGAAGTTATCTTTAAATACTTTCAGATGACACAGATTGTAAATTGAATGAGTGTTTTGCTGCACATGATTGACAGGGCTGTTTCAGAATAATAAAAATAAAGCATTGGAGAGCTCCATAGAATGACCCCCTCTGGAGAACTGACCCAGCTTTTAAGAAATCTCTTTGGGGGTTCTTGATAATCAGTGGAAATGGGACTTTAGGGAATAAGTTCTCTCCCTTTAGCTACTGACAGTGTAAATGTCATGCTTGCTTCAGCGATGTGTACCGAGAGTTATGCTAGCATCTACCATGCTTTCCTAACAGGAACTAAGCACCTGGATGAGGATTGTTTTCTTTCTCAATCCCAGGGAGAGTAATTACTGCTCACTTGCTGGTCAAAATACAATCTTAAATCCTACCTCCTGAAAGTAGTGACAACATAGCCTTTATAGGTAGCATCACCATAAAAGACATTCAGACAAGGCTTCTTTTGAATCAGGTCCGTTTTCCTTCAATAGACAGGCCAGCCCTCATGGGATGTCTCACATGTCACTCTGTACACAATTGTGTCTGAGCATTATTCAGTACCAGATAAACAAGATACTAGCTAAAGTAAGGGGCAGTGATAAATGAATTGAGCCTGAGGGCCAGCTCCCCTCATCAGCTGTACTACAGGCAGTGAAATCCAAAAAATTCTTCCTGTTATTCATCAGGAGTAGGGGACAATGTTTTAATTGTTCTGCTCGTTTTGCATGCTGTTGGAAAGGAGTAGGTCACTTCCTACACAAGAGATTAGACGGAGATGAAGTTTAAGACATGAAGTTTCCTTCTGCATTTAACAGGATGAGGAAGCCCAGAGTCTCAGTGAATCTGCTCCATTTTGTGTGTGGCTGCAATAAATGACGAAATGAGAAAAGACTCAAGAATCTTTGTGGGACTTAAGGTATGTATCAAAACCAGTTTAGGACTCCTGTCTGATATTCTCATAGGCACATCCACAAAACACAGGTATAATTTAGATGTTGTGCTTATTTCCTATACCCAAGTATAATTCCACTACTCCTGTAGTGTAGGTACTCTGCCTCATCTAAAAGGATGGCTCACAAATTTTAAAGGCATTAGTCCCTTAGAAGTATAAACTTCATAATATCTACAGAGGTTGTGCCACAGCTACGTGTGAAGTTAATGGTTTCTGTAGTGATTGTAAGCACCTATTACAGCTGGAACAACAAGTACCTAATCGAAAATACACTTCCTGATTAGAGATTCTCATTAGTACACAGGAATCTCAAATGTAGTGTGTGCTGGAGCCAAGCAAGGTAGTTGTGGGTTTCTTTAAAAAAATTAACAATATTTTAAATAGCTCAGCTGTCATAGGCTCTAGTTTCTCTACGGTTTATGAACTGCATTTCTACAACTCATTTTCACAACACTGCCCATGTTCATGCCAAATGGATCCTAAGTAATTGTGCTGTATGTAACAGGCTGCACAGCTGAGGCCATTCCCACAGCAGTAGTCAGTCTACTGCATACAGGTATCACAAATTATTTTGCAC
The DNA here is from genome assembly GCA_013397725.1 of Rhagologus leucostigma. Lineage (NCBI taxonomy): Eukaryota > Metazoa > Chordata > Aves > Passeriformes > Rhagologus > Rhagologus leucostigma. Next base: position 2,929,676 of record VZTD01004799.1, read on the forward strand.
TTTCTTCACATTCAGAATGCTGTGTTCCACAGTACTGGATATTCTTTTTAAAGCTCTACTTCATTAAGTGGTTAATAACCTTGTAAGAACAAAACTGCTATCTCCACAGCTGTAAAGACTGCAAAAGCAGTACTACTCAGGAACTGCTGTAGGAACTAGGAGAAAGTGCCCAAAACCAAAATGCAATATATTTGTTTTTCAATTTCATGATTTTTGAAAGAAGAGTACTGATGACACCTTTAAATAGAGCACTTACACTCTCTAAAACCAAGTACACTATGTGCATGTATCACTAATTCCCAACAGATGTCTGCAAGTTTGATGGAATGAAAGAATTAAGTCTATATTTAGTTTGGAATAAATATAAAATGCTCGTACATTCAGTGATAACTCAAAGAGAATGGTGAGGCTCTTCTGCCATTCAAAAACAACCAGTTATCAGTGTTTGCAGATTTTCCAATGCCTTATTCAGTTGTCTCACTAAAGAGGCCATCTGCTTTCGCAAATGATATTTAACTCTGTGCTTGAACATGTGGAAAAAAGAGTGAAAGAGGGAGGGAGAGGAAAGTCTCTTTCCTTTTCTCACTCTTCCTTCCTTTCTCTCTCTCTCTCTCCTTTGTACTGCTTCCCAACACATCAGGAATTAGCAATGGTCTGATGGCAGTTCACACAGGTTACCAAAGGAAGAGGAACAGAAAGGAGCACAGGGCTATAAAACAATGTTTACAATGCACTGATAACTCAAAAAAAAGCTGAAAGGATGATTGGAGAAGGCAGCAACATTTAAATAGGATGTCTTGTCAACAACTTGACCATCAACTACTAGTTGGTATGACCCACCTAATAAGGTGCTTATTATACACGGTCTTCCTCACACATTTATGTTAAACATATACAATTAGTTGTTTAAAATTTATACTTTTTCCTTAGTAAAAGGCATTGTATGGCTCTACTGCTCAAGAAAGGTACCTGGGAAGCTGCTTTTGTTCCTCTAAATCTTCACTGTTACAACCTTTAAAAATGTGTCACGGGTAAGTAGGCTGCTATCTCCTCATTAGGTCTGCTTGCAGGGCTGGATGTTTTGTCAAGCTTCTGCCCATCCCTTTCCCTAGACAGGCTGTGGCTCTGTTCAGCCTTGCAGCCTTTATATGTGCTGAGAACATCAAGCCCATGGCATTAGTGTAAAGGATCTATGTCTTCTAGGAGAAATTAGACTTGACTGAACATCTAAGACCAATGGATAGTATCTTCCTCCAATGATACCTAACTTTGCTGTTGACTGTCTAACTGTCTGCATCTTATTTCTAAGGTAAATCGGCCAGCTTAACCTTCCTTGTGTTTTATCCCTTTATACTATCTGTGTCTTTATTTAAGTACATGAAACTTCTATCAGCTATCTTCCCTTGTATGCACTGGTTCACTGTGACCAAGTTATCACCTAAATGTTTTACGGTATATACTGCCACCACCTAGTCTTTATGCACAAACAGTGAGGCACAGAAATCACTTGAACTCTGTAATTTAGGGGTAGACAGCTGAAGGATTGTAGAGATGTTTTACCTACACCTTAAAATGAGGCCAAAATGTCCATAAAACCTTAACGCTATCTGTAAAAAAATCCAAATTCTCAAACACAAAGTTTTAGCATGCATAAAGGAGCTCCCTGGAAAGAACTGAATCTTTCATGAAAGCCTTGACAAAGATAGTCACTAAAATCAATCAAATAACTCAATCACCATGTGAATGGTATGATTACAATAGAGAGATGTCATAGGAACTTGAGAAACTACAAATAAAGCCTTTCAGTACTTGCCTTTTTTTTCATAAGTTCATTCCTTTTTACCTTGTCTTCAATGGTTTCTTTGTTTTAGTATCTCTTTGCAATGCACAGTCCTTTTGTGTTCAGTGTTAGAGATTTACAGCTGCTATATATAAGAAAGCAAAGCTAAAGCTGCACAATGAAGTGCATTGTTAGAAGAAATTTGGATTCGTATTCCAAAACTAAATCATCAGTGCAGGGGTAGGCATTAACATCAATTATCTGATTCTGTGTTGATTTTTTCATTAAATATTCAGCTCTGGCTAAATCCCCTCTTGGACTCCTTCATCACAAATTCTAATTAGTGAGAAATTTAATGGCCTAATGAGAAAGAGAATAACATTTGATGATAGAGCTATTGAGGGACTTATGCAATACTTACCTGTCCAACACAATTCATGATTTCCATCTTGAAATTCTCTCTCCTACCTACAGATCTTCATCTTGGAAAACTGAGGAAGGTCTCCATTCTTGACTGAGCTGCCTAACTTAATGACGATTTCCTGAATAAATCATTGCAGGACATGCAAAATTTTGTTTGTGTTTGTATTACCATTTACGGTAAATCTTTTGCATTAAAACACCAAAACCAGATCTTTGAGTTGATGTGTGGGGACACATCTGTGAGAAAGGAACTTAAGCTGGAACAAGAATTGTGTACAAGTTCCATGCATCTCAATGAAATTTACATCCCAGGCTCAGCTGTTAATGTGATGAAATGTCCTTGTTGTGTTTTGAAAGGAAGAACTGAAAATGCTCTAGGCTGTTTTTTGGTTTTTTAAAATAACTTGGGTCTCCAGCTTTCAGGTATGGGATGTTAGATATGGGGAGAAATGCCTCCCTCACATCCTTGCCTAAGGCTTTAGGGTAAACCACTATGCCTCTAATTTCCTAATTGCTTATATCCCACTATAAATCCCTTCCTCAGGGACCTCATTTCAAGGCATACGGGAATCTAGGGAATGTGATTTGGTTTGAGGAACTGGACTGTGACTGACAGGCACCTAAAAAGTCTACGTATGTAGTAATGTGAAATTTGAGCCGTGAGTACCAAGCACCTTGCTTGACTCCATTTTTTTAATGACTATGTAATTATTGATGTACTGCTCAGCAGAGTACTATAGGATAGCTTTTGTCCTTCATGGACCCACAGAAACTAAGACTTTTTCTGTTCTATAAAATACTGGTTTGTGGAGCAGTAGAATTTTTTCCTATAACTATAGTAAGTCTTCTTCTAAACTTGCAGATGATTCTGAAAAGTAGGTACTGAAAATATTCTATTCATTTTTGCTGTATAATATACTGTATTCAAAGTTGAAAAAAAAAGAAAATTAAATTAAAATCTGTCCTTACTGCTGTGAAAAAGGTAGATATACAATGTGTTATTAATTTTATAGCAATAAATACATACAGTTTTCTTTTAAAAAAGGTAATTATTTTCTTGGATACATAATTTTATCAATTTTTCAAGTTTTCTCTCTAATTTCTTTGTTTCTAAAAAGAAGTTGAAACTTTAATTTGACAAATGTAACAACATTTCTTAAAATATTCTCCTTTTCTAATACACAGTGACCATCAAAGACTTCATGAATGTGATATCACTAAACATAATAATGCTGCTAAGTATGTTTTTAATGTTATACTTCAGGAATTAAACTGCATAAGACAGTATTAGTGCCACATACTTCAGCTGACATAATTCAAATTACACTGGCATTTAATTAACTTTAAGTTATTCTTAGAATATGAAATAATCAAGTAGTTCAAAATACTTAATTTATATAGTATTTGAACAAAACTCCTCCCCTATACTGTTCAAATGAAGATGCTGAAAATAACAAAAATCTGTAAGAAAGATTCAGATATTAAAAAATGCTGTAATATGAGATCAAATGTTTAAAAATAATATTGAAAGGAATTAGTTTATTATCAGGTAACTATAGAGCACTCCGTACATTTCTCTTACTATACATATTGACAGCAATAAATAAAAATTTCAGTGCTACACATCTGGAAATGTTAATGTGTCAGTTCTTAGAGATGAGTCCATCTAACTGACTGAACAAAGTTTTGGAATTTAATGACCAAAAGCTGGGATTTTTTAGAAAGGAAAACTTTCATCTCATATAAATAAATATCAGCAAATAAAGGTATTTATTTCTGATCTTCTAATTTCCCCCATTTTTGGCACACTGTACTATTCAAAATGAAAAGAGTTGGCAAGACCATCATTTGTTGAGGGATGGCAGCAGATAGGTAGGATCAAAGATTAAAAAATTTCATCAGCACCACTGTCCATAATTTACCGAGTCACCAAAGGACAGTCAGAAACTATGTTAGGCAGTGCTATGTTCAGAAGATAACGGAATAGGGATTTTTAAAAGGTACCTTAGGGCCAAGGTATTAACTCTGTTGATCAAATGGTGTATCAGCTGAGTGTTTGACCCAGTCTTTCTCGTGCTTTGTAAGGAAGATAGGTAACACTTGTAAACCTATGCTCTGAAGTTGTGTATAATTTTCTTCAGATTTATGGCAACTGGTAGCCATCTGTTAGATATCCCAGTAAAATCGCTTCCTTCCTATTTTTTTTTTTCTGTAGGAAAAAAGGCATTTTGGAAAAATTCAATTTTTACTTTTGAAAATTATGATGAGCCATTTTGCAAGTATAGAGTAATATAAGAACTACAGTTCACATAAGTAATTTTTATATGTCTCCTTTTATTTTTTGTAGTGAAAGCCTATTTAAGTTAGTTCAGATGTGTTAGTAACAAACAAGACTGATCATTTTAAGTAAGGTGAAACAAGAAGGCTTCTCTACTTCAAATTAAAATAGCTCCATTTTTAGTGTTTCTGTTTTCTCTGCTGTGTTTTACTACACATTACATTTTGATGAAACTCATTTCAATATAACAGCAACTTTTCGGCATGCAATTAGTATTGCGGCAACTAGTTGAACACTGTAATATATAGTGATTAAATTATATTATATTTATTTTATATTTATATAGATTATATTAGATTAGATTAGACTAGATTTGATTATAGCCAAGGTGTATGTCTCTTCCAGAGTACACAATATAGTCAGGTCAATGTCATGACCTAGTCATCATCTTATGTTTATGTCAGTTAGCATTCGTTTGGCGTGTTTGTATGTTCTTACTGTCAAAGGTTAAAGATGTTCTGCTAACCTTTCTGTGGGTATTTCAAATTAAGGAATTCAGACACACTTCATCCAAACAAAAAGAGCCTATGAACCCATATAAAGTCAACAGAGGAAATAGAATCCCCATGAAAGCAACTCTTTCTGAAAGCCTGAGCTTAGTTTACAGCAGAAGTCCTGCTTCTGCTCAGTTTATGTGTCATGCTTGGAATAAACGCTATCTTTTGGAGCAGTGTACAGTCTGAATATAAGAGAAAGTCAAATCATTCTGAGTTGGCTTACTGTTACTGCACATCAATTAACAACTTAGACACAAAAACATATAATGGATAACTCATTAATTTTAATAATTGATGACTGAAATACAAAAATTTATTTCATTCTTTCTAAGAGTTCCTTCCACTGTTTTCAAATTAAAACACCAAAAACCCCCACAATGCTCTTACTGTAGGAATATGCCAAGGAAAATCTGTAGCAGTAGGTTTAACAAAATTATTTGGCTTGTCCTTTGGCCTGAGAGAAACAATGCAGCATTAGTTTTCATAATGATTGCTCTTTTCTGAATCCACTAGTGTTTAAACGTGCCTCTGGGGCTCTTGAAACTGGACCAGTACCCAGCCTAATGAAGTAACTGGAGTCTGCACCTAGGATGAGATCTACCTCTAGGCAGAGTCGGCCAAAGGTCTCTACTGTTTAGATGGAGTTTATTCTGACCCTCTGCACTGTATTAATCTTACTTCGAAGAAAACCTCTCTGCAGTCTTCACATTTCACAAGTGGTATGTATATTTTACTAAAAAAGCCTCAGGTGAACTCTTTTAAGATTGTATTTCAGGATTTTCATTTTATTTTCAGATTAAAATAATTGATCAAGTTAAATTAATTTAAAACAACCAGAAAACTCTTTTCTGACTTGCAAAATGTGCATTCAGTTAAGTTAAAACAGATCAAGATAATCATGAATCATGTTTATGAATATCTAGTAGCAATACCCTGTCAATATCTGCTCCATTGAATGAGAGTTCAGTGCTAATACATAAGATTAAATGAATTACCACTGAATAGCAGCTTATTTTCTCTCTTGAATGCCCAAAAAGTGCTCAAAAAAACCCCCCTTCCTTCATGGATATGTCTATCAGATGTCCTTTAAACTGCACCATAAGGAAAAAATACACCAACCAACCAACCAACCAACCAATCAACGAACCAACCAACCAAAGGTAACAGGTCTGTAAAAAATATTTCAAGTGATGGCTCCTTTCACTGTCAAAGTGACAACTGAGAAAGAATGGCAATGGGTCTTAATTGCTTTTGCATTTCTTTGGTTTGTCTCAGTTTTCTAACACGAGGGCCTTTGCTATTGTGTTGAGCAATCCATCAAAAGCCATGGTACAGCTGTTGCAAAGTGCTGCAGAACTTTTCTTTTGCAGCCAAATGAAGGGGTCATCTTGGCTGTGGCCAATATCATGTTTGGCTGCTTGCTTGGCCCCTGGCTGAGGCATACATTTTCCATTAAATTCCACTGATGGAAGAGAAGGAGTAAAACACGCTTTTCCCCTTCATCCACTGCAAACCAGCTGAGGGCATGACTCTGCTCACTCAGGTATGTACACTCCAGCCTAGCATGGAATTGTCTCAGCTTGATGCCATTACTTTGTACAGGTTAATAAAAAGTTGTATTGCATCTGTAGCTTGAAAAGCATGGTTGCATATCTAGAAATACTTATAAATCCAATATAAACCATATATTTTATTAAAACAGGCTTGTACAAAATTCTATAGCTGACAGAAGAGATAATCAGCACAGGCAAAATAGTGCATACTTGCTTAAATAAAAGTTTAGTGATTTTCAGCAGTATATTTACAGTGCCACAGAGTAAAACTCGGAGTTAAAAATAGGAGTGGCTTTGTCCGAAATCAGCTTCTGAATAATGGACTGCAAAAGCCATGAGCCGTTATATTATGCTTCATGTAGCCATAAGGAAACAGGGAGAAAAAATTAGAGAAGAAAAGGAGACTCTGGAAGAAAATTATTTCACCTTGAACTAGAGTAAAAGAGTCCTTTGCAAAGCAACTAGTGTTGTTGAGGTAACAGGAACACTTGCATTCACTATTTATATTTAATCAAGTTCCTTGAGGTAGGTATCCTAAGAGGTATAGGAATATACAAAAAGTGAATAAAAGGAACATGTCTTCTTTGTATCATGAGTGTATAATACTAAGGACGTTGGAGTAAATTGGAATAAAGGGCTTTGGAGTAAGTTTATTTAGCAAAAACGAAAGTGAGTGTGAAAAAAGTTGTGGTGTAAGGTTTTGTTACCCTTAAAGATAACTTTAACATATACATACCTGAGCATGAGAAAGAAGGTGATAAGGAGGATTTCAAAGGGAACTTAAAAGTGAACTGCAGTGGGTGTAAGCAAACACAACTATAATGAAAATTTCTTTGGAGATTTCAAAGATTAGTATTAGAAAATCATGCATCTTGTTTACTATGTACTGAAACACTTTGCCATGTAACAGATATGATGGACATCTGGTGTGACAAAGTGTTTGACAGCAGCTGAAAACAAGCTGACACTTGAACTGAAGGGCAAAATAATCACCTTATCTTGCTGCTTGAGCTTGTACAAGCTTTTTATTATGTTATGGACTGAAAATTCTTGTTTGCTTGCTTGTTTGTTTTCTCAGTGAGAAATAGAGTGTGAAAAAATAGGTTAGAAGCAATGCCAAGTGCACAGGCTGTTCAGTCCTCACAGTCACATCTCATGTGGCTTTCAGGATTAGCTCTGCTTGCAGTGTATGAAAGACTAAGTGCCGCTACATCACAGCACAACGCAGGCTGCCAGCCACCATAATACTGTACAATGAAGTAGTACTATTCAATTGTCACACCATTTTTGAAACAATTTCTTTGGAATCAGTAGAAAAACAGTGCCTTTAATGGGACCAAGATCAGATCTTGCTGCAGTAGTTTTCATGGCTAGCCCTGTGCATTTTGTATTTGAGAAGATGGGTAACATTGTGAAATGCTGAGGAGGTTTGGGTAGACAAGTATCATGTCGGAGACCTGCCTAGTAAGTCATTTCCAGGAAGCTCTCCCCCATTAAAATTCTCCAAGAATAAAATTCAAATAACCATTTTAGCCCAATTTTCTGTTTAATTTCATGACAGAGCAAGCATCATGAAGGCAGAGGACAAACTAAGTACTATCACATCCAACTACAGAGAAAAATAAGGTCAGATTTTCCTTTTTTTACATGAAAGTAAATTGAAAAATTACACAGAAATAAAAGGAATCACGGAAATGAAAAGTTGTGTAAGGTAGAGAATTAAAGCAACTAATTTTGATAGGGCAAAGTTGTTTTGTTATCGACCCAGTGTTCAAATTGAAAGCAATGGCTGTATAATCAATTAAAATGACACACTCTGCTCTCCATTTTTTTGCTAGATACCTCCTGGATATTTGTCTTCCTGAAGTTTTGCCATGCCACCTGTTACCTGAATGTTCAAGTGCATCATGTTTCTCATCCATGACAGTAGCTTGCAATCTGCTAAGAAGGAGTTAGCAGTCTAAATTCTCAAGATGGTACAAGTACTTCACTTGGTTCAGTTTCTAGAAAAGGTATGACAAGTACTTCTTTTTTGCCTCTCTTCTTTCTCCATTCAAGAAAATTCAATAATCAAACTGCTGGGAATTTTCTCTGCGTTTTGTAAATATTCCAAATGTTTTCTTCTAGTACATATTGTTATCTAATAAAAAAAAATCTGTTTTATAAATAATATAGATACATATTCTGGATACAATTTTTCATGGGTTTAGAACAACTTTCATTTCTTTATTCTTCACTTCTATTTTAATGTCAAGAAAATGATTTAATTACCTAATTACATAATATATTTTCATTTTCTAAATACCATGCAAATGATCTATTGCAGTCTTCATTGCCTCTCACCTTTGGTAACACATCACCTCAAAATCACAAAAGCTCAGACAGTGCTTCAGTTGCATTCTCTAAACTGATGCCAGCCATCTTCAATGTGTTTTCTTTCCCAAGGGAAAACGCTCAGTCCAGATGTCCTGGTTTTTTCGGGGTGAGGGTAGTGGTTGCCTGCCTTTGTCTGAATGTGCCTGTGCCTCCCAGGAGCAGTGTCTGAGAGAATGTCTGTGCAGTGGTACATCAAGCTGTGTTGCATCCATTCACAGTGGAAAAGCATATTTGCTGGATGCATTCTGCTTGGTCATTTAGCAGCTATGGACTTAACTCTGTTGTCATTTAAACTGGGAATCATCAAATGTACCTCAACTTTATTAAGGAAAAAAAAAAAGCCTTTGTTAGACAGCAATTTTCAATTCAATTCCAGACCGCAAATGGACATTGTTCCCATTTCAGTCACATGATTTCTCTCTATCACGAGTTCATAGAGTTTATTCAAAATACTTGCCCTGTCTTGTACCTTGGAAAAAAAAATCGATGATTGATCTGATTTAATAACACCAAGAATAGAGGGATGATCATAGAGTTTAAGCAGTCAGATAGATATCTACAATCTATGATTGCCAAAGATACCACAAACTGATAAACACTGCCCTGGATTACTGTAATTAATTTGCAATGTGATTTGCAGTATTCTGTGACTGTCCTTTGCTAATTCATTTGAGAGAGAATGGTAATCCTTGGGCCAGCTGGCCTGTGCTCACGCTTGTCAGTGAGAGCAGCCTGGAGCCAGCTAGGTCTCATAATTCTTGGTCTAGGACTTCTGCAGGACCTTTCTAGCTCTTGGACACTGTGTTTTCTGAGTGGAGGGAGTGGCTTTCCTAAGGTCAGAGTTCACTAGATGATGATAAGGCAGTGTCACAGCCCTAACCATGGGCTTTTGTAGCCTGAGTGTGCAAGTAGGTGCTTCACTTTTGCATGTGAGCCTGTAGTAGCAGGCTGTGAGGAAGTGATAATATTGAACTTATTGTTGGGAGGGTATCTCAGACAGAAGGAGCCTGAACAACTTACATTGTGCTTATCTGCACTGTTTCTCTCAAGCAGATCCTAGTGAGAAATAATGGAAAAGGCAGAAGGAAGCCATTTATATAGTAAGGGTGAACAGAAGGCTGAGGTACCTGTTATAAAGCAGAAAGGAAACTAAACTGTCACGATAAATGCATAAGGGTAGGTAATAAGAGATGTTTTGCTCAGTTTCTGCAGCATAAAAACCTGTTATACATTTTTCTGTACAATTGTCTATAAACTAAAAAGACATTATATTTTACTTAATATGAGATAGGATAGGGTTCTTGGGAGTACATCTCAATCTGTAAGGTGGTCCAGAATACATGCATCATCATTTCACTAACACTTAATTCTGCAGGAGATCTATCATTTCTGAAAGGTCTTTACGCATGCTTCTAAGACCTAAACTTCATAGCCTTTCAGGGGAGTGACACAGCAATTCTTTAGGAAAAAATAAAATTAACCAAATGTAGAGAGTTTTGATAGTGCTTGAGGTGAAAGTCTTCTCAGTCTCACTCTATCATCATTCACTGGGATTTTCACCACTTTTCACAAAAATAACCAAGCACCAAAAAATAGTTACAGAAGGAATAATTGCCAAAAAAAAATCATAGAATGTTGTACGATATTTTCCCATGGAGATGAGAAAGGGATTTTTCAGATATGTGCTGGACTCCTAAATAATACCTAAGAACAGAAAACTTCACTTGTTTAAGTTAAATTGAAACAAAAATGATGGGGAATTATTGAAGCCCTGTTTCCTTTAACAATTAGCTGAGTAGAATCATAGAATCTCCCTAAGATTGCCTTTAAAAATCTACAAATAAGAAAATTAAAAGTTAGGGCACAAACTTACTATTTTTATCTTACATCAGTTGCTTTACCCATTTCTGACATGATTTTTTAATGAAATTTCGAAGAGGCTGTTAAATGGTAGCTTCAGTGACATTAATAAATACACAGAGCTGAAGAACCAGAAATCATTAATAAATAAATGGAAATATAAGAAACAGCATTGTCCTGAGCAAAACATGATTCCTCATAATAAAAGAGAATTTATTTAAATTATGACATTGCTAGTTGATACCAGCAGTGAAAAACATGACAGAACATTGTTAATAACTATGCTTTGTTTCTCTTTATCAAAGATGCTAAAACACATTAGCCACACTATTTCCATGGTTCAGATACAAAATGTTAGGGAATTTATGGGGCAGAAAATTATGCAGTAGAATGTTAGAACTGTGGTTTTTTGCCTCCTGTGCTCAAATCTGGTGCCAAGTTTTAGCTTTTAGTAATCAATTAGGCTTGAAAAGGCGTTACTCATATTTCTCTGATTGCCATGTAGTTGATTTCTGCAAGTTCATTTTCAAAGAAATACTGTTGTTCTTGCATCTGTTCTGTTTAATGTTTTTGTTGAGCTGTATTTTTATGGTTCCAGGTGTATCTGGAATCTTGATCATACTCCCAGGCTTTCTTCTAAGCTTGTGAGGGCTTTTTTCTTTCAAAAAGTTCCAAACTGTAAGCCCAATGTGACCTCCTCTAGCAGCAAAAATAATTTCCATTCTCATTCACTTCAAATTGCCAGAAACACAATTTCTATCAGTTATTTTCCTTCCAGTGTTTCCATTTTGTTTTGGCTTCTTTTCTGCCATTGATTTTGAGAGAGAGGAGTAAGTATATCAGAAATTGCTTTAATTCTATAAGCATGCCCTTTTCTCTAGCAGGACAATTTTGGCTCAGATGGAGATATATGTTTTGTGAATAGTTAGTGAAAGAGTGTTTGCTTCACAGTGTCTTTAAGCAGAAGCAGAACTGTACGAAATAAACCTATAACGACCTGTAGACCCAACCCTTTTTCAGGTCTATACTGAAAGGCATCTGACAGAGTCAACAATACAACAGGAGAAAATGATAATATCAGAAAAATGTTTATACTTCTTTGCTAGGGCTTTGGTTAAAGATTCTCTTTATAGTTTACAAAAATAGCTCCTCATTGACTTTATACAGTTCTAAATAAAAGTTGACCTGACTTCCTTATGGTCTGTTTTTGCTGCTCACAAAGACCTGGTGTCCATAGGAACTGGGTTAGGCAGCAGAGCAGAAGAGCTAGAAGAACCACAACATTACAGCAGTATAAAAAGATCTCCCACCTATGGGACTCGCCGGTTGCTGGTGTTGTCATGAAATGTACTTGGAAAAAGGCCGTAATTCAATGATGTTGTAATTCCAGACAATAGGGCAAGGAGACCTCCCACCTCCTAAGAAATGCTATGATGACCACCATGAAAAAGACAGCAAGACTTGCAGCATTGTTTTGTGGGGAAAGAACAGCAATTCTGTGTGGAAGTTGAATCTTTGGCTTTCAATGCCATAAATAAGGCCATGCAGCTGAGGAAAAAAACTGCAGCACCCCAACAATGCAGTAACAGCAATTTTCGGTTTGGTCTATTCCCAGATGCCTAGCAATACCAGAAGGTTTTCGCACGTTTTAAGCTACTTAGTCTGCAACTTCATTATGGTTCAAATAAGACAGAGCTGTAATTGTGGCAATGTCATATCAGAGATGTCATATTGGTTGCCCATGAATGCAGGAATCCAATCTTCCCATTGCAGATTGCATTCCTCACTTATTGCAAGTAAATAATTTCTTCCTCTTCTGCACTCCGATTCTCTAAGGTCTGCTGGGACTCAGCTCTTTCTTGTAATTCTTCATTTCCCTCACTAAATGATTTTCAAATGTAGTGCAGTACAGCATGCAAATACATGGAAAAAGTTGTTGTCAAATGACTATATTCACCAGGGGAAAAAGTCCACCATAAAATTGCTCTGCAGGTTACTTTATTTTTAATATTTCTCTCTGTAAATATAGTGCCTCAAGACACTGAGGCTGCTGGAAGTAATGAAATGTATTTTTCATACTCTCACTTTTCATTTCAATGTATCAAGCAGCTTTTTAAACTGCTATTTTAAACTATTATGTCTTATTTTAGAAAGCCTTTATAATAATGGTGAATAATTAGAACCCAAAGTGCTTGCTATTTGTAAATGAAAATAAATGCTTAGCCCTTCTTGAAGAAGCCATTTAAAGCATTCTTTTTAAAAAGTCATCAATTTTGGTTTGTACTACTGGTTTCTTTTATTTTGCTCGAAGTGTATTCCCATAATTCAAAATGATGAATTATTGAAAGTGCTACTGTAGGAGAAGTGATGTTATGCAAAGAGTATGTATGTATGAAAGAAGAGGAATATGATTTTTCATCTCTGTTTTATTCTTTCTTGCTAACGGATGAGCAGAGAAATGAAGGGTCTGATACAATCATTCTATTCCACCTTTCCACCTTTACTCCCTTACTACTATCCATGAACTTTAGGGCATTTTTAATATCTTGGGCTGTGAGAAGTGCCAAAGCTCATAGCCAAAAGCAAAAAAAAAAAAAAAAAAAAAAAAAAAAAAAAAGACAATAAAATGCTGAAGTGAAAATAGTCTTCAGAAGAAAGGTCACTAAATGACAAATTATCCATTAGTAATTGAATAAATGCATGGAGATATTAAAGAACAGGTTTAAATGTGCCGTAGACATAGCTTGCCAAATAAGCACAGACACTGTCACATTTAGTGGAAATAGGCTGGACTCCAATCTGCCACACTGAGGAATAAGCCATCAGGAACATATAAATCTTTCAGCAATATCTGCTGGACACTGCTAAAATCCTAGGACAGGTTCCCCGCCCTTGGCCTCAGTGCTGTTGGTTCTGGAAGCAGGCTTTCCCACACACACAACCTGGAGGACTATTTTAAGTCCCCATTTCTTATCGGACAGTCAAGCAACTAATATCATGACCAAACTCATTGCTTTTAGGAAGTAAACTTTTGAATATTTACTTCTTTCTGGGCTTGTACTAGGACAGCACTAACAATTCACAGCTCCTATGAGAAATCTACACATATCCAGGTATCAACATAGTCCCCAAAGCTGTATGGGAAGTAAACTAAATCATAAGTTATTAATTATTAAGGGAAGCCCCCCAGTTTTCCCTAAAATAACAAAGCATTTAACTAAGTATAGACCAACAAAAAATGGAGTGATAATCAGAGATAGATAGCTATGTAATATTTAGAGAAATGCACAAAATTTAATTTTTTAACCTAAGAATACTAAATGTTCTAAAATCTAGACTAAAAAACATGTGAAAGCCAAAAATCTGCACTTGACCTTACTCACATATAGAATTGGTATCTTGGTGTCATGCAAAAAGTTATAAAGATTCTGAAAATAAAAAGTTATTTTAAGATATCCAGTGAAAAACCATAGTGTGGAATAATAGCATACACAACTTATATGATATCTGTAAGGAAAATTTAGTGATATAGTTTTGCATTTTCCATGTCTCTTTCCTTTAAGAAGTTTGTAGTTAACACATGACCAGATCATTGCTGAAGCAGAAATTTTCTTCCAAGAACCAGTGTAAGAAATGTTATGCTATAGGAGAGTTATGAAGTAGTGTAGAAACGGTACAGTGGTAGAAATAAAGTTGTCACTGTAAGATTTATGGTTCTAATTTAGGAGAAGTTAAGGCTCATAAAAACCAAATTAAAATAAGCACCTATGTCCAGTGCAGCATTAGACATCTAAGTTCTCCAAGCATAGAGGGGTAACGCAGATTCCCCCTTCAGCAGCTGTTCCTTCAGGGTATCTTTCCCCTCAGCACACTGGCTTCTGTAAATCCATTCAGTTTTTCACTTTTCTGCATTATAGGAGGTCAAATGCCAAAAAATGGTTTGTGAACTGCTTTTCGGCATTTCCATGCCCATGCTTTGATGTGGCAGTGGCCAGTATTACCACGCCTAAATTCAACTGGTGACTCTAACACCTGCTTCTCGCCTTTGTTGCTTTGTTTGTTTGTTCACACAGCTGCACAAAAATAATCCTAAAGAAAAGATATGAGCGTATATATATATAATTTGGTCTTCAAAAAATGCTTGGCTGTGTAGATATGTTATCTCAGCTATACTATTTTTTTTCTTAAAAGGAATTCACTAGGTAGGTAGACAGGTTTCAAAGCAGGAAAAAAGAAACCTAAAAACCATAGTAATTTGTAGCTCAGTTGTGTTCTCTTAGGATGTTCTCTTAGTCTTTTCCTAACACAGAACAAGAATGGGATTTTTTTTTCTCCAGATGTACCTTACTGAGTAGAGCTCTGAGATAAAGAGATTTACTTTTATAGGGTGTCAAAGACACATTCTAGCTTCACTAATGGTCCCACAGTACTTTAGCAAGACATTAAAAGCGCAGCTGTAGTAAGAAACTGCTTTGTGTTTAATCATCCTAGTTATTGTATTTTTAAGGTACACAATAGCTTAGCTCTGCTAGTCTCCTTAAAGACAAGGAAAGAATATAAAAAATAATAATTTAAAAACACAGCTTCATGAAAATATACAACAAAGGCAAAAATCAGAAATGCTAAAAATGAAAGTACACTTAGAGTCACTACCAGCAGTCAATCCTACACAAAAATAGAGCGTACAATCATTTCTCAGAAAACTACTTTGAAAGCATGTTTCATTAATGGAGATTTTAAAGGATTTGCAAGTTGTTAAAGATCATGGGTAATAATCACAGTTGGAATTACTTGTGCATTTGAAAGTAATTTGTCTGTGTCCTAAAATAGTCTCAATTCTCTCTAAGAATTGGTTTTTTATTTAACCAATTTTACACATTCATAGTAAGATGTGTGATGTAAAAGTTTTAAAAAAATTGAATAGGTCAATCCTCACACCAAAATACTATTGCCTTCTATATTTTCTATTAATGAAATTTATTATATGAAAACATTGGGTAACATTAAGCTTAACAATTCTAATCTTGAAAGTTAGAAGACAATGTAGATTTACAAGAGAGTACTATATAAATTGCATATAAATTTGGGTTCTGGTATTGAAATGATATAATTTTAATATTTTAGTATTGATTTAGATAAGTTGATTTGACACCCTTTTTATACATACTTAAATGTATTTAAATACAATTTACACTTATTTAACATTCTGGTACTTATTTTTATAAATTTTAAGAAACATTTAGAAATCTCACTTTTTTTTTTTATTAAACCAGTGCAGTATTATCACAATGAGAATGCTGAACTGAAATAAGTAGGATAAAATGAATAATTTCTTGCTTTTGCCTGTGCTATTACTTTTCTGCAGGCAGTTTTCTATAAAGTGGCAAACTCAAGGTAACTTGGTAATGAACGTAGGCATGTACATAAAAAGCATGACAAAAATATCCCATGACTCCTTAGAAATCTTTAGAAGTGGTAAGGTTTTAGAAGACACTTTAAAAGTCTAAAACTAATTTTTTCTATATTTTCCTTAATCTTCGAGAAATTTCAACCCTTCTTATGAAATGATTTTTTTTTTGCATTCTTTGTGCAAGTGTTAATTAGGCACTTATTCACAGTTTATTGTTAAGGGGAAAGGACAACTAAGCATTTTCACTGCTTCGGAAACTTTCAGTCAGGGACAGTATTACACACAAAAACTCTACAGAGAGAACATACTTACGTGTTATACAACTGGCATTAATAGCACTGGTACTACTAGCAGCATCCAGTTTAATTCCCAAGATAGATCACATTACCATTTATTCCTCCATCCCACATATATAGGCTAAGCCTAAGACTGACAAATCAAATAGTCTGTAATTTAATAAGGACTTCTGGACCCAAACCCATTAAGATTGTTAAAAATGGAAATGTCTCACAACCTTGCTATGACATTGTAATGACTGAAGCAGCTACACATCACTGTAATCAAATGTTTTAGGTGCCTTTTTCTTCTGTCATTGAATTTCCAACTATCTAATTTCAGTGGATGGGACCTGCTGTAGCTATGTCAAGAGATTTTGAATGATGTCCAAATGGTATAATTTAAATATCAAGAAGTAGGATATTCACAAGTAATGCTACTATTCCCCTAGACTTTTGTCAGCAAATGTCTTAAGATAAATACATGACATTCTTCAAAAATCATTGAGGTAAATAGGATCATCTGGTTTCCAAGTTTCTGAGACTTGGGTATATATGTTAGGTAGGAAACTTCATTCTTCTGAAAACTTTCTCAATGCATATGAAAAAGTGCATTAATGCTTTTCCTTTTTAATTTAAGATAAATTCTGTTTTCTCTAATCTGTGGGTTTGAAGAGCAGATTATTGGCTCAGAGAATAAAATGGTACTTTAAAAAGAAAATAAACTAATATAAAATAATATCAATAAGAAATACAGGAAGAGTGAGTGATCATCTGCTTCATATTTGCAAGAAAAAAGACTTTCTACTTCTGACAGGCTCTCCAATTATGCAAGTGTATTATTTTTATGAAAGACATTGGTTTTTGAAAGGTGCCAGCCGTGGCAGGATAATCACCTTAACAACATTCCATTTTAAGATTGGGAGTACACAAGAAAATCTAATCTTCATTTTTTTTTACATCACTTATAACCATAGCTAGGAGATCTATTTTCAGAGAACAGGTTTGACAGTCATTTCCCTTATTTTTATCTGCTGTTTGGTGCATCCATTTTGATTTATGGTTACTAGTTATCATTTTTGGAAGAACATTGAACATCAACATATTACTGGGAACACACTGCTTTAATTTTGCTTTTATCAAGTGAACTAAATAATTTTTTAGTGTTATTTTGTGCAGAACAATAGCCAGAAATAAACCTGAAAATATAAATTTCATTCATGGGAACTGAAATGAGAATGTCAGGATTTGGGTAGAGATTTAAGACAACAGAAACAACACAAGAGAATCAAGACCGATTTCTTCAAAGTCTCCACTGTTCATTCTTCCTGATCAGACACTAGGAAATACTGATGTAAATTCTTTATCACTGGTGACCTTTCATCCATTTCTGGCAAGCAGAGGCATCAAAGAACAAGAAATAAAGAAGCAGCTGAAACAGAGATAATGCGATAGAAAAATACTGGCAGAGTGTGCAGTTAAATACAAATAAATGAGGCAACTGTCTGTCTGCTGGACTGAGTAGCCAACAGGGTTATCCCACTACTGCTGCTGTACTGCAACACCTTAGCTTTGCTTCTGTTCTGGGTTAGCATTGAAGCTGTGCACTTACTCTATAGCCTTGAACAACTCGAGAGAATGACCAAATCCTTAAATTCCGAAAGCGGGCCAAAATGAGACATACTTACCTTAATTAGTATCCACCTACAATACCATTTAAAATAAAACGAATTGCTTATTGCGAACTAGGACTAAGGCTGGCATGAAATGAGAGGCCAAGGACATGTATTAGTCATGTTTAAGTGTCTGACATAACTGCAGGCAGGCACTGCAGTCTTGCCAGGCAACAACTTTGAGGGCTCTCAGAAACTTCTGTGAAGTTAAAAGATCAGGGTTTCCCAGTGTATGGGAAAAAAGCATCTAAAACTTATGAGGTAGTGACAAAGAGAGAGTGAAAAAGTCCTCTATCAACACAGACTTGCCTGCCAGTTCAGAGAGGAAACTGAGCATCTGGGTGTGGGACACATTTTGCACAGGAAAGAGATGTCCCAAGAAATACTGTCCTTTCTTTTCTCCCATTATCCTCATTCTCAGCCATACTCAGACCTTCAGCCTCCTCCCTTTGTCATTCTCACAAAACTATACTATTTTGAGGCACTGCAAAAAAAGCAGTCAGCTGATCTAAATAAATATATTTGGATTTTTAAAGCAGAGATCATTTAAATTACACTTTATATCACAATCCCTGAAAAGTTGTATTAGTATAACATACACAGCAATAAAGTGAACAACAGCAGCTGAGAGAAGCAATGATGGAACAGCTTGCCTAGAGAAGTGGTAAATGCTCCATCTCTGAAAACATTCCAGGTCAGGTTGGATGGAACTTTGAACAACCTAATCTAGTTGTTGGTGTCCCTTCTCATCACAGAAGGGTTGGACCAAAAGACCTTTAAAAGCCCCTTCCAACCCAAACCAACTTTGTAATTCTATGACAAAAGCAGAATAAGAAGGGCAGAAAATTTTAAAGCTATCTTCATTGCTGAAGGTTATAATGCTCCATTTTTAATGCTTTCTATGCTATATGGCAGCTAGGAATAAAGAAGTAATGTTTTAATAGCTTCCAGTATGCAACATATGCAGATGACTCTCAAGTACCCATGAATACCTGAGTATAAAACCTTTGAACTAATTGACCCAAATGAACTAAACAGCAACAGAGAAACATCAGTGCTGAAAGGCATTATGTTTTAATTTTTGTACCAAATGGAGTACAGTTTGAGATTCCTTTTACTTAATACCTGATACTGTACATGATATCACATATTTTAGAGTAGGTTTTCAAAGTTAATCTCTTTACTAGGAGAAATTATTAAGAAAAAATATGACAGCCTCCCAATAATTAATTTAAATTTACCTCCAATTAGTTTTTCTCTGGAACAAATTGTCATAATGTGAAATAATTGTAGTATGTTGGCATATAACCATATGTTTAACTGCGAATTTTATAAATATAAATCATATTATCCACTATCAAATTGGACACATTTTCTTTATGCGAAACACAGTGTTTACCCTAATCTAACAAATTGTATTTGAATAGTTTTGACTTTACAGAACTTAACTGTACAAACAAGCTGAGCCTATGAAATCAAAAATATATATTTTAAGATAGATGTCATTTTTTTAAAATAGATGGTGTGCTCATAGAGCAATTTAATAATTTTTCCCAGTCATTCATGTAACCCGCCTAGGCAAACATTTTTTTAAATAAATATATATATATATATAAATCATATTGAGAACTACAGCATTGATGAAAAATATTACAGGAGAGAATCCCTACATTTAATGGTGATTATATGCAAGAGAGTAGAACAAAAGTACAAGTAGCTATCACTAAATTTTTCCTGTCAAAATTCTGGGCTGTCTAGTACAAGTGCTTTAATAATTTCTGCTATGCAAGCATGAGCAATAAAAGTGTGTATGAGCAATTCAATGGGTGTTGACAATTTATGCCATTGACACCAGTCTGTCCACAACTTCCCTCTACTTCTTGCATACAGAAAGTAAATGATGTGGGGGACCAAAGCTAACATCCCACTTCTAGCTACATTTCATGTTTCACACGCAAAGGAGCCCTTTCCTATGTATGTGCATTTTGTCCATGACAGGTGCCAAAGAAATGAAAGTTCAATGTTGTATTTGCCCAGGCTTTTTGTTTCATGAATTGCTGCCTTTGAAAAAATAACATTGATAAAACCTAATGATCTTTAGAAAAAAAAAGTGTTTGCTGTGGCCCAAACAATTATGCTTTCTATTATCACTATTACCTCCGGTAGGAAATCAGGCATTCAGATAGATTGTTCTGTAACATATTTACTTTGATTAAATATCATTTAAAAACAAAGAAAAAAATGAAAAAGGTGATGGATGGACTCACATCTATTATATAAATAGTTCATAAGTTTATAGTAATATCTAATGAAGTGATGAAATATTCTTACTGTGAGTGGCTTGTCCTTTTTATTCTGAAATAAACCATAGTGCTTGTACTTGGGTTTTCCACAAATGTATTTAAGTCTGAAAGCACAGAATGAAGTAATAGATGGGGCAGCAATCTCGTGCTTTTTGACTGACGACTTCAGTGCCCTGCGGTCTCCCTTCTTTATGATTTTTAAGTACAGGAGTTCATTCATAAGATTTCTGAGTCGCTCTTCAATTCCAAAGTGTGCTCCTAAGGGAAATATGTGCACAGTCCTCTATGAGTGAGCCTCAGTTTGAGGACTCCACATGAGACTAACAGGAAAGACTTAACACTAGATCTATTCTTTGTATTTATATTATTCAGAACTGCATAGATGATTTAGCAGAACATCTGTAGTTTCACTAAAGCACAGAATTCATTTAGACAGCAAAATTTTCAGTTATTCATCACAGTCACAGTGTTGGATTCATCATGTGCACTCTGCGTACTGTTGCAGTTTCAAACCACAAATTTATGAGAGGAATGGAACACCTCTCCTGTAAGGAACAGCTAGGAGAGTTGGAGTTGTTCAGCTTAGAGAAGGCTCCCAGGAGAGCTTTTTATGGCCTTCCAGTACCTTAAAGGGACTTATAATAAAGATGGGGACAGACCTTTTAGTTATGCCTGTAGCAGTAGGACAAGGGATATTTATTTTAAACTGAAAGAGGGTAGGTTCAGACTAGATATGAGGAAGAAATTTTTTACCATGAGGGTGGTAAACCCCTAGAACAGGTTCTCAAGAGAGGCTGTAGATGCCCCATCCCTGGAAACAACCCCTTTGGACTTTTTTTTTAAAAAACAAGGGTCATTTGAATGATTTTTTATAGTACAATGCCACAAACAGTTGTACTAGTACAACATACACAGCAATATCAATGAACAACAGGAAAGAAACTATGGTTGTCCAGAGAGGTGGCAGAGGCCCCACCCCTGGAAACATTCCAGGTCAGGTTGAACAGGGCTTTAAGCAACCTGATCTCTTTGAAGATGTCCCTGCTTCTTGAAAGGGCTTGGACTAGATGACCTCTAAAGGTCACTTCCAAGACAAACGATTCCATGATTCTATTAAGTTCAGTTCAAATCAGTAGGAGATGTGGCAAGATTTTGTTTATGTCTCTCAAGCTACACGCTGTGCTGTGAGAATTTTATTTAAGGAGCATTTGAGTAATTTTCTTTCTTTTTTTTTTTTTAATTAAGGATGACACCTAGTATGTACCAGAAAAAAAACAGGAAGAAAACTAGGAAAAACCACTTTGGAAAAAACAAGAACAGCGTGTCCATTGCAGATTGGGAGAAGAGGCAGAGAGAGAGAGGGAGAAGAAATGCAAATTTGCCAAACCTTCCACCCACCCAAACAGCCTAATATGTATCTCACACCCTGGCACCTTTGCTGAGTAATGCATAGTCAACCCAACCAACTCCTTCCAGGAATTAATTGAACCCACATTTTCTGCCTTTGAAGCCAGTACCTTAGGTGCTATGTAAAGAGTGGAAATCTAAAAACTAGTAATTACAATTATACTAAATGCCCATGACCTGAGTATTATCAGAAGATTAAGCTCACTTAGAGAACATGATGTCAGCTTTAGGGTCCTTGTCAGCTGGAGCTGGAAAATTATCATGGAGCTAAGGCAGCACATTGGATCAGTCCTGGATACATTGAAAATTACAGGTGTAGGCTTCCAGGGAACCATGGAGCTGAACTAAATGCTACCTAAGGCATGCTGGACCCTCCAGTTTTACTCTGCAACTTATTGACGCCTTCACAAGTCTTTTTCAGCTTTATATGGTTGATGTTATCTCAGCATCCTTAGGCCTCTATCACTGGGATGTGATGGCTTAAGAAAAAATGCCCGCTGTGTATATATTTTTCATTAATCTCTGAATTTTTTAATCTCTGAATTACTTTAAAGATTTAGCAGAACAGAATTGGGAAACCCACTGGTATTTTTCCCTCTTGTAAAGAAAAGGCACAAAGATTCCCTGAGATTTTTGTCATGTGTTCAGTGGAAACTAAAGGGTATTCAAGCATAGACTTCCTAAGTTGGTATGACTAAGGTAGACCTACTTACCTCATGTCAGCAACAGTTCTGAGACTTGTCTAGCATTGTGCCAAGAATGTGTCAAGCCATTGTAACTCCTTCAGGACTTTTCTTTGTGAGATTAGGCAGATCTCTTCATTTCTTCTCTTTATTTCACCTCCAAGAGCACGTATGGTGTCAAATCTGGGGGAAAGTTCATTATTTCTGGGCAGAGAAAAGAGAAGCGTGCAACTAGAAAAGGGTCATAAAAGCTCACTGGCTGTGAGTAAAGTATTTACTAAAGCAGTTTTCAGCAGCTATACATACTTCATTCCTTGAGCTCATAGATAACCTAACAGTTGACTGAAAATTAATTCAAAAGGAATTTATTTAGATGATGAAGTCTCAGCATATGTCTATAGCATGCTCAAGAGCAAAAACTAGCATCCACCATAAAAATCACACTAATGCCCTTCTTTAAATGAAACATTAAGACCTTTCAGCACGTCATTTTCATCTTGGCTTCAAGAAAACTGGCCTTCACTGTAATCATCCTACTGGTTTAAATTACTTTATAAATAGAGACTTTTTACAGTGATGAATGACTGTGAGTACCTATTTTCTGAGGTGTCACTGAAATATCAATGTGAATTAGGTTTTTGGAAGAATATTTCCTGAAAGTGTGTAAATATAGTGTGAAGTCTCCCAAAGTGATTCTAGTATTTTTCAAAAGTACCAACACCTTTTCCCTTGTCTATCTTTTCTATCCTCTGAGTTCGAAGGTTGTCCAAAAATGGAACATGTTCATGCCAACTTTTATATTCATGTCCTACTTGTAAGAAGTGAAATGTTGCCAGCAGTTTAAAGTAGATATAAACTCTATTGCTAAAGCAAACATCGTGACCACTGGTTACAGGCAGCTACTGCCTTAGTGCACACACTTACGTGGGTGCTCGCATAAGGCAGTCCCAAATGCCTCACTTGAGAGCTTCACATCGCAAAAAGATGTGGCATTTGATGCACAGTCATTTCTTGAATGTGTAATATCCGGCTTATGTGTGATCGTACTCGTGTACCCACATAGAATCTCACTCAGATATCTGTTCCTGTTCTTGTTCTACAGAGTCTGTGGATCATCCCTGTCTTGGAATCATACACATAGCTTGGAGGTGCAAAGTGCTGGAGAATATGCATGGAATAGCTCATATCTTGAAGGTAAAATATAGGTTTTTTAAAAAAACGATATATTTTTGAAAATTTCACACTATCATAAATTATACCAGAGACTTTAATTTCTGCAGATGTTGTAGGCAATTAGTAAGAAAACTTTTCTGTCTTCATATTGTGATCTTCTGAGTTAAAGAATCCTTTCTATGATTCAGCTGCATAGAGACACAGATTTCCATCTCCAGAAACACTCTTGCTTCTCCGTATTTAAACAACACATTGTAATAACCACAAATAATTCAATGTACATGGCTGATTCAGTTCATATGGATCTTGGTACCCTGTGATACTGTAACAACACAGGTTGCACAAACCCTTTCAAAATTGTAGGCCAGAATCTGGCACTATGGTTTAATAGGTACCTAACATTTAGAAGCATAATAGTTACAGACAAGTAGGAACTGAGTTACAGGTGAGTAAGACAATGAATTTATAGCTGTTTCACAGATTCTCAAGAGGTAATGATTTGTCAAACTTTCTGTCTCTCACTTGAAATATTAAAATTGTCTGTTAGCAACGAGTGTAGTCTGGAGAGTATTTTTAAAGAAAATACTACTGTAGTTTGACTGTATTATAGGTAGGGAACCCGGCTCTGCACTTGTGTGTACACTAAATTCAAATGCAATATGCTAAAACACAAAGCAGCTTAGTGAGTATTAGAGAATGACCTAGGCAACCTGAGGACGCATTGCCAGTAAAATAAAGACAACAATATACCCAGACTGTGTAAACTGGAGATTCTTTCAAGTCTTCTAGCACAGAGACAGAAAAGAAATGGTCAGATACAACAACCCCATCTTTTGTAAAAATGGGCACGGTCTCGGTGCAGTCAGAGTTTTATGTGGTCTTGTTGAGTACTTTTGAGTAATTTTCTTAGATGAAGCTCTATTTCTTTTACCACTACTCTTTAAATTCTGAATACATCTCTCACAACATTTGTTTCACAGCTGAGGGAGTCTGCATGATTACATACCTTCACATTTCAGGAACTATGAAACAATTGTCATGAATCTCTACCCTGACAGCCAAAGCCTGTCCTTATGCCAAAAGAAATCATGATTTTTTTTCAAAGCATCCTTTTCAAACCATCTTCACCAAAGTCATACAAAACATTTTTCAAAGATGTAGCAGAAAATAATACGAACATAAAGAAAAATCACATCTTCATGTTTTAAAGCAGATTCTAGATGATGACTATAATATTAACAACGTTGAAAGCATTAAGGATAGGGTTTTTATAAAAATAACAATGTTTGACGTATGTATTCTTTGACACATATACAATATACCAACAAAATATAGGCAGATCTAAATTGAGATAATTTACAACAAATAATAAACTACGTATAGATGAAGCATTATCCACAATACCAATCCACTTGCCTAGCATGTGCATACCTACATTGATTCACAGTCACACTCCAAGCACGTAGATTTTTTAAGTCATCACATGATTACATTGGCTCATTATTAGGTAGTGATTGCACTACCTCATTTATTAGTTCCAAATGCTGTGTTCAGTACTGTCAGTTCTATTTGGATCCTACCTACAACAGAGAACCACAACGTTGTTTTCTGAATGGACTTAGAGAGAAAAAAGTCAGATTTTCTCAGATTGCCAGAATGCTTTCCTTTATAGAGATGACTATTTGCAATGACATTTTAATGCGAACTTTTTACATCTCAAAGCCAAATAATCAATAAAGGGAAAAATCATATAGAGTATTATTGAGATGAAGAGCTAAATGAACACTCCAGATTATTAAAATTGCTCTTTATAGTTTTATATTTACATATAAATATATATTTAGATCTGACATTAGAAAACACACTCTGAGTTGAGCTAAGATGCAGTCATACCATCCTGCTGTTTCCTACCCAGTCTACACACTGACTTCATGACCAAGGACAGTTGTTAGGGTTCTCCTAGCAAGGCTGCAGCTACCTGGGTTGTGATCATGTCTCCAGCTGCTGAGACACCAGCACTGAACCCAGTGCACGGTAAGTCTGTCTGTGCCCTCCAGTACCACGTAGCCATACCTGAACCAGATTTAAGGTCGTTGCCTGGGTGAGAGTAACAGTCCAGCCATGGCGACATGAAGTTCAGGACAGCTGTGATGGCAGTGTAGTAAAGGCAGGTAAATTATCCACATAGAGGTGTTATAACACAGTGAGATTTGTTTCTCACTTTCTTAGAATGCATTTTCTAATCTTCCTACCATGATTTATATTTTATGATATAAGTAAGTTGTAAACATTAAAAGCATGGGAACAACTAGATTCTGTGAAAAAAAATATAAATAATTAGAATGAGAAATATCCTCTGAAAAGTAATTTGGGAGAAAGACTTGTGAGTCAGCCATTTTATACATTGAGGAAGATACATTTCTATACTAGTTTGAATGGCGTATAAGAAATTACACGTCAGTTTTGTCATGAGACTCTACTATGCCCATAAAATACAATTTTTGATGTATGAAAATGAAATCTTTACGTGGTGGTGTAAAACAGCTCAGACGGACAGGCTAACACAGTCCCAAGAAAGAGCCATGGCTTTCAGAAGGATGAGGGAGAGCCTTCCTATTTATGGAGCCACAACCAGCCCTGCTCCAGCTAAGTAAATGTGAGTTTCCCATGCTGTATATTAAGCATTGTCTACGGCTCAGTTTTGACAGTATTGGCCTTCTCTACAGCACAGCATGGCTTCAAATCTTTTGCTGCACGGTACAACACACAGTTCAACATAATAAAAAAATATTATAATAGAAGCTACCTCATTTTGCCTTTCTATGGTCCATCTGTCCTGCACCTGCTTGGAGTAGTCAGGAGTTGTCTTTGGCGTGAATGCCATGTGTTCTGTACTGAACTAAAAATAAGTATTTCCGTAAACAAAACATAAATGCTTACATTAGAGAGATCTTTTCACTACTACAGTCTTTCATTTCCAAAATTTTACAACCATGCTCTTTTGATTCAGCAGCCATCTTCCAGCTACTAACAGGATTGATAAAACCCTTTGGAGTTGGAACAAAACCACCAATTTTTACTTTCCTTGAAAAAATGTTAATCAGGCAGTATGAAAATCAAGAAGTTACTTTTCAGTGATGATTTCAAAATTTGATAAATTGAACTTCCAGTGTACACTTGGAAGCCCAAACTCCTGACAAAAAGTGATTCGGAAATGAGATAATTATGTTCTTTCTCTAAGCATCTCAAGTATTTACGTATTTCATTTCCTACAGAAAAGCTTAAGCATTGAGTTAGAGAACATTCAGAAATCTGTTCATCTCCTCTGATGGTGTTGTTATGCTTTTCAAGGAATAAATAGACACCAAGATTAAAAACTGCTAATTCACCTGAGAAGCTAAACCTGGATTCAAATTCCTCCTTCATACAACCATTAAATTTTACACATATTTACAATATCAATTTGGGAACTGAAATGAGGGTTTCCAACACTCATGTGTATTCCCTGATTAGCAGATTAAAAAGTCTGGTCCCATGAATCTTTAGTTATTCATATGTAAAAAAAAAGCAGTTTGGGAAATTGAGACTTTGCCCCATATCTCACCCTAATCACACCGAAGTGTTGTGACTTCAGTAAACTACTGGGAAATTATGGCTACAGACTTAATTCTTCAGATACATGAGATATTTAAATATAGTATAATCTTTCCTAGGCTAGTATGGACTTTGGGGAAAAACATGTGAACAGGTAATCCTTCCTGCACTGCTCTGTGAGAAAGAAACAACTCGATGTCAACCATGCTGTCTCCTTCATAAATTTAAAGGACATTCCTAGTATATGGGTTTTTATACAGCTTGCTCATAGAAAAGGGGGGATGTTTCCAGAGCTTACTACTTGGCACTGAGGTTATTAGTAATGATACCATGCTACTGCCCAACAAAGTGGTCTCCAAGGAAAAATAAAAAAAATAACAAGAGGTTAGTTTGGTAGTACCTCCATTTCTTTTTACCTCTGAAATTCCTGAGTAGTGAAACTAGAATACTATTTTTTTTAAATTTTTAATGTTTTTATAATATTGAAAGACGATTCCATAATTTCCCTATTTTTTTTTATAGTGGTTCAACAGTTCAAATAATCTGCCAGGATATTAATTCTACTGCAGGAAAATAGTTACTGCAAAGGTTTATTTCTGGTCACTCTGGCATTTTCTAGAGTATCTTTCCTACAGATCTTAATAGCTTATGACCAACAACTGAATAATAAAAGCAATTTTAGGTAGGTGAGCAGATGGTAAATAGATCTTTCACAAATGTTACAGAGTCCTTAATGAATAAAATAAATATATAAATACACATAATATTTGATGTTATTTCCTATTGTATCAGATTTCATAGAACATTAATGATTTCTAAAGCAAATTCTAGGTGATACTATTTTCAAAGAAGTAGGGAATCATCACAAGTGCATTAAACAAGGAACAATAATAATTTAATAGCTATGTGGTAACAATTTGCAAATGCAGTCATATTTCATAATTGAGCCAAGGTGAAAATTCTTTTACCCCAGATGCATAAAATAGGATATATATGTAACTAAAACACACATAGCTCTGGCTTATAAAAGATATTATGAATGTTTTATAGTGGTTTTATTCATTAATGGATTTTGTTATTTGTTAAATGAGAAGCTGGTTTTATTCCAAGGTAAAAAAATATTTCCCTAAAATCCATAAAAATTAAGGGGAAAGTTTCCAATATTTCCATTTTAAAATATTAACACAAAGAGTGTTTAAACCCAAAGATTCAAAAGTGTAGACCAAGTCTTACGTTTCAGAGAGTGAGGTAATTGTATCTAGTTGTTTTGATTAAAGACTTATTAAGTACTCCTATGTCTGTAAGTAATGGAATCTCAAATTCACATCTATATAGATATATTTTGATTGAAGTGCTTCTTCTGTATACATACACACACAATCAAACTCCTTTTTCAGTGTTTTCTCTATTAAAGCAAATATCCTCATTTAGTTTTAAATTGCTTCTGGATTATGTTTAGCATATTTTAAAGGAATGCTTTCAGTTTCACATTAGCCTGAAAACTACCACAACTACTGTTCTATTTTTACTAACCAGTTAGTTTAATACATCATAAAATGATTGCAGAAACAGTATTTGTTCTGTTGGTTCACAGATTTTTTTGAACACGACCTTTGCTTAGTGATTTTGTTAAACTATCCAAAAATGTACTCTATATAGTGCATACTCTATTGCCTTCTGGATACTTTGCTTGCATTAATGTCCCATTGTCCTGAAGTGTTGCCATCACTATCATGTAGGATGGTTTTGAAAAATTCAGGTTTGTCAAAGCATTTAACACAATTATTCCTGGGAGTTTCACTTCTGAACCACGTTAACATTGTGAGAAATCTCAGCTCAAGGAAGATGGGTAGGTTTGAGTGTATGGTTCTTGTTTTTATTCACATTCCCAAGACAAAAGGGCAAAATCAAGGCAAAAGTAAAATACAGCAAACCCCCTTAACCAACCTAAAATTTAATTTCAAAGGGATTAAAAAATAGGACATGCTACTTAAAACATATTCTTAAATAAGCTCATAAAAGGTCCAGACCTCTTTGGAGTTAAATACTTTAAAAGACCTGCTAAAACTAAGTGTATATTAATTTAGTTTATTAATTTTAATTTATTAAATATTGTGAATAAACTGAGTCTACACTAGGATGTATTTGGTTCCCCTGTCCATCTGATTTTTAATTTACCACAAGTCTTTTGGCACCCATATGATACCACAGGTGTGAATTGACATGACCCAAGTAATTATTTCAGGGTTATTTTACTGTATCCAAATGGCAGTGCAGTGCCACAGACTGTTGCACTGGTGCTACTGACGGAGTGGCTTGTGTAGGCATGGTGGTGGGATTAAAGGAGAGAGAAGAAAGTGCAAGAACTTCTAAAGGTAATATCACTGCCAAATTCCCATTGTGAACATCAGAGTTTTGGAAGAATGAGCTGCTGGGTCCACTCAATTAAAAAAAAAAGGGGAGAGACGCAGGTTCAACAATTCAGTAAATTGATACCTCTCAAAATGTCATGGGTTCAGGGGTCTGTATCCCAGAAAGTCACGCTGGTGCTCCATTAAGGGGGTCAGTGGAGATGGGCAGAAGATGCTGTGCCTCCAGGTGTCACAGACATTGTGATTGGACAGCATCCTCTTTGGAAATTTTCAAAGCTGTAAGAAGAGGAGCCCTGAAGCACCCAGCTGTGATTTTTTCCTTGGAGAGGCAGACCAACCTAACTTTTTAATGCTGCTGAAACCTCTGGCTCCCTCTTTGTAGGCGGTAAACCATCTCCATAACTGTTACTATTTCTGTCCCTGGGAAAATCGCAGCTTCATGCTTCAGGTGGACTGGGGCTAAGTTTTTGAATACTTCTGTTTCTAAAAAAGTTCAGAAAAAAATGGCAATTGCCAGCTTTTCCTTTGCCCTACACAATCCCTGCTAATGCTTACAAGGGCCAATTTGCAGAAAAGGCACACTACAAAGCTGTTTGGTTCTTTCTTGGTTATTTGAGTGCTTAAATAACAGGAAATGGCAGTGCCCATGCACCACTGGACCTTTGCATTGTTCTTTTATAGATAGGTTCCAAGGGAAAATACTCATCATCTCCTATTCCAAACCAGTTTTATCTTTGCAGCTGCAGTACTAGGGATGTGACTATATTTTGTATCAGCTAAATCCTGCCTACTCACACAGCATGGCATTCATTTTTACTAATCTACTAAGGTACTACGACTCAGCAAGAAATGCATTTTGTGGCTCAAGTATTCATGTTTGTGATGGTTAGCAGAGGACGCGGGTCAAAGGAATTTTCTAATTCTCTTTTTCAGAACCTATAAATCTATAAGCTTTTGTCTCAAGTACATAGTACATGTATACATGCAATATGTACTACACAGTACACAGCACATGGCATTTCTGACAAACAGAAGTCTTTGACACTATGTCCACCTCATTGCACATATTGCATAATACCTAAGTTTAACTTGAGTATACTTTCCTCCTCACTTTTGAAAGTCCAAGCAAACATCAATGATGTATTCACACACTTTGATGAGGAAGGCCCAGGCTGCAACATTGATTATTTAAGTCATTTAGCTAATTATGGTCATATATGAGCTGTTCTGGAATACATCCTTAAATTCCCAGACCTCAGAATAAACCAAACAGCTGACTTCTATCAGCAGCTGTCTCTTTTTTCACTTCAAAGTAATGAGTAATTCAGAGGGTGAGGAAAAGGCCAAAATTTATTCTTCTCCATATAAAACTCCCATTTCTATCAGTGTAAAAGAAAAAGTTAATGAAATGCCACCTTGTTACATATTCTGTCTGCTACCAATATTTTTTTAAAATGCCCATAAATCTGTTTATAGTGCATTCTGCTATCAGCCACAAGTATATGTCCTGTGAGCCGTTGAAGTAATTTAGGAAATATCCTGAATCACAAGTTTACAGAGCACATAGAACACAGCTATCAGACTGTAACAAAAAAAAAAAACAACTGTTTTGAATCTTTACCATCAAGAAGTCAGTTGACTCTGTCTTAGGGGAGGAAATAGGATCTTTCTCAACATTCTTCTTACCCAGAGTCTCACATATCTGCGATACATTGGGTGGCATTCCTGTTATGAAACTCTCTCAGACAAGCTATATTGCAGCAGTAAATTCTAGATCTAGCCCACAACGTTGGAAAACGTTCCCAAACAGATGGTTTCATTCAATAAAACATCAAAGTACCGTAGTAAATAATGCTGTGGAATTTTTTTGCCAGTCATTTTGCAGTGCCACATTAAACATTTCCAGAGGCAGCTGAAAGTGAAAGGGACAGAAACATTTGGCAGTGAGCAGAGTGCCACAGGGCTGTTTGACTGGTGATGCTGAGACCAGGAAAACAAATGAGTATCTGAGTGGCACTTCTTGGGATGGTTTTTGACTTGTAAAGAGCAGAGTGCAGGGCAGTTAGAGGTCTTCTGCTCTTTCCCTGCCTCTTCCCCACTGCAAAGAACTTTGGTGTCTCATGTTTGATTCCCCTGTTGACTTCTTTCTCTCTGAGTTTGGGGAAGAGAATCTTTACGAGATGTTTGCTCACCTTACTTGAGTGTCTCCTCTTTTTTGAGTCAGCATGTTCTGCTGGCTGCAGGCACTAGCAGAACAAAGTTTCCTCCAAAATCAGTCAAATCCGTGCAGATCTGAATCAAATCTCACCAAAGTGGAGAGTGATTGTGAAATGAGGTGGCCTTGCCCATATGTCTCAGGCTTCATATACTAAAAGTAGACTAGCTATCAGTACTTTGAGAATAGACTATATCTAAGCACACAGGCAGCAAATAAAACAGAATTATCTAGCCAGTCAGGCAAGCAATCCACAGGCTTCAGTGTCCTGCCAGTAAAGTCAAAGGGCATGAAGCAATACACTGCAGTAAGCCTCAGAAAAAAAAATTAAATCAGTGCTTGGTTTGTAGTATCCTGCTACTGAAAGAAAAGAATGGGGTTTTTTTACCTCTGAAAGTGCATTTTAGGAAGGACCACAGTTTTGAGATCATTCTGTGAATTAAAGATTAGTATGTAACTCTACAAGAGAATATCTCTTTCTCTTTAAATTCTTGTAATGGGCATAGTACTGCATGGATTAAACGTGCAAGTAATTTAGCAATTGTAGGACTTCAAGTATAAAACCAAAATTAGCTAATGCAAAACATAGCAGCACTGCCTTGGAATTTTCTGAAGAAGATTTGAAATGTAAAGCAACTTCTCATGAATATACAAGTTGAAGGCAGTTTTCTTTTCTTCCCTCTCTTCTTTGTCTCAAAGAACAGAAGAAAAAATTATTTAGTTGCCAACACAAACTAGACTCACTACGGCAGCAGTCATAGCTCTATCTTCTGTTGTATCCATCATACTTTTTTTCCACTGTCATCTCCAAAAAGTACAATTCAGCTGCAGCCAGAGCTACAGCAGTCCCAACTCTGCCTGGTTCCCAGTAGTTCCTGCACTGGATGTGTATTCTCATTACATAACACACTCAAGCATGGGCCAAACAACTGCTTTTTACAAAACAGCCTGTGTGTGAGTCAACAAGAAAGGCAAACCCAGGTCAAATGCAGAGACAGCGCGTGTCACTCTGCTACACGTCCAGATCCCTAAGGATCTGGACACTGAGAGGCCTGGAAGCTGTAGCTCCTCAGCCATGCAGTTTGCCTGCTCTCCCTCTCATCAGAATTCCAACAGGCTAAAGATACTGTGTTAAGAAGAGAGCAGGCAAATGAAAGAGAAGCATTGAAAAATGATGCAAACAATTTTTAAGCATTCTGGTTGTATATTTTTTCCTGTATCCAGGAAAAAAAAAGAAGAGAGAGAATTAGGTATAAACAGGACCTTTTTCTTCTTTATTCATGACACATTTTAATGAGATTTGAAATGAGCACAGGAAGACAGAGCAAGATAACAAGGTTATCTTCAGCTCTGAATCTTCACACTATTTATGATGCTAAATTTGCAGGCTATGCTGCTCACTTACATTTCCATAAAGTAGCATAATAAAAGAAAAAGAACAACTAGATGGTAGTAATTTTTCTTCTGAACTGTCCTTTCTGAAAAAATATATACAGTCCTCTGGGTT
This sequence comes from Rhagologus leucostigma, assembly GCA_013397725.1. Taxonomy (NCBI): domain Eukaryota; kingdom Metazoa; phylum Chordata; class Aves; order Passeriformes; genus Rhagologus; species Rhagologus leucostigma. The sequence goes on from VZTD01004799.1 coordinate 2,963,115, forward strand.
CTGATATTCCTTTTACCTCTGCAGAATAATGTCCCTTTTGTATTTTATCCCTTCTTTGTGCAAAGATAAAGAGAATGTATGTACATTCAGCCTGCTACTCCCCTAAGTGATATGACTCATTCACACAAGCATCTGTGGCCCTTAAGGAACTGTCAGTGTCTTTTCCTCTTAACTCATTAATTTTACTTTTCTGTTATACTGAAGAACTGCTAATAAAGTAACTTTTCTCAATTGATATTCAATCTCATCTGTGCCCCTGCAGGCACCTCTTCCTCTTCAGGACTAAAAGTACCATGTGACGAACTCTCCCCACAGGTGCCATGATGGAGGCATATATCTTCTAACATTCACGCCATCTTCTTGAAATATCATCTGTTTTGCAGATTGTAAATTGGGACTAATGGCAGGCAGAAGTGTCTGCAGCAGTAAGAAGTTTTAAATGCTTCCTGCTACCATCCAGCTTACACCTGTGTCTGCTATAGCACAGCTACAAACTGGCTAAAGCAATTTTTCCTTAACACTCTCAGCTGTAGTTACTACATAAAATCTCATGGCTTCATTTGAATTTAGATACCTTTCCTCTGTGTTCCCAATTTAAGCTTAGGAACAGTCTTTAAGCCACGGCAAACTAGAAAAATATATTTCCCCAGTTCCATGATAGCATTAATATATTTAAAAAAAAAATAAATGAAGGCATACAAAGGAGAGCATGCAGTTTTCAATGACATTTTTTTCCTCTGCCACTCTCACAAAGTTGTTAACAATTACGTTTTCTGGGCTTTTAATGTGGAGTTGAATAAGTTAACAGCAGAAGAGTATGGAGTCCATCATGTTTGACCCAGTTTACACTGGTATGAGTTGATATCCCCAAGTCTTTCCCACATTTATCAAAAATGCCAGCATTTCTACAGGTGAGGAACAAAACAGCCAAAACAAATATTAGTTGATTTAACAGTAAGTGGAGCTTGCAATCAGTAATCGGTGACACATGTATTCCAGAAACTCCCTTAGCCCTTTCAGAAGAGGTGTAAAGGTAGATAATATTATATTACTCAAAACATGACACAGGTAGTTGTAAGATTAATTGGAAACTTGAGTTCTCTCATCTCTGCTGAATGGAAAACATCCCATTTGCCTTACCAGTCTTTGATCAGTATGTCTATCTTTGCAGAGACTAATAAGACAACATAAAAGCAAATAAAAGTTCATATTTTAAGTAGTTTCTTTAGTGTTTCTGACACTTGTGAAACAAAGGGAGTACTAAATAGTGATAATCATGTCTTTTCAAAGAGAAATAGCCTTTTTTTCCTCATGTGTTACTCACCTCAATCTGGAGAGTAGTGCAGTGTACAGTGATTCTTTTCTATGGAAAGTCATTTAAAGGTTTAAATAACTGAAGGTTCAGAAACTACACATATAGTAGTATGAATCATCACAGCACCACTTTATAATACCACTTTCTTTGAAATCACTGCTTTTATTAAAAATAAGGCGATAAGCTACTTACTGAATATAATGGTTTTTCAAATTATGTAAACTGTGCTGATGGGATATATCTGATTAATAAAAACTTGGTGAATGGAAAGTTTTGAGGCTGTTAAGTGGCTGTACATGTCAGTGCAATATAAGGTCTGACACCCTCAAGAGGTAAAAAAGAGCAAGGATTAGGAAGATTTATACAACACAGCAGAAGCACGTTCTGGTAAACTCATATGGAATCATTTTTCTTCCACTGTGTAGAAAATTTGCAAAGAAATATTCAAAGCATCCTATATGTCTGGTCAACATGGACCAAGAAAAAAACCCAATATGTTCTGAATGCCGGTAGCAGTGTTCCTTCTAGGCCTCTACATGTAATACTGCCCCAAAAGGACATCCCAGGTGGAGCCTCTAAGACTGAAGTGAAATGTCAGTTCTGTTAGAAAAGAGTGTACCAGCCTAGTCCACATTTTGAGATCTGTGCTTCTCTTAAGTGGCCTTACTGAGAACATATTTGTTAAATTGTCATATGGTCAGACTGAGGGTCCGCAGATGAGCTGTCAAGAGCGAATGCTTTGATCCAGCTATTTGCATCCTCTTTCAAAGAACAGGTACTATTCCCACTTTCTTAGCATCAAAAATAGAATGACTGTGTCCACAAGGTAGGAAAAAATGAAGCCCACTAGTCTGCAATGTCCATGTCCATCCAAGACATATTTGGTATATTTTTCTCTGCTTAAGCAGTAAGGCCAGCCAGGGCTGCATCACTGAGCAGGTAACTCAGTGGCCAGTGTTTATTGTTTGTGGTCAGTTTAGAGGAGAAAAAGAACTTCTCCAGCATCAGATACACTCACTAATTATTCTAAGACGTATATAAAGAAGAGCACATACACAGAATATCAAGTTAGTGATAGTTTTTCAAGGTAAGAAGTATTGGATGTGTTACCTTCTGGAGGCTGGTTTCTTATTACTCGATGACCTTATCAACAAGCACTTGGATATCATCTAATAGGTAGTTCAGAAGGTGAATGAGGGATATTTGCGTGGATATTGCAACCACTGGCAATTTTTTATTAGTACTCAGAGGAAACAGACGATGAAGAGAGTAGCAGAATCCCTAGAAGAAAACACAAACGGTATTTCTCAAATGAAGCTATATTAAAGCAGGGTAGCTTGTAACAACAAAACAATGACAATGAAATATAAGTAAAAAACAAAATTCAGAAAATGTATCTGGCACAAAGTAATTTGGTCCCAGATGTTCTCTTGCTTTGGAACCCAGGACAGAAAAGATCACTTAAATTCGTGACCAAAAATCATCAGCTATCACACACTGAAATTCATAGTAAGAAACTAGACAAGTGGCTAAAATCAAGTGTTTAGGTTTTTATTTTGCTATACAGGCTCAAATGATCAGCAATTACTGCACATTAATATGCAAAGAGCTGTTAGAAGGGCAGCACAAACAAATCATCTGACAGAGCTTGTTGCCTCGCTCCCGCTCACATTTTTTTACTCATCTCTATAAAGAATGCTGGAAAACATTGTTCATTAGCTTGTATTGTCTTATATGTCAAAAAGATTTAGATTATTTTACTCTGTTTGTAATCATTTGGCTTCCTCCAAATTTCTTTAACAGTGTTACTTTAGGAATTAATTTAGTTCAGTGGTTTTTTCTAACTATGACCAATCAATAACCCTTCACTTAACACATTATGTGAGCACTGCATTTTGGTACCCCTCTGTTTACAACACAGCTTCAACTATTTGCCTGTCATTATTAATACAGCAAAGTCTAGTAGCTTGTATGCCTCTTTCTTATAAACTGTGTTTGGAAAGAAGACATTAGTTAAGAAGATATTGCCATCCCTTATAGAAATAAATATCCTTTGATGTCTTGAGCCATACTCAGTTATGTTAGGTATTTATTGCCTCTGTTGTTGTGGCACAACCCTGGTGAAGAATGACCAGGGTACGTGTCAGTAGCATTTGAGGCATGGTAGTGCATACATGCTCCATCCCATATTAGAGCTCCATTCTGTTAGGGGCTGCAGAAAACACCTGTGGTAATAACTCTCTCATGAAGGGTTTTCAGACTGCCAGCTGAGAAAAGAGGGATGTATTACTACACTTTTGGGAAAAAGAAGCATTGGAAGATGAAGGCTAAAATTCATAATTGGCCTCAGATCATATTTGCCCTGAGGAAAGAATCAGGCAGAGATCCTTCCCTTATCACTGACTGAGGTGGCTCCCAACTGTAAGTCTTAGGGTCAGGTGAGGTGAAATGCATCACCATTCATTGATGTGGCTCTTTTGCTTTTGGCATCTCAGCAGGCAACACTTATCCCACTTTTTCTGAGCCTAGAGCTGGGCGATTTGGGTGGGCCAAGGTCTCAGGCCCTCAGGTATTTGTGGAGGCTGAGAAGCATGGGTGGGTTCAAGAGAGAAGTTAGAGAGCCAAATACCGGCTTACAGAGATTACTGGTTGATGTAAAGGTACTTTAGTGGGCTCTTCATTGAGGCACAACATACAATTCCCAGAAAGATATTCATTGCTAAATTTTACTTCCACTTCTAACCTTCACAAAGATATGCATCTTTTCTATATGTAGTCCTTATGCTCTATACCTCAGACCCTGAAGTCTTAACAAAATCACAATCATATAGCTCACAAGAAAGAGAAGAAGGTAAGCTGACTTGACAGACACAACCTATTGAACATTCAATTTTGTAAATGTAGACCAGAAATTCTATCAGCCCAGATATGCTGGAGCCACTAATGCAAGCTAAAGTTACAGCCAGTTTTTCCTTTCTTCTATCAGGAAGAATGACCTGTTTTAAACAAAAACACAGGAGGAAAGGAAAAGGAAGAGTGTGTGTGCGTGTGTGTGTGAGAAACAGACTTGCAAACTCTCAAGCTCTCTAGTGTCTTTATAGAGCACTACAGCTATCAGCAATTTACCCTTGGAAAAGAAGCTGTCAAGTAAATGCCTTCCTATTCACATAATGTGGTACGTAAAGATCCTGAGATGTTCTGTGCTTCATGATTGAGCAGACAGGTCTCTTCTCTGCAATCAGTGTTGATGAAAAACTGATTTTTGTGGTGCTGACAATCTGATGGTACTAAAATAAAATCTCGTAGACTCTCTGGTAATGAAAAATTATCTACGTGAAAGGAAGAAAGAGTACAAAAAGGATTTCAGACTTCTATTTACCTTTAAAACTATAGAAACATTTTTTCCCAGTAAGTAAATAGTCCTTATTTTTATTTTTTCTTCATTAAGCATACTTTGAAGGACTACAGTGTGCTTTACCACAGCAGACCAGAATGCATCAGTTGCTTCTGAAGAAGATAAAAAGCCTTGTCAATGGAGTGTGGAATAGAAGACAGTCAAAGTGAAATCAGGTTTAAGCATCATTCACCTTATTGAATCAAATGCTAACAAAATATTGACATATTCTATAACGTCTGACCTTTTTAGATTTTCATTCTGGGAGAGAACTGGCGATGTCCATGTCTGCTGGGTGGCAAATATTCAGTTACGTGTATGCTACTAAGTGGTGGTATCCGTACAGAAATGTAAGAGATATTTCTTCTACCCTGCTTGTTTTGGCCAGAACACAGCTGTTCAGATTTATGATGTAGCATTGTCCTCGGCCTAGTGGAGATACGGTTCAGGCCTGGCTAATAAAAGTTATAGACTGTGATAGTTGTTCCTTTATGTAGCAGTTTCTCAATAACTTCACTGCATCAACCTGTAAACAAAACATCAGCTGGTTCCTTATAATTATCACCTCCCTTACATTTGTAACTTTCCGCTCTAGTTTCCCAGTTCCATGTTAAAACATGGAATAAATCTTTTATTCTGAGGTCCATTTCAATGTGGAAGGGTTAACTGAATTTACATCCCATCTCATCACATTTAAATTTCTAATTAATCATAATTAGTGAGTAAAAGAAGTATACGTTCTCCTAATAAAATTAAAGAACCACGATTCCTGAAAAGCATCATGAATGTCGCAGGAGAAAAAACCCCAACACTAATGAAAAACCTCATCTACTTCTAATACTTGAGTTTTTTATAGATGAAGTCAATACAGTTTCCCTCCTGCTTAGACCATCAGTGCTGGAGGAGATGGAAATAAGTGTCCTGCTTTCACTTACCGGAGACTTGTACTCAAAGATAGCTCATTTGATATCATTATATATTGAAAATGTGGAAGCAAGCTGCTTGCAATCTGTTGAGAAACAAAACTGGGAGAAAATTTCTAAGAACATGGAGGTTTTTTCACCTTATGTGAAGATCAGGCAGATCCTGTGTGCTCTGTGACAGAGGCAGAGGAAGCTGAAATCGCACTGCCTGCCCATGGGCAGCACACTTCAGGGTTACAAAAATGTTGGAATTCTAGGAAGCACTTTGTCTTGAGAGCCTAAGAGTGGATAGCGGAAATCACAATCAATTTGTTTTTCAGGAAATAGCCAGTCTGATTCATGGGATAAAGCCACCAGCAGACCACGCATGAATTCATGCAGGAATTCATAAAGATGCTGAGAACCTGTGAAGCAAGGAAGCTTTAGCAATTGTGGGGAAATTTCTCTGGAGCTATTTGTTTCAGAAAAAAAAAAATTGCTGAGAGATACATTGAATAAGAATTTAAATTTACTGAACAAAGGCACCCAGAGGCATCTATCTGGCAACATCTGGTCCAATTCTGGAGGAAGGGAAAGCCCCTTAGCTCAGAGGGCTATGCTATCTCACTTTGTATTAAATATAGCTGAGATAAGGCAAGGTGAATTGTGATTCAGAGTAAGAGCCTTTAGTTCTAGAATAAGGATTCTGACCACTGAAAAAAAATAATTTCAATCCATAATCTCACTGTTTTCTCAAACTTGATGCCTTTGAAGCTTGAAAAATCTTTGTCCTTGTAGGTTAAAAATACAGATGACAAATAGAAATCTCATGGAACTAATACGGTCAATAGAGTAAATAAATTTTTAGAAGGAAAGAAATATATCCAGCTGGTATAAAACCCACAAACAAACACAATTAAATAGTCAAAACTGAGGAAATAAAGTACCTTTGACTACCTCTGTAATTCCAAGATGCCATATCACCTTTCATTTTATTATAAAAATAACACATAAATACACAAAGATCTTTTATTTCATTGGTGTAAGTCACTGTTATATTGCTTATACATAATTTTCTCTAGAAGGCAGGAAATATTAGCTCATTATCTCAAAAGTTATTCCACATTAAATCCCATAATAAGTAACTCCAAATTTGAAGCCTGTATTACTTTAAAGCGTCTTTTGTACATTCCTCACTAAGGAAAAATGTGTATATTTATCACTTCAGAATAAAAGTCTTTGAGGTATATATCACTAGAATCAGAATAATATATAAAATTTGAAATGCTGGAAGCTTGCTGCAGATGTTGCAGCACTGCTGCTCGATTGCAGTGCTGGCACTGCATGGGCTGCAGCCTGGCCAAGCTGCACCACAAAAAGCAACCATTTCTTTTCAGATGTTTAGTAGCCAGGCTCTTCTTCAAGCTCCACTCCCTTTCTGAACATCAATTCACTGCCTTGTTTCTAAACAGGCATCCACCAGCTTACACATTCAGACACACAGTCACAGATGGTTCAGAGACCAATCTGCAATTTACCATAAGAAAGTTGAGCTGATTTAATAATGAGCACGATGAAATGTAAGTACAACCCACACTGAGTGGATTAAGGAATGGCCAACTGACAGCCCTCAAAAGCATCTGTCAGTGAGGAAACCATCACAGAACAAGGATTTTTTTCTCGTAGCAATACTCAGGCTCTTCATTGCAACTCTTAGAAAAAAAATGCACTCCTTGTATTTTTGTGAATATTTCAGAACTGAAATCTGCACCTGAAGAAGGTCTAACGTATAATTTAAATAAGAAACCTAAATTATGATACAAACCCCTAGGCTTAAAGAAAATCTCACCCTAGAGCTTTCCAAGCGACATTTTAACTTCAAAGTTTCCAAGACATAAAGATCTACCCTTTTTCAAAATGGACCCCTTCTAACTACTCTGATATCTATTTTTCACTTCAACTGCTCAAGCTCTAGAAGTCAGTACAGCTAAGACACATCACAGCAGCTGCAAAAGGACACTGACAAAATGGAGTTGCTGCCACCCACCTATGCAAAACTGATTAAAAGTTGTTTATTGCTCATGCTAGAGTTGCTCAGTATCACATGTAAAAGAAAAATTTGAACTTTAATGATTTGGTATAATAAATACTTCAGAGATTTTTCTGATATAAGCCTATCTTAATGATTATTTGTAGCTTGACTGTTTTAGAGGTTTGCTTTAAGTAAGGTGACATGTTAGCCATAAATAATGGGTTTTATTCTTGATATCTGTGCAGTTCTGTTTCACTTGCTGTCCTAACTGGAATCAAGCAAATATGACTTCTCATGCCATTTGGGGTTTTTTGGTTTGGTTTTGGTTTGGTTTTTTTAACTTTCAAAAGCCTCTCATGCCTACATTTGTAAAAGGTTGCAAAGTAATAGTCCCTAATTCCCTGGTAGCAAAGTCTCAGATATATCTAATTTGTTTTTGGAGAAAGTTTGCTCTACTCTTCTCCCTCATAAAGGACAAATGGCATCACATACAAACTAACTCTGGGCATATTTTGCTGTTTATTATACCCATGACTGTCAGAAATGGATGTTTGATTTCTATAATTAATATAATTACTAAATAGGGGTTTTCTTTCTTATGATTACACTGATATTTTATCTGAAGTATCTGAATGTAAGCCATTGCCAGAATACATTCTTCATAATGGTATATTCTTTTTCAATAAACCTATATCTATATCTTCCCATTTTTTATTTTTGGGTCTGTTATCTCCATTAAACAAGGAAAGGCTAACCAGTTATTGATATGTTTTCTGTGTGTTTCATAGGAAAGAATAGATGTATAATATATAACTTTTATTTTTATCACTTAAACTGTAGGTTCTTCATCCAGGGTGCAATAGGGACTTCAAAAGTATGATTTACTGTCTGTCATTAATCTAAGGATCATAGGCTCTTATGATTTTCCTCAGATATTCTGAAACTGCAGTTGATAAATATTTTAAGTACAGTTTTGTCATGATGAATAAAATTAAATAAAGCTATCCCAAATAAGGCTTAGAAGCAGAAATTAAGGCAGTATTATTACCTACACCATCCAAGAAGGAAAAAAACCGCAAACATACAGTGAAGAAATCAGAGTAAAGAGTTCATAGAATCTTAGAATCAAAGAATGGTTAGGGCTGGAAGGGACTTTCAAGACCATCTAGTTTCAACTTCCCTGCCATGGGTAGGGACACCTTTCACTAGATCAGGTTGCTCAGGGCCTCATCCAACTTGGCCTTGAACACTTCAAGGCCTTGGGCATCCACAACTTCCAGGGCAACCTGTTCCAGTGCCTCACAACACTCTGAGTAAAAAATTTCTTGCTAACATCTAATCTAATCTAAATCTGCCCTCTTTCAGTTTAAAACTATTGCCTCTTGTGCTGTCATTACCTGCTCGTATAAAAACTCCCTCTTTTTTTATAAACCCCCTTCAGGTACTGGAAGTTTGCAGTGAGGTCTCCTTGGAGCCTTCTCTTCTCCAAGTTGAATAACCCCAACCCTCTGTTGCGGGAGAGAGCGGGAGCTTCAGACAAAGTTTATTAGAGCAGCCCTCCCATTGAATCACAAGGTGCAGAAAGGACCCCCTTGTAAACTTCTCAGAAAGGAGCCTAGGGGCAAATGAAACCAATCTTAGCCTCAGACTGACAATGTTTTAAGTCTAAGAAATTACAGAGGTTTGATTGAACCTTTGCACAACTTTGTCTTGCAGAGTTGATGACAGCAAACCAGATATATTTATATGAAGATGAATTATTTATTATGATAAATGACTAGACAAAAGTATCTTAATCAGAATTATTTACCAAACTTTATAAAGCCTAAAAATACTAGTATAGTATAGTATGGTATAGTATAAGATACTGCACTATATCAAAGCAATTATATTAAAGCAATGATATTAAAGCCAGTAAGAAGAAACTATTATTAAAGTAGAGACTGATGTAACTCACCCACACCAAGGACCATGGCCAAAATCTATTTCACTCAGCCTGTCTTCATAGGAGAGATAGTCCCACCTCTGATCACCTTCGTAGCTCTCCTCTGAACCTCTTTTACAGGTCAATGTCTTTCTTGTGTTGAGGATCCCAAATCTGGATGCAATGCTCCAGGTGGGGTCTCAGGAGGGCAGAGCAGAGGAAAGAATCACCTCACTCAACCTGCTGGCCAGCCCTCTTTTGATGCAGCCCGGGATGCAGCTGGCCTTCTGGGCTGTGAGTGCACAGTGTTGGCTCATGTCCAGCTTTTCATCCAGGAGAACCCCAAGTCCTTCTCTGCAGGGCTGTTTTTGATGACTTCTACTCCAGTCATGTCTCAACCCAGGTGCAGCCCCTTGCACTTGGACTTGTTGAACATCATGAGTCTCTCGTGGGCCCACTTTTCAAACTTGTCCAGGTCCCCCTGGATGGCATCCCATCCTTCTGTTGTGTCAACTGCATCACTCAGTTTCATGTCATCTGCAAACTTGTCGAAGGTGCACTCTACCCCACTGTCTGTGTCATTGATAGAGATGTTGTAGAGCACTGGTCCAAAGACAAACACCTCTCATCACCGGCCTCTGCCTGGACATAGAGCCATTGACCACAACACTCAGGCTGCTGTCAGCAGAAAGGCTGCATCCATCCAGCCAATCCACTGAATATTCCATCCATCAAATTCATGTCCTTCCAAGACGGGGATAAGGATGCCATGTGGTACCTTATCAAAAGCTTTACAAATCTAGATTGCCTGTCTTCCCCTCTTGACCACTGCCATCACCCCATCACAGAAGATCACGACGTTGGTCAGGCACGAGTTGTCCTTAGTAAAGCTGTGCTGGCTGCCTTGGATCACCTCATTGTCTTTTAAGTGCTTTAGCATTGCTTCTAGGAAGATCTGCTCTTCCCAGCCACAGAGGTGAGGCTCACTGGTCTTCCTGTCTCCCCTTTTTAAAAATGGGAGCGATATTTCCCTGAAAAACATGATGTTTATTAAGCATTTCATAAATGTTTCCCTTACAGCTGTTCCATTCCTCCAAGCACTACCTATACATCCTATCAAAACAGCTGCATGCACTTTATCCTGCACGTACATTAAGCTTTTACTGAATGGGTTAATGATTGCAATGTCTGTCTTCAGATTCTATATAACTATAGAACAAAAATAACAGAACAAAAATCTATTAAAAAGGCAAACAAGAAATATTTCGTAATTCACTGTATTAAAAGCAGCACAGACAGCAATACTTTGAGCAAGTTCTTACTGTGTCCAGGATCTTGCAAGTAGGTCACAGTTTGATACAATGAAAGTAATCTCTGAAAGTAACCTCTGTGCCTGAGGCTGGACTCTGGCTGTTGATTTAATGTCTCGTTCAAACTTGATGCTTACTATTTGGGAACTGGAAGCATAAGAAGGGACCAGAGCTGAAAGACTTTTGGCATCTTCTACTAGTTTCTTCAGAATTCAGTGAAGAAATCTACCTTCTGATAAGACTGCTTATAATTTGAAATGGCAGTTTGTAATTTATTGCCAGGAATAACATTGATTAGCTTCAGAAGTTTTGACAGATATTTTTCAAGATTTCTTAACTTGTAGTAAACCGAAGAGGAGACAAGGAGAGAGATAAAATAGGTGCTTATTTTGCACCTGGTTCAATATATGGTGAGACTGTTTGTAGTCCCCCTATACTTATGAGGAGTCAGTGTTTAGTTTTGGTGACTGATCAGTGGTATTTATGCAAAACAGCTCTACTGCATGTGATGTTGCCATTCTTGCCGGCAAAAAGTAGAAAGCAGTCTAATCCTGTAAATCACATTTGTCATTTATAGTGGTAGGATTATTCTGACCATACGTCTTCTACCATACATATTCTGACCAGACTTGCAAATTTTGTCCAAATTCTAGTTCTCTTTTGGCCTTGTTTTTGGGAATAGGATGTCTCTAGCCACTACCAATAGTGAACTACAGATGACTCTATAGCTATTTCTAACTCACAAGTATTTCAGTGATGCATTTGGAGACATGGTATCTCAGCTTCTATGACAGCCAGGCTAAGCATAGTGATGAGAGGCTCTCAGTTTCAGAGCAGGGAGTCACAAAGCTCTGAAATATTGTCTGCAACACTATCAATATTAAGGCCTGCCCTTTAATCACATAAACTCTGAATATGGCTCTCCAAGCTCTACTTAAGGGAAGTACAGCCAAGTCCCAGTCTAGGAATGGTGCATATTTATCAGGCTGAAATATTTCTGCCAAGCATGTTTGTTTGTTTGCTTCACAACAGCATCTAAGAAAAAGGGGGTAGGGTTCATATCACAGAGGATGATGAATAAACACAGATGACCACGTGTGCAATGTCTAAACTCCAGTTACAATGAAGATCTGCTCAGCACATCACTAGTGAATAAACCCCTAGTATTTACTTCAGGGTGAATTGAGCTGTTCCCTTTGCTGTCTTGCCTAGGTCTCCATCTCACACCAAGGGAGGGTTGACACTTAGAGGCAGATAGCTAAACTCAGATGTTTTAACCCTCCCCCCTTCCAGTGTAACCTCATGAAGCAGAGGGGAAACAGCTAAAGAAACATCCATGGTACAAAACTACCACCAGCCAGTTTGACGTGTCTGAGACAAGCTGTGTCAAGAGCAATAAAACTGCAGTCCCCATTGCTGCCCAGTCAGCAGGCCTCATCCACAGCCCTAACCTCAAAGGGACTGACTCTGAGGAAGCAGTTTCGTTTTCCTTCCTCTATTCTGTTGAGACTGCCAAACCCAGTCCAACTGTGAAGATGCCTTTATGACTCAGACAATTGTCACCAAAAAGGATCCAGAATTATTATGCTCATTTGGTTATCGTTATCATAAAAAACTGAAGAAACAATGAATCACATCCAGCCCTGGCAGAAGTACAGACTGCCCCAAAACAACCACTTGGCTTCCCTCTGCAATTCAGTATGCATCCATTCATCAGTAGGCTTTGTCTGGTCGCCAGTTTGGAGCTCATGGGCTAAGTGTTACAGGCCAAACCAATTTTGATTATTTGTTGTTTTTTCAAATCAGCTGCTGTGAGACAATACGACATAATTTACTAAAGCCACAGTGTTCTACAAATACTCCGGATGTACCCCGGTCACTCCTACAACCTCAGTAAAAATCAAAATAGAAAAGAAAAACAAAATCAGATTGCCTAGAAAGCTGCTTTTTAAAACCAAACATTACTGATAACTCAGTGCTCAGGTTTTATTTTTAATACTTTTCCATCATTCAGAACTGAAAAGAATGAAGACCTATAAAATATGATATCCAGGAGCATTCTTTCCTGTTTGTATAGGGAGAAATAACTTTCTTGCTTTCATGTGTGTGTGCATGAATTTACAGTGTCCTGTGAATTTCCAAAAAGAAGCTCCATTAGATCAGTAATATCTCTCCTCTTTCTATAAAACCTGGATATAAATATTCTCTGGGAATATGATATGAATCAGAATTATATAAAAATAATGTAAGAAAAGAAAAGGTTTATTCTCTGACAGTGTTATTACAAATCTATCCTTTTTTTCTTTCAGAAACTACAGCTTTTTAGCCAATCTGTCTCTTCTGCTTGAATCTAAAATTATTGCTTCTTCTTACCCAAAAATATTTGACAGTAACCAGTGTTGTCAGTCTTGGTGTCCTTGATTTCCCTAAGATCTAGCACCCTTAAATGTGTCTAAATACGTACATGTTTGGTCAGATATATCACTGCTTTAAGTTCCAAATAGGTGTTCGAGACAAGACTAGAATTTTATTGTGTTTCCCTTCATTACTGAATTGTCTCCTTTCTGATCTGCCTGTTTCTATATTTACAAAACTTTAATGTATACATTACTCTGCCTCTCTAAAACACACGAGTTCATTGTTGGTGTAAGCATGTATTCCCTTGCAGTTTCACACATTAGGCTGACGTACACACTCTACCTTGGAGACCAGCAAAACCACCACAGATCCAGGCCTTGATCCTCCTTCGGTCAAGGAGACAGACTGCACTCGTCAATCAAACTGTTGACTCACAGGATAAATGGGTAGGTAAGGCATTAGTAGCCATTACACTTGTTCTGTTAAGGCAGACAGGCTGTTTTGCAGGTACATCATGAAGGTGAAAGGGTAGTAAGAAACGTCTTATCTGTGGTAGGAAAAACTTTCCAGGAAGACAGGCTTTTCCACTATTCTACAGATAAAATGAAAGCATCTCCGGGCAGTAATAATACTGCCAGTAATTACTGGCAGAAGACAGTTTCCTGTCTCCTTTTAACACAACAATGTTAAATTTACGTTTTGGACAAGTAACATTTTATTAATTAATTAATTAAACAAATAAATAAATAACAAAAAAAGGCAGTTAGTTAAATTCTCCCCAGTTTTAATTTGCATCTATCTGTCCAGAAACGGTTCAAGAACAAATTTATTAATGAAATCAGAATTTTTAAAAAGTTGCCATGGTCTTTGTGCTGAACCTCACCTTCCTTTGCCTTCAAACAGAACTTATAGAGGTATCTGATAGATCCAGTTTCAGAGAGTGGATTGAAAGCAATGATCTGGAGTTGGCTAGTAGCAAACTCTGAGGGTAAGGGAGCACACAAAAACTCCTGCCCTTTTTTTTTTCAGTAGCTACATGGCTAAGGATCCATTATCTGCCTAGAAGCAATTTTTCAAGTGTCTGGAGGGAAAAACACTTACTTTTACGTATCTAGTTTGATCGTATGAATTTCATGCCCTGTACATACACTTGGATAGTAGTATGGTACCATTTACTGCACATATATCAACGCATAAATACAAAAACCCACAGCTATATGTTAAATACAAGTTCTTAAATAGAGCTGATGTCTCCTGGAAAATAATAAAATAATTAACACAGTGCATCATAATACTAACTTTGGCAATGACTGGGCTTTCAACCGTGTCTTTCCTTCAGATTATATGCTGAAGAATTCTGATATTTCTATTTTTATTTTTTTTTAATATTTCTGAAAATGTAAGCTGGAAAAACCAGACTTCTAACATTGTGGAAGCCCAGAGTCCCATACAGCAGCCATGAACAGTGCACTTTCCTGTTGCCAGAGATCTCAATCACCCCTTTGTGGAACATGGATTGGGTTCCAGTAGCTTATTTATTCCACACATATAACTGCCACACCAGGGATCAATGTATTTCATGACTCAGTAATGACTAAATGCAGCCCCCAAAATCTGAAGATTAAAAATGCACATTTCATTAATTTTTTAATAAGTTGATATTTTGGTAATGGTTGTGCTACAAAGCATTGCAGACATACCGGATGAATGTCAAATATTAGATGATATAAAAAGAATCTATGTAATTTAAACTATTGATAACTGAGTTATGTTAAGAACAAATCCATGCACAATAATCATCTTGCGTTCATCTATTAGTCTGTCCATGGATCTGTGTGGCACTCAGACTGCCTTTGATTTTGCTGCACAGAACATTTTCCATTCATGAAGTAGTACAATCTTATTAAAAATTAATTTAGAAGCATGGTTAAAAATTAAACATATTTATGAATTAGAGCTGCAAAGATACAGATCTTAGACAATAAGTTTTGCTAAGCTGGAAAAAACAGTTGAATGTGAAGATCTCTGCTTCTACTTGTTCAGCTGCAAATATTTCTGGTGACACTATCAGCAGACTAGCAGATCTCTTGAACTGAACAAATTAATGCTTTGCTCTTGTTCTTGCTGTGTTTGTCACAAACCACCTATGCAGCAAAAAAATTACTTTTTGTCACTTTATCCTCAAGACTTTGGGATTAGCTGGTATTCTAAAAGTTATTTCTTTGGTAGTAGCAAAAATAGATGAGTTCAAAAAAAAAACCCCAAATCAAAAGCCCCCAACCCTCGTTTCCTCTCCCAGTGGGCTCTTAGCTTTTCTCCACCAGAAACCAGAAGGCTGAACAGAAGCCAGAACAATGTCAAATTAATCTGAGAAACTTTCAGTTCTGTCATCCTGCGAACAGATGATTTTCATGTTTAGTTTGATTTGGTAAGAGTGGCCCACAATAACAGAAGGGGTTGCTTGTGCCAAGTTATTTCATTTACAATTAGCTTGAAATGAGCTGCCTAGATAAAACCAGGTTTTGTTTCTGAATTTGTATTACCTGACATGTAGGACTTTACATAAGGTGACTTGCAAAGAGCACCAAGAAGAATAAAAAAGATACAGATTTTTACTAGCTGCAACCAATGCCGAAATTTTAAATTACAACTGAGATATATAAATTTAACTGAGATGTATATATAACACGATAACTTCATGAATATGGGTCATAAGAGAATTTTAGGGTTGCTTACACCAGCAGCATAACACAGAGGAGGGAGGAGCAAGAGCTGATAGCCTCATGATGATCATAAAAATTAAAAGGTTCCTTGTAAACAACTAACATAAAGGCCTTTTCAAACTGGAGACTTGAGGCTGGATCTGGTCGTTCTGTGTATATTAAGAATTACAATAACTTTATATTATATTTATACTTTACTTTACATTACATTAATTATGTTAACTCACAAGATTATTTCTGTGGGTCTATGTGTTCTTTACATGTTCAAAAGCACTCAAGCAAAATTATTATATGAAATATGCATGATAATCATGTAAATGCAGATATGTGAGATTTTTATTGCTTTCTGTGTCAGGCTAGAATACAGGAAGAATGATCTCATGGGGGTTTTTTTTAAGTAATTCTGATTCCAATCCCTTCTAAAAGTTGTGAGGTTAAAGATGATTTGGGAAGGGTGGGAAAATGAGATCAAAATCGTCATAACAGTCTTATACTGGAATACTCAATTTAAAACTATCTGGAAGAACAAATAATGTATCATGAGATACAGAATAAAATTCCAATTTTAATTCCTTACAAGAATGTTGAGAAAGAGACACATGGTGTCTTCCCTGTGGGCAACATATTCTAGCGATTAGAACAAAATATTTTCTGGTTTAATCGAACTGTTTTCCCTAAAAAGTACAACAGTTCTTAATGAACAGTGGACCTTACACCACTGTGGCACATACCAGCTTAATTTAATCATAACATGTTTTGAAATGCTCTTGTTTCCAAATGAGAAATACCAAAACCTGAGGTTTTTCTCCCCAATGTCTTCCTACAACTGTCTTTCTTTTTTTCTGTAAGCTAGAGAGAGTAAGTCCTGACCATAATGATCTCAGGTGACACCATGCCAAATCCTTTCCCAATGTATCTGAAGTGACATGACAGTACATTACACAGTGAAGTAGAAGTTACCACCATTGTGACCTGATGCAACCTAAAAAGAATTCTTTAGCTTTTATATTATTCTGACTTTTAGCTAGATAAAAGTAGAATACTTTGATCCAGCAATTTCATTTGCTGTTATCCAGAGAATAATAGGATGACAAAATTATTCCCTAGAATTTTTGCATAACCCCAACAGACAAAGATATAAAAATATACTCCGTGGAGATTTTGATATACAAGACATCTATAACAGGATTCAAATGCATTGTAAAGTTGAAGCATTTATATTTCAATTTTTGCATAAATTGATTTTACCTAGGAAAAAAAGCAACTTTGTTTTAAATTGAAAAAGCTATAACTGTATTTTAATCTAATGTGGACCTTTTTTAAAACCAACTCATATTAATTGAAGGCTGAGTCCTTCAGACATTATCCACCTCAGTGAACCTCACAGGCTTTAACAGTATCATTTGAATATGATGACGATTTCAAGGTGAACAGGGGTTAAAGGAACAAGTCGCAGAAATATGCAATAAAGACGACACAAACAGAAGGAATATTGTAGAATAATTATTTCTTCCTAATATAAAACCTTTTTACCTAAAAACTTTGATTTTGTTTATCAATACAGTTGAACCACGAAATATATTTAGAACCCTCTATTTCTGACCTCATCCACACTGATTTCACACCGTCATTTCATATACTTTAATTGTATTATTTTTGTTTTTCCTCATTGCAGACAGCCAGACCTAAACCCTTATTATCCCTCCAAATAAATTGCTCATTATTTTAACAGCTTCCTGTAGTCAGAGCTTCTCAGCATGTATCACATTCCTATTTCTTAAGATAGAAATGTAAAGCAGCTGGGGGTCTGCCTGATTTAACGTCCAGATTGGCTTAGAGGAAGCAAAGATGATTTTATGTTTCTCTGTTCACTGATGATATGTGGTCTTTTAGCTTCTTCAACTATATTTAAAAGGACTTATCAGGCAGCATTACTGAGAAAAGAAACACAAACTAAGGCCAAGTCTCAAACAAGGTAATCAAAGTTACTCATGTCCTGCTGGGGAACTTCAACTACCCCGACATCTGCCGCAAAAGTAGCAGGGCGAGCTGTAGGCAATTCAGGACACTCCTGGAATGCATGGAGGACAACTTCTTGAGCCAGCCAGTAGACAGCCCCACCAGAGGGAATGCAGTACTGGATCTGACCAACATAAGGCAGGTAATCGGGGACATCAAGACTGGAGGCAGCCTGGGCTCTGGTGATCGTGAATTGGTGGAGTTTGCAGTCCTGTGGGATATGGCTTGGATAAGGTGTCAAGTTAGGCCCCTGTACTTCAGGAAAGCAAACTTCCAGCTCTTCAAGGATATCGTCAATAGGATCCACTGGGAGACTTCCCTCAGGGACAAGGGAGTGGAAATAGCAGATCTTATCCTGAGGGAAATGGCTGATGTTGCCAAGCCATTCTCCATGGTATTTGAGAAATCACGGCAGTCAGGTGAAGTCTCAGGCGACTGGAAAAAGGGAAACATTTTACCAATCTTTAGAAAGGCTTGGATTTTAAAGGTATGAGTGGTCAATCTAATCCCTGCAAACAGCTATGTGCATACTTAATTTCAGCACAAGTAATCCTGCTGAAGTAATTAGTGTTTGGAAAGATGATGAAATATTCTCATGTCTTAGAAGGTTGAAGGCTGGATACTCAAACCTTTAGTATTTCATCCCCGATTTACAAGATTGTAGCAGTATCTCATTTCAAGTATGAAAACTGAACTATAAATTAAAAAACTACAGATGAAAAGGCAGGCCAGGACTTTTGGGGAAAAATGCAAAAACTGAAAATCTCTGTCCCTAACCACTTTACTTGGAAAACTAAAAATAAAAAGCAAATATAGATCTATATCACTTGAAAACATAAATTAAACTTTTGCATATTTCTGGCATAACACAGCAATTTAACTCATTAAATAGGGCACTTGACTTCCACCAAAACCCTGAGAAAGACAAGGCTACATTTTTTGACCTGTAAATTGCCTACTTCCCAATACTACAGACTGTCTAGCAAAAAAGGAATTATTTTGAATTTCTTAATAAGTTTCCATGTGAACAATTTGTCTACAATAACACCTTCACATAAGCCAAATCATTTCTGGATTAAATGAAAGTGAAACATATCCTTTCTACAATTAGTATAGGACCTTCTCTTTTTTGTTCCATATGCAGAATCTCTACTAGAAGAATCAGTACACACTATGGAACAGAATCTAATAAGTCCAACAAAGAAACAAGATTATTATGTCTTAACTGGTTTAAAGGGATTTTAAGTGCTCCTGCTGAGCACTTAATACTTTGGACTTAGTCTCCTACCGAGGTATTTTTGTCAGCCAAAGATAGAATGAGAAATGCATCAATGTTTAATTCTATTTTGGCCTCCTTGTTCTATCTCAGAGCGGGTTATGTGCAGCATTTCTTGTACAAGATACTTTGGTAATGCCGTGTATTGATACACTGATGCTATAGCAGATATGGCTGAATGTGTCTGTGAGGGATACACCCATACCAAAGGAAGATTAGGGAATGATCTTGCCCTCAAGAAACAAAATCTACCCTCTTGCCCAACTGTTGGTTTGCTTTATGTCTTCTGCTTGGACTCTGCACCTGGCTCTCTCCAGATCAGCTCATTTAAAAACACCTTGCAAAAGGGCATAGGAAGGTCACAGCACGACTTTCAGATCCCTCTGTAGTGCACAACAATTATCACAGTTTCTACCTCATAGAGCAGAACATCTTAAGAGTCTAAAAACCACCTTCACAAACACCATGGGCAAAGGTTTGATTCAAAGGTACTTGACTCAGTGTAAAATCTTAAGATTCCCATAAGCTTTGAAAACAGAAGCCAATCTTGTGTCATATCTAAGCCTTCTCTAGTTTCTGAAATGGATCTGTGTGAGTCGTACACACTAAAGGATAAATCATACACTTTTGCAGACTAGGGGAGGGCACCATAATAAAAAGTGGGAAGCTTGTGGCTCTCCCAGAAGACCTGTCTATCTGCTCCAATACCAATTCAGTGAGAAGTACGTGATCCCAGCACTGAGTAGAAAGCCATTCTGAAGACAAAATGAACCAGGCAGATAGTCCCAGAGGCATGATTTTAAACAAAGATAGGTTTTGCCAGCCAAACCAAGTGAAGCAAACAAATGAACTCAAACTGACAACCCTCATGACAGTAACTTCTAAGTTTCAAGAGTTAATCATGCTGCATTTTGACAGATCACTGATGAAATCTCTCAGATTTGCCTTGTCAGTCATTTATTAGCAGACATCTAATGAATAGCATATAAAGTAGGCTTGTTAAGTATAGTGCCTGCTGACAGTTCAATTTAAAAGTGAAGGGTACAGAAACTCACTCCAGAGCAATTGTCAGTTTTTCCACAGGAAAAGCCTACTTCGTGTTAACAGTCTGTACAGGTCTGGTAGGGATGTTCTCCATCTGTGTGACCCTGGCTGCCCCAGGGAAACAACAACATTTAGCAAAGAAATGGTCAAGCACCTAGGCAACTATTATTGGAATTATGACATTATCATATTAATTTCCTTGCTTAGGTAAGATAATTAAAAGATGCACCCTGAGGTGTGTCAGTTGTATTTAAAACTGATTTTATTCCAACATTTTATTTTACTTTTTATAAAATATGATTTATGAGAGGAATTATTATTCTCATTAGTTTAGGATATATCTTTTCTCAACATAATACAGCACGTACATGGGATGGGACCAGATAGAAGACTGGAAGTAGAGTAAAGGCACATAGACTAAAGGGGGCAAATGAAAAATGCAAAAGGCATTTCAGCACAGCTTAAACTAGGCAGAAATACAACAGACCATAAGGAGATTCTCATGAAGAGAAGCAGTCATTGTAAAAGCACAGTGACGGCCCTTCCATGTTGTGTTTTTTCAATAATCAGCTAAATTAAAATATTCTACAGTGGCTTCCTAAGAGGAAGAGCTGCATGGTTTTCAGATGGTGATAGGAAGATGTGAAGAATACTAATTTCCTGCAAAGCATGAATCTTCAAAAGGTATCTCTTTCGTATAAGAAAGGAATAAAAAAGGGAGAAACTTTTAAAACCCTATGTGGATTTGAAACTACTGTTTCTAATGTCATGTTGAAAGGTTCAACACATGCAAAGAGTCCTTAATTCTAACAGTGATTCTAGTGGCGTTCAGAGATTGATTAAAAGATTTTAATCATGTTAATGTTAATCATGATTAGTAAAATAAAAATAGACAATAGGTATAAGAAGTTTCATAGGCTGATTCTGTATATATAAATGTACTCAGGAAACTCTAAATCCAAGATTAAAAGAGAATATCTGGCCTAAGATGAGGGAAAAGTGTATATTTGGCAGTAAATTATTAACACCATTGCTTAGAAACAGAGGAAAACAGCTATACATATAATTCAGTATATTCAATTACTATTTTCTCGAGCAGGTCTGCCTGATGTGTGAAAATAGTTAGCAGTTTCTTATCCATTTTCATACTGCAAATGAAACCACCGAGGTGACTCACGAGTCTGCAGGCCTTCCTAGTGGTCTAGGATTCCTTTCTGAAGCTCAGAAAGCTTACTAGTAGTAGTTACACCCTCTTACATGTAATATTTTCAATATTGCTAAAATTTATGTATTTAATAAGTGTTTGAAGTAAGAGTGGGAAAGGATATTTTATGTAACTTTAGTCAGAAAGTTATATCTGAAGTTTTAATATAGATTTTTCCCCACAGACACAGGGATATGTTGTATGAAAAACAGATGCTGAACAGTAAGGCAATAAATACTGCCCTGTAGAGAATCCAAAGAAGTTTCAGCTGTTTCAATGCCCACAGCAGACTAAAAAGTGGTCCCCTGAAAAATTACAGGCTTTGCAACCTCCGCTACCAATAGCAGCGTGTATACTGCCACCCAATTACACTTCCATGTTTAAAGAAAGGGTGGCATTTTATATTCATTGGGAACGATATGACTGAAACGTGGCAATTTGACATCATGGAAGCTACAATCTCTTTAGATCTAAGTACCTTTCATATCTCAAGCAGAATAAAACCCCTGGAGAAGTGAGACTGCAGCTATTTATTTGTAAAGGACTTAGTCTGCTTCTGAGAACTAGCATCTAGTAACCCAGACCCTGAAGCTAATCTTTCTTCCCCCACCCAATCTTTACTCATATAGAGAGAAAAATGGTCTTTCTTCATACCTCTACAAGAACTAAATATCGATGAAGTCATACCTGTGTCAAGACTTCAGTATGTGTTCCAATGAAATATGAATTACTTTTAAGAGGTCCCTTAGCACAGAAGCTCCTCAATTTGATAAAGAAATACTACAAAAGATCCTCCTTCAAAAGGAAAGAAGATGTTGGCTCTGACTCTACCTTCAATTCAAAGGAATCCATCAATACACAGCTGCTCCACCAAGAGTCAATGAATGCTTGCCAGAGCAAGGTTTACTGTGAAAAAGTCAAAAGACTGTTCAGGGACATCTATCTGATGGCTGAATGCGTCTGTTTTCTTCTGCAGGACTACCACCTCTGCCTACTGTCAAAAAGGAAACAGGTAAAGCCCTGTAACAATCAGCTACTTCCTTAGAGTTAGAGCTGCTTGTGAAAAATATTGCTCTGTAGTCTAAGAAAAGTAAAGTAAATTCTCCAGCTTTCAACAGTAGCATCTGTATCTGTCTGCTATACATATTAGAAGTCCATAGAGGTAATTGCCTGCATCATTTACAAACCTATAAGCTGAAAACAATGAGTTAAGAGACATGTGTACTCAAGGGGGAAAAACAGCCCCTTTAAAATGTTGTTTTAAAAAGAATACACATTTTAAAATAAAGAAGGAGTCATACAAACTTAATTGTATATAGAACTATTTGAAACACTCTGGAAGTTTCAATAAGCATTCACTGATTTCAAACAGAAAGAAACTCATCTGCAGAATTGCTGATCTAGGAGAGGACCAGAAAAGTGACTGTCTAAATCCCTCAAAAAATATTAAAACAACTCAGTAAAAATTACTGTGCTCACAGAAAGATAAAAAGCAAATTGAATGGACATCAGCAGCCAACCTCGTAAGTATCCAAACAGTAATTTAAAAATCTACCAACTTCACTGCCTGAGGAGGCTGCCAAAGCACAAACTCATTTGTTAAAACAAATACTTTCGACAGTTTGATAGCCAGATCTGTGACAGCTGTGACAGTCCGATGACTTAAAAAAATAAGAACAAGAAAGATATGGCACCTAATCAAACTTACCAAGAGTAAAACACATTTCCCTACTTTGCTACTTTAAAAGGACTACAGAGGCCCCAAGTTTTTTACAGCAATACTATTTTTCAACTTGAATGTTGTCATTCTGAGGGACAGACTTTCAGTGAAGTCTTTCCTTCTACAAAAACTTGTTGCATGAAAAAGATCAGACTAAAATTATTCATTGTTGATGCATTTCAGAAAATCAAATAAGCTGATGCAGTTAGGATGGGGTGGCTGTATCCCATCCCTTCCAAATCAACAGCAGGTCTGAAAAGTCTTAACAGCCCAGACTGGTGGGACAGTTATACTCTTCACTGGTCCTTGAGAGACTTGCATGTTTTCAGACACTTGGCTACTGTGACTTGATCGCAAAATTGGGTATCAAAATAAGTGACAGATTCGGGATCAGGGAGTTTATTTTGGTTTTGACCCACTTCAGACAGGTAGGAACCATGGGACTCACATAAGGATGAAAGAGATCTCCCTCCTGACCTGTCTTTCCGGGGCTCTGGCACTGAGAGCACTGTAGTCTTCTGTGCTGAGCCTGCAGCACCCCACAGCTCAGTCGTCTGCAGATTGAAAAGGTTTAGATCAGCTTAAAATCTTCAGTTCTGTACAGCGGTGCAACGCATGTCATACAGGTGGAGACTGAAAAGTGTGACACGTATGAACACGGTTTGGGATGCCTACAACCCTGGTCTTTGGGATAACTCACAATCCTGGCATTGCCAGTGTAGGCCAGTAAAGAAAAGCAGCATGGGACACACACATAGAAGCTACTACAAACTTAAGAAATATTACTCAGAACACCTAAATTATTACTCCTGGCTCTTTTATGCACATTTCAATTTCCAGTTATTAATGGCAAATAATTACTGACACTTATGAGAAATTTGTGCAGAGAAAAACTCTTGAAAAATACTTATTCAGGTCCTTAGATTCACTGTGGAAGATTTTAATCATTGCTATCACCGTCATGTGGGCTATAAACAGTAAATCCAGTTAACAGGAGCATAGAAAAGGTCAGAACACTGAAAAAATGTTTTCCTTTCATACTTACCTCCAAACTCAGACCTAGCAGTAACTTCAGGTTCATCATCTTATGATGGCTACCATAAAATAAGCCTCATCATACTTCAAATCATTCAAACACATATCAAAATACAGATGTAGTGGAATAGCAGAGTAAATTATTTTTTTGTTACTCAATCTGTGATGCCCTAGTTGGCAATAATGATAGTTACGGGATATTTTTCAAGACTTTGTCCAAGAGTCTAAAATATGTATGGCACTAAAAACACCACTTCCTTTTCAGCCTTCATACTCTGCAAATCTTCTTCTGTACATCTCCATTTTAGTGTGTATCTAGTCACATTATGGTCACAACAGCTCTGCCAGATAGCTCAAAGGAAAGCCAAACCAGTGTGTCTGCTTTTGCTCAGATTTGTAACCCAGATTTATTTTTTTTTTTAGATAAAATATACAAGCACCAAATATCCCATTCAGCAGCTTCAGTCATTTGCAGACAACTGATTTACTTGTGGATTATACCAAACTACTCAGAGAAACAGTGCTTTACAGTTTAAATGACTTCATGTGGATATTGCCAAGTGGATAAGCACGACATATTGTTTGTTTCTGGTTTTAGACCTGTTCCTGTCACCTTTCTGGTTTATATGTTTTCCTTTCAACAGTGAAGTTCAGCTACTTTCACCATGTTGGCTGTTACTCATATTTAGTTATCCGCAATGACAAATACTGCTCAACTGTGCCTCCATAAAGCTGTCCATGTGGGTTTTGTAACAAAAGCAAAAAAGGTTCAGAGATAAATGATTTAGTCTCTACGGCTCTTGGAAGTTGGTCAGCCTTTGACTGCTGAAAGATTAAAGGAAATGCATCTTGCTCTGAGTAATGAGTGAGGAGGGAAGAATCTATTTCTTAAAAGTAAAATGTTACCTAAACTATGGATCAGTTCGAATTGGGGTTTCAAGATGCAGCTTTGTAGGAATTTGATAGATTTCACATCATTGGCTGACCAATTTATTTTCTGCCAATGTTTGTAAACTGTACTGCCTGGTGACTGATGATGCCAAGGGCAAGTAATGAACAGAGAATAAGAGGAGAGATGAAAAGAAGCTCTGCTGGCATAATGAGAAGAAATGGTCCTTCATCATCCTATCAGGCCTATGGCTCTGCAAGTTATAAATCACTCCTCTGCCTCACAGCCTGGGATAAGCACAGCAAAATAAATTCATTAAAATAAAGCATTCAGAGTGCTGCATATATTTTGATGTGGTAACAGGTTTGTTTTCCTGACAGCTTTACAAAAATGCCTCTTTTGTTGGACTTAATCCATGCAGAAATAAACTGAGCTGAGTTTATGATATACATTAATATCTATGCAACAAGAAATGTGAAGCACACTTTATTTGATAGTGTAAATCAGTTTCAATACCAGTTTGAACTAAACAGTGCTTCTTCACTGCCTCTATGCCAGACTCAGAAGACAGGAGCACTCTACTGGGTCTCATTTCCTTTTGAATAATTCAAACCAAATGAAGATTGGTTTATGATTTGCTGCAGTTTGAGTCTCTCAAAGTAAGTTTAATAAGAGAGTTACTGACTTCAAATGTCTGTTTTGCAATCAGGATATTATTAAAACGAGCTGTAAAGAGGGCTCTGTACCTTTAACTTTTACTATTAGGGAAGAATTGCTCTTTGATGTGATTCATATAACACTGTTATTTATACATATATATATATTTATTTACACCTACTAATGAAAGAGATTCTTTAATTACTGATGATAATGATCAGCTCTTCATTGAATGGTGTATATCAAACCATTTACCCCTCCATGAACAGACCCTCTTTTTGTATTATTTCCCATGGTTTCCTTGCATTCAGAATTGCAGTCTGCAAGTGAAAAGCAGTTTCAAGGCAAACTGTCTTGACATTAACTCTTGTTTATATTGCAATATGATTTGTACATATATCCATCAAGTAAACCTAAAATTAACTGCTTTGGCAAAATTTCTCAAGAAACCACTCTCATTACGGTAAAATGAATCTATCATACTTATGATTTCTCATTTCATATGTCAGGAAAGAATGAAACACTGCTGTAAGGACATTTAGTTTTCTTGTGAAATAGCTTTCCTGTGTGTATTTGATTTAATCTGAAACAAAAGACACAAGAAACTCAGTGTGCAGGGTCATAAATCATTAACACTGATTAATGAAACTCCTCTGTCATTAAGCACCCATAGTAATATTTAAATTCAAATAAAAAGGTTTGACAGTGTTTTCATAAGAAAATACATAACTAAATTGCTTATAATCTAGGAATTGAGAGAAAGTTGAGAATAGGTTGTAAAAAATCTCCTGCTAAACCCACAAAGCAATTGGCAAACACTTTCTTACATGTTGGTTTGGAATATACTCTAATGATATTAACATTTTATATTATGGGTATCCCTATAAAATCCTAAAAACTTCTGCTGACCCATACTGAAACCTGCAGTAATGCAGACTTCAGGAGCACACATAAAAACCACTAATCTTTCAGACAAACTGTGCCAAATCACCCAAAGTTTTAGGAGGATTAGATGGAAAATATTCAATCTCTCATAAGCAATCCATTTTTTACTGCATGCATGTCCTTTGGGTAGCTACTTCTTTATTTAGTTACTTCCATTTTATTTTGCTCTAATTGTTTTAATTGAAATGGAAATAACATTGCTAATAAACTACTAGCTCTGGGCTTCAGATTACCTATGTTCCCAGAGGACTTCTGAAGTTCAAATATGGGTACTCGTTCAGAAAATCTCTACATATGGTGCACCAGGGGCCACAAGGTCTGAAGCAGAGCTGTTTACACAAAGACTACATTACATTATATGATGCAAGTGCCTCAGTTAAATTTTACTTCTGAAGGGAGGGTGTAAGCCCAAAATGCACTTACCTACTAAGCACTTCTCCCCACTCCAGTGAGCTCTCCTCTGAATAAACGGGAGCAACAAACAGAACATTTAGTCCACAAGTGCAATTAGGTCATAACTAACTAAAGTCATAATGCCTCTAGCAGACGTTTGTTGCACACAGAGCATAGAAGGGTGCTCTGTAGTCTAGCACAACAGTGGAGCATTAACTCAATCTCTTTCAAAGAATGAAGTAATTTCAGAAAGCAAGCTGGTTACACGACTTTGTGATGAGTCACTACCTTGAGCAGCGCTAAAAATTCCCCTTGCTACAACGACGCCCCATAAAGTCCAAAAGCCTAGTAGTGTGATGGCTAAAATCACTGGATGGAGAGTGGGCAAAAGGGGTGGACGTGCTGCAGGGGAAAGAGAGGAGAGAGGAGGACATCAGTTGTCTGCAGGTTCTAAGAAATCTAAACTGCTTAGTCACAATCTCTAACATACAAGATCAACGTGCTAACCAGCAACCAGCAGGAGGAAACCTGGCATGGCTGTGTCTCTTTGAATTAACAGATTCACTCTAAAGAGAAACATTTAATGCAAAGGCACACAAAATCTGTGGAAAGTTTCAAATGTGGGGAGACTTACGAGACGCTAGTGGGCAGCTCACAGAAGCCAAAGTAAAACATTGTTAGAGCTCCTATGAGATACAGATAATGTCCAACAGCATGGGATATTTCTATATCACTCCCCTTCTAATCCAAGGGTAAATGTTTGCCAGGATACTAGCAATCCCGAGTTGATTGTAATCCAGAGAAACAGACAACATTTTCATATAGATATGTAAAAACATTTGCTTCCTCAAGACTAGGAAAGACTGGGAGAAAAATTAATGGGAAAATGTAAATAGAAAAATGTATGTGAATCTCAACACAAGCTACTTACTTTGGGATATTCGGACGCCTGATCTAATCAATCATCGTTCCCCCAGCACAAAGGGATAAGTGTAGTCCAAGCTGTTCTAGTTCAGTACAAAGTAATGAACAGCTGTTAGAAGTACAATAAGAATTCACCATGAATCGAAAAGAAGAAAAAGATTAAAATTAAGAGAAATTAAATATTCTAAAGCAAATTGAGTAGGGTGGAAAAAAAAGAATGAAAGTAAGCCTTATGAAAGCACAGAGAGCCAGAGAAACATCTTCAGTGACTTAGTATCTTTAGCAGGTGGCAGGAAGATGCTAATAAAGACAGAGTGCATGATAAATAGCACCAAATGTTTAAAGTTCAAGTATGATAGCTGAAAACCATATCAAATTTCCCAACCGTACAAGTCTTGTACTGCAAAATACTCACCCATGCCCCAGAGCCAGGAGTGCTGCACCTTCTCACTCTTCCCTGCAGCACAGGAGGTACAATCCGGTGTCCAGGCAGAGGGCTCCCACCATCACACAAAATCAATAGGGCATGGATGGGTTGTGAGCACAGTTAGCTGTAGTTTTCTCCCTCCACGATCTTCTTTCCATGACTGGAAACTAAGGAAGTAGTTGTGTGATGGATGGGGAATAAGGGGTTGCTCTGTGGTAAATAATTTTGGGGTTTTTTTTGTGTTTCTGGTGTAATTTTACAACAGGGAAACAACCTTAGGAACTATTCTCATTTTATTAGGACGTTTACATAAATACTGAAATATCTCACTAGAAACAATGGGTCTGTATAAGAGTATTACTGCTGTGAGCAGAAAATCATATTAATGGCATGGAGGCATCTGCTTATAGAGGTGGCATTAGAAAATTATATACTTGTATAACAAATACATGAGACTAGAGAGCATATTTGAAATACCTTCAAATTAGATAGACTGTTTTCTGCCTACATGAGCAGAATGTAAACTACTGAACAATCTAGTTGGCCTTTAAGTTACCATAAACATCAAGACAGAGAAATTCTCCTGCTCTTCAGTAAAAAATAATAGCCTGGCAGGCTAGGACTCCATCACCCCTCCTGGGCTGATTAAGAACTTACCTCTGTATGGTATTATTACTCTTCTCAGCTGGAAAAAATGTAAAGGGAATAAAATACAAAATCTTATTTTTCTGCCAGGTTTGATACTCTGGATGATCCAAGTGTGTTTTCATAAAGAATTATTCACATACTTCTTTATTTTATGAACAAAAATCTATACAAAGAAAGCTGTTTTCTTATTCTTTTCACCACGGATGAGTTCATCCAGAAAAACTATATGTAATTTCCTGTCTAATTGCTTGCTTCCCAATTATATTTCTGACCCTTCACAGAAAAGGATTTTCATTTTTCCAGAGGAAGGAAGGAAGGAAGGAAGGAAGGAAGGAAGGAAGGAAGGAAGGAAGGAAGGAAGGAAGGAAGGAAGGAAGGAAGATGTCTTGGAATTGAAGTGACCTCCTTACCATACAGGGGACACAGAATTACTGTAATGTAATTTACTGTAATGTAAATAACTTCGTGCCATCCACACGTCAGTTACCTCTCCCCACACTGTTAGCT
The DNA here is from genome assembly GCA_013397725.1 of Rhagologus leucostigma. Lineage (NCBI taxonomy): Eukaryota > Metazoa > Chordata > Aves > Passeriformes > Rhagologus > Rhagologus leucostigma. Next base: position 2,992,761 of record VZTD01004799.1, read on the forward strand.
ATCCCAGACCTAAATTCCACCTACTTACATGCTTTATGTCTATTCAATGATCCACATCTCTAATTTCATTATGAAATTAGAGGAAAAAATGAAATTTATAGTCCTAGTAGGAATCAGGAAGAACACATTCATGAGTGCAAGGAATGCTCATTTAACACATTTGGAAGAAATACTTCAAGAAATCTGGCTTTAGAGGACCCACAGCACATTTTTTCCTACATTTTATTCCAACTTCCAGCATCTTTTAAATGCGTTTTATGAAAATTTCTAACCTCACAAGGAGGGCAGTCATCAAATAACACCATAAAACATTTTCACTAGCTTTCCTCGAGTAACAAAAGAAATACTAAAACAATAGAAATGTGTTTTTCCCCAGTGTTTTACTTATTTAAAAGTATTTCTTCATGAGTTCTGTGTAAAAAGTGATATAAAAGTAGTATTTGGAGGATGGGTTTCCAATTCCATCAGACAGAAAACACTAAGGCTCAGGTCAAAATCTGGTATTTTCAGGTTTTTCTCATAATTCATGTATGTTTAGATATAGGACTGAAGTTAATGGCACAGCGTTATGAATCAATATTAACTAAAGTGAAAATTAAACAGCTAACATTAGGCTAGTGGTATGATACAAATTGGAAGGTAAGTTTTTATGCAACAGGAAAAGAAAGAAAATTACTTTTTAAAAGGACTTCAAATACATTTTTGAAATAAATTAATACAATTTTAAATCCCATCAAACTGTAGGGATTATTTTAAATTAATCTTTTAAAATCCACTTTTAAAAATCCTTCTAGATGTAATCTATGGTTGAGATAAAAACCCAATTCCATTTTATTTTTTTTAGTTGTTTATTTTCCTGGCAAAACAGACTACTCTATTTTAGATCACATGAGCTGCTATTAGAGTCAATGAATAATGATATTTCTTATGCAGCAAGGGCTTAGTCAGTCCACATCATCTGTGGTTTATCCAAAGGGATTAACCATTTATAATCAAATCCAGGTGGATTAATCATGCCCTGGATAGGAAGACTCAGAGCTGGCTCTGTGCAGCTCAGTCCAGGTCGTCTGGGCTTCTTAGGGTAGGTGTGGTGCAACAAAGGTACTGCTCTGTTTCCAGGCCACATCATGTACAGGAAAAGGTTCATCTCTTCTGCATTGTGCAGAACTTATCAAGCCACACTCAAAGGCCCCAGCTAGTCATATTCACTGCAAATTAGTTATCTTGAGCCCATGAAAATATTGAAAAATATGATGCAGAGACATGGGTGGTTGCATGAGGTCAGCTTGGGTGCTGTAGGTTTCACCAGTCCTCCTTCAGATGCTTCTGCAGCTCAGAGCAGCTGTGCACAAAGGACAGAGACAAACCTCGGTTGCTGACTAATGAAATACCGGCTACATTTGTCGTGTATCACACAACTTAGAAATTCAGTGTTTGTTTTGGTACTGTCCTTTCTCATTAAGCGACACAGTCAAATTCATGAAGTGCTACACTCAGGTATAACCTCGATGCTGCAGGAGCAGAGCACTGGGGGCTTTACAGGCTGGGTGCCTCTGAGACAGCTCCGTGTTATGGCTGTAAACAGAACAAGCCTGAGCTCCGTGTGTTAGAGAGAAAGACAGAAGTCTTCCTGAGCTTTTTTCCTTTCCTCATAGCTGTACAAGGGCTATCTACAAATCTTTCACGATCTTTAGCTCTGCTCTCATTTTCTGCACTGGCTTTCATATGATGATTTGGAAGAGAAGAAAAAAAGAAAAAAACAGGTGAGAAGTAAGAGTTAAGAGGAAAAGCTCATTTACCTAGTTGTTTCATGTAGAACAAGGCAATTTTCTTGTTGGCTTACAGTAAATATTTTTTCATCACCTTCCTTATGTGCAAAATATCTAGGTAACAGCTGAAGGTGAAGCATGAGTTCAAAGACTAACAGGAATATAAAGCCATTTGAATTCTACACAACAAAGACACGCAGTTTGCTAACAGATCACAGACACAGGAAATATTTTTGTTTTGTTTAACAAAAGCAAGTCAACTACATGGTTGCATGGAGTACAAAAAAAAAACTTCATCACTTTACATATGAAAGACAGAGAAAATTTTTCTTTTTTCATTGCTTCTCATAAATTATTAATTATTTTTAAAAGCCTAAAAAGGAAAGTAAATTGTCACCTGTATGGTCCAGGTCTTTGTAATAAGCAAACTTTTATAGAATGTACTTAAAAGCATTCTTGATTATGAAAAAAACAAACACATAAATGCAGATTTTGGAAACCAAGTGACTCCCCTACAAAGTTTCACCAACAAGCCTGAAATCATTTATGTATTCAGACATAAAAAGGATCTTAGTAGCTGTAATTGCATATTTTACAACACTCTTAACTAAAGCCCACATCTATGATATATACTGTGTTGTTTACAGTGAACAGACATAAATCAACCTAGGGAAAAGCAGGCAGTCTATTTCCTCTCTCCACCTGCTGACTCTACAGCCAACAGCTTGAGGAGAAGGCAGTTTCACAAGACAGAAGAATGATAAATTATCTGAATTTCTATTTCTGCACCTTTGGACTAGACTGACTTTTCTCACACATCCTTGTAGTTCTCCCAGTAGCACCACTGCCTGTATTAATAAGGGTGGCATTGATACAATGCATGGCTAGAGGTGCCTGATCACTGTGACCACCTAGACTGTGCCCAGCATATTCTATTGGTAATGAATGATTTACTTCTACAGGAAAGATCAACTCTTGGTTACTGAGACCTTCATCCCTCTCAGCTCTGGGAAGAGAGGCACCCTACCTGGGGAGAGCAGTCTCCTGCCTGTGCTTTGGCACTCCACATACCTGCCCTGCTGGGGGACAGTGGTGCTGTGGCTGCTCACAGACAGACAGAGACAGACAGCTGTGCCGTGCACACTGGCGGACCTGGGTAGCTGCAGGTCAGCTCTGGCCCTCAAATGGAGAGAGAATTCGGGTGACCGGTGCTTGTGTTAATGAGACCTGACAAAACATGGGGTGTATGAAGTGGGGCACGCACTTCCAGAGCAGAGCGAGGCTGGCTCCAGACATCCAGGAGTCCAGGCAAAGACAGTTATTCTGCCTCTTTACATCATCTGGAAAGATGCATTCACCTCTACCTACTTTGCAACCAATTACTTCAGAGTGAAAGTAAATGCAATAATCTTGCATATAATAAAAACCAACCTGGAATTTCACCTCTGATTCTTCAAGCCACCTCAATGCTAGAAAATAAAAAGCATGATGCTGCCCTAAATATCACAGCCAGGTACATCACACAGAATGAAATAATTGTTTCTAATGGTACAAATGCACACCAGTTCTCATTACTCCCAAGTAATGATGGAACAAACTCACAAGGACCACATAGAGTGTCTCAGGTGTTTTTTATATATTCCCTGACACAGAGTTGAAAGCAAAAACAAACAGATAAAATAAGAGAATTTCTGAGAAATGAGAAACTGGTGTACCAAACATGGACCACTAGATGCTCCCAAGGAATTTTGTGGGCCTAACAGTTGCCAGCAGGGGTTGGACTCAGGATGGCGTTTCTTGCATCAGCTTAGGTGCTCTGACTTGATAGATAGTGCAACAAAATGAAGTATCTCAAGAAGGAATTTGCAGAAAACAACTGACTGAAAAGGAATTACATGCAGAAAGGATCTAATTAAGAGATGTTCCCAACAAAATTTCTGCTCCAGTTATTCAACTAGTAATAACTTCGGTAATGTAGGGTCAAGAAATGAAGACATTGTCTTTAAGCACATTGTGGACTCAGCATTCCATGGGATATGCGATCTCTCCTCTAACTTGGAAAGAACATTAATTTGAATTTGGATTTCCCATAGTCTGTTTATGGGCTCTGAATGTTAGTGCAAGATTCATATAATAGTTTAGGCTGGTGAGGACCCCTTAAGGTCATCTAGTTCAAGCTTCTGCTTAGTAGAACTAACTTCAAAGGTTGTTCAGGACTTGAGGCAGTGAAGTTTTGAAAACCTGTAGTGTGCGGATTCCACAACCTCTTTGAGTAAGTTATCCCAGCATTTAACTACTTTCATTGTGAAGTACTTTTTCTTATGTATAATCTCAAATTTCTTTGTTAAAACATGCAAAAATTGAAACCAGTGCCATCTTTCTTCTTTAACTGTTCATGTCCAAGATATGTTAAAAACCTCATCCTTTCTATTCAGGTAACCATGAATTTGGGCTCCTCACATTCATGATCAGCCTAACCATTAAACTAAAGCCAATCTCAAAATGTTTATTCCTCTCTGACTAACTTTTTTTTAAATTTCCTTTTAGATAGCAAGTTATTAACTTCTATACAAATTAACTACTGCATATAGATTATGAATTTTGCTATTTTTGTACTACATTGCTTGTAATATTGTATGATTGGAAGATTTAGATGCCAGGTCAGTGTCAGAGCATTGCCCTATTCATCAGAAATTGTGCTTGTTACTGAATGAAAAACAAGCCTAGGAAATTAAAGCTTTCCTGCTTCTGTACCTTTATCTGGATACAGCATAACTGCCATTGTATATGGAAAAAAGAAAATAAAAATACATACACCTCTGCTAAAAACAAGCCAAGGGCAAGAAACCTTAGTGGTGATTTCAAACTCTAAGTGCTCATATGAATATTATGCCAACACTTTTTATAAAAAGTAGAAGTAAAGAAGTGAATTTTTAAGTTATGGACAATGAAATGTCATTCTCTTTTCTTCCATTTAAAAGCAAGATTATTCTTGACCTTTGGAGAAACCCAAAGTTCATTGTAAAGGAAAACTTAGTAGCTGCAGCTCGTACAAAGCTAAACAAGAACAAAGCCATTCTAGTACAATAAGTCCAATTTAATATATGTTCCTCAAGGACTTTTGGTGTCACTTGCCACATATTTATAGGTGTCTTACATTAAAAAAGTTATAAACAAGATATTATTTTCTTAATTAAAAAAAAGTCCTTTTACAGTGCAAGGAAAAAATTAAGTTATCTCATTGCAATTCAAATTCAAAATTCAAGAATAAGTTTAAGAAAACTGCCTTTGTCTCCTTGAAAAATTATAAGACCAGGTTCTTATACAGAAAATTCAAATGATGGTGGTGTTTTTCAGTGGTGACTGAGAAGTAATTAAGTAAGATAAACAAAATAAAATTAAGTAATTAAGTAAGATAAACAATTAAGTAAGATAAACTAAGTAAGCATTATACAGTAAATTTTTCAAAGCATATTTTTACTTAACTGAATAAATGAACAATTTGCTTATACCCCTATTTGCCCTTGGTTCTATCTATGTGAATTTTGAAAGGTGAATTTTCACAAAAGAGCTCTGCAGTCACTAACATTCGCTGATAAAATGATCAGCAAATCTGCAGACGGAAAATAACTTTCTAAACTCAGACAGAGGAACCTTTTTGGAGTAACAAACGGTATTTTTGGGAGGTTTTGGGGGAAGCATTTCTGGTATTTTGTTTTCTTTTTTGTAGTTGAGGTATGGACCAGCACCCTAAAAGCCCTGTGATGTTTATGTAATAATGCCTACTTTTGAAGGGCTTCTGGAAAAGAAAGAAACACTGCCTTTCCTGCTCTTTCCTTGTAGGTGTCAGTCTTTTCTGTAGGTTGTTGTATGGAAATACATAGTGATGACACCAGTGTTCTTTATCAAGCATCTACTGTTCGTGATTCTGGAAGAATGTCTCTTCCTGACCATTTTCAATATGTTCCTGAACCTGAAAATAGATCAGTAGCAGTAACATTAACTTGGATCCACACATAGAAAAGACTGGATAAAATCAATCCACTGATTCTCATACGTTAAACTAATACTGAAATATCACCACTTGTTGCTGAAATATCAGTTCCTGTTGGAGAACTGCTTCCCCCTCCTCCCGCAATGCCATATAATTTCACAGAATAGCTGAAGAAATCAGAAATGCATCCCTGGTACATAATGTATGACTGATAGAAAATTAAGATGTGTTTAAACTGATGGACAATGGCAAGACAGAAAATGAGATGAAGACAACAAAAGAGGTGTTAAATAAGTTAAAAAATAGAAAACAAAGTAGAAATATATGAAAGCAAATGAAGAATGGAAGAGTGAATTAAATTATGAGAACAGGAAGAATTATGAAATGCAGAGTAAAAATATAAAAATTAAACAGCACAAAGACTATGAAGCAGTAATAGGAAGAGATGTAATGGAATCTGCTCTGTAGAGTAATAAAGAAAAGCAGAAGGAGGGTATCATTTGGAAACAGATCAAGTGTTTAACTTTGTAAATATTACTTGCTTACAAGGAAAATGGTACTTTATGCCTCATATTAAGAGAAGATTTGACTATATCTTCAGTTAAAATATAATGCTAGAATGTTCACTTTTCATGTAAAAGATTCTGTAAACAAAAACAGAATAAGTAAATAAATAAATAAGTAAATAAATAAATGAATGAATGAATAAATAAATAAATAAACCAAAACAGAAGATGGTGCTCTGAGTTGCTCCAATAATGTTACCTGTGCTTTTGTGGTACTTCAGCACTGAGGTACTTAAATACTGAGGCTTATCAAATTCAACAGGAACATTAACCAGTAGATAAGGGAAGGAAACAAAATATACAGAAGTTGCTCTTAACTTTTTCACCAAGCCTAATACACTGAGTTAGACTTACATGACACATGTTCTGCAATGTGGAAGAAACTGTAAAAATGAGATGTTAATACCAAGAGCACTGATTCAGAAAATGAAGCTAATTTCTACATAATAAATTTGAGATTAACAGAAAAAGATTGCAGTTTTTGTGGCTTTGAAAATACAGAAAAAATAGTCCTGACAAAAGCTGGTACCCACAGGTTATTCAGTGAAATGATGCAGGATCTATAGCAGGAACGCATGAACTGAAGTTTAGAAGAGACCAGGCATGAAATGCATATAGGAAACAATGTCTTTGCAAAATAATTGTAATAATCAATCAATCAGTCAACAAAATTAGGATATTTCTTCTTCATGCCTACACTAGTACAGGATGTTGATTATATAAGCTGAATGGGATTTTTTATTTAATCTTTTATTCATCATTTTAATTAAATACATAGAGTGCCTGTGTGTGTGCAGCCGTCTACACCAATTTTTTTGGTGATGCACACACATACAGGAGTGCATGGAGATATATTTATTTGGCTTCTAAAAATCAGTTTATATTAATTCATTCAGCTATATGCAATCTATTCCTGAGGTTTAACCTTGAAGTTACCCATTGTCCTCAGACAAAAAAAATAAACTATTGCTACTTGTGTTGTGCAAGGAGAAGGAAGTCAGGCTGCTGCTGTATGCCTTCTTACCCAGAGCACAGACTAGAGGGCAGAAGACCTAAATCTGCTGCAATGAAATGGAACTGTCTTGGAAACAGCTGAAAAACTGTCAGGGACAAAGAAACCTGGAGAGGAAAAGAAACTCAATGAACTGGCTAATTCAGTGTCCTTACAATCATCCCAAAGTCTGACCTTTATGATCATTGCATCCTAAAGAATTCTTTGGAGCAGTTGTCTGGCCCCATTTATTATCATTATTGTATGTTTTGTAACAGCAGCAAACATGAATCAAGTGTATTTAGTAGGATATGCTGCATAAATGAGGAGAAGAAAGTTTCTTCGGTTGTGAAATAACAGTCACAGTAATCCTTGCAAGCAGAGATCACCAGGGAGAAGCAAATGCATGGCCTGAAAGTAACCAACCTGAAGTCATTACAGATTAGCAAAGGAGATCAGGTAGAAGTGGTGTTAAACTATTTCATCCTGGCTTTAAGAGTTTTTAATGCAATAAACATTATGCAATTGTTATTGACTCACCCATTTTATTTTTTAATTCCTTCTGTTAAAATGGTTTCTAAAGTCTAAATAGAAACCGTAGCTCTTTTCATAGCACTGGTGTAATCAGTGTCTTAGGTACCAGGGTAGCTGGCAAGTTAGGAAGGAAAGAACAGGAAAGCAAGGAGAAGTAAAGGTAATAGCAAATGTCTTTTGTGAACAAAAACCTGAAATACCATTGCAGCCACTATAGGGATATTGACCTTCGAAATAAAGAAACTGCAGAGTAATTTTCTTTTTGTATCCCACCCCATCTATGGCAATTTGAATGTCTATATTTATGGACGCAAATCTTCTCATTGTATATTAATCTCTTTTTACCACTGTTTCCTGTAACCTCTGCCTATTTGTCCTTAGATTCTGAATGCCTTCTATCAGTCCTGATATTTTATTGAATTTTTGGCAGGTGTCTAGGACACCACAGATAATGACAGAGGTTGTAACTGCTTATCCAGTTAGCAGGTTGCTTAAATACTGGAGTGTATAAAACAGCAGTATTATGCTGGTTTAGAATAGTTGGCATTTAAGAGACACGATCTTCTAGTATTGTAAGACCCTTGTAAAGCTCAGGTGAAAATATGTTCAGTGGATATGATCTAGATCTATAAGCCTGAGTGGCAAGTGCAATATAAAGTGCACTGTATATAGTACACGGTGTACTGCAATATAATCCTTCAGCGTAGCACATGAAAATATCCTTAAAAGATGAAGAAAACAGGCTAGTGTTTATTACACAAGACAAGTGTAGCTGCCATCTATAGTTTCATGACATCTACTGATGCAGTGTCAGATATTAAACTGTGAAAGAAGGAAAGAGTATTCTGAATAATGAAATGCTGTTTATAAGTGTGGTCTCATTTCGTAAGGAAGATGTGTGGAAAAGACAAATAGTTTAACTGTGACTCAGTCATAGAGATCATGACTGGAATTACAGGTAATTATAATTTCTGAGAAGTTCACCCCTGAGTTTGGACAAAGTGTCAAGGACTCTTGATTAGCAATCTGCCACTTTTATAATGTTGTAGAAGGCACAGGAAGCAAAGAGGACAGTCAAATCAACCTTCATTAAGCTGGTATGCTTAAGCTTACAGCTCTTGTATAAACAGAAAATTTGGATAAATTACCAAGAGCCAGTGTTCTGCCAGAAAAAAAAACAGTCTCAACCACTTTTGTTGGCATAAAACTTTAACAGTATTTTAATCCATATTAACTGTCCGTGCTATATTGTAAGTTTATGTCCCTCAAGCAGATGGCACTCCAATTACTCATAGTTGTAATAGACTTCAGAGAAAACTAATGTGAACTAAATTTTAAGCAACAAAGCAAACTTTTAAAATTGCCTTCAGTTGGTGAGGTAACTCTGGAGGACTTCTTAATCCTTCTACCTGTATTCTTGTCGAAACTCTTTAGGTCTCTTTTTACAGCATATTGTTTCCTCATTATATAGTCAGATATGTTTTCATTAAGCTTGAGACAGGAACATTGAGCTGCACAAATCACAGTCTGTCTCAGATACAGTTAGGTTTAGAACAAAAAAAGAAGGAAGATATTGTAACTCAAAATGTCTTTCTTAACTAGGATATGTGTCTTAGAAAATATCTAATCATCAGACTCAAAAGCTGTTTTAAACTTTTTTCTTTAGCATCCTAAATACTCACAGGTCTTAAGGAGGAGTAGCAGGAAACATTTTTGATCCAGGGGCACTGAATTAAAATCTGAATTTGAACCTGCAAATCTTAAGGGAAGCGATATTCACTTCTGATGGCAATCCTGTTAATACTCTATGTGTTGGTTTCTTACGGACACCAAAACCCAGGTTTTGAGAACTCTCATAGTTATATTTTTGCATTGCAAAATTAGTTTCTGAGATGTGATGATATGTGTAAATCTCTTGCTGCTAAAGTAATAAGGCAGAAAACTGAAATGCACAATTCGGGTTGAAACAGGTCAACTGAACGAAAACAAGTAAGATCTGGTTCCAGTGACATTTTCTGGTAAAGCTTAGAAGTGATGGTGAATAAATAAATATTAAAACCCTTCAGTTTTCACTGATGAACGTTGCTATAAGATACAAAGAACCGAGCAGTCTGTGCCATACTGGAACAACATTTAGGTACAGGTCATTCTCATGTAGAATCTCCTTTTTCTAGGCGGAGCTGATTAATAAGGGTAGGAGACTCCTTAAGGACAGGGAGCATTGTTTAAAAAGTATTCTTTTGGAATTTTTAAATCAATGGATTAAAAATGAAAGCTAAAAAATGCATTTGAAAATGTCTGTGACTGAAAAGAAAATTCTCTCACCTAATGCATCAGCTTGCGCATGTTCATCCCAGAGACAGCCTACAGGGGTAAGGAGATACTTCAGTTGGTCTGAACCACTGTGACAACCTGTTCAACAACAGAGCAAAACTGTGACAATACAAACAAGTTTCTCAGTTTGCAAGTCTCAGTAAAAAATCCATGAAGCTGATTATGCAAAGCTTAGCGTTAGCCCTCAGCTACTGATGATAGTAAATGCCATTAATTCACATCCTCTAATAACAGAACGGAAGGATGTGTATGCCACATTGATCTTCCCTGTGTTAACTTCTGCCACTTCTGTGCTAAACCACAAAGAAGTTCCATAACCCTTTCTGATTTATGACACAGAAAGCTCTAATTCAGACTTATTCACTAGAAAATGGGCTAATTAACTTCCTTGTAGCCTTGAAGCACAGAGCTACTTTTTTTAGCAAAAAAATGCATACTTCTGCATTTAAAATTGTGTGACCATTTACATGATGTAAGTCACACTCCCCTATCGGACCACTGAAATGTCTACAATTAATAATCTAGTTTCAAATAAGTCTGAATTGCTTTGCAAAAGTAACTAATCCCAAATTTAAAAGGTATTTGATCAAATTTGAAACCAAAGCATTACATTTAAAGGCCAGATTCTCAGCAAGCATTAAATGAAGGCATGAAAACTTTTATGATGACCACTAGGATCTTATTCTTAAGCACTGGTACCTAACACTAAAAATGCTTTGTACTTTTTTCACCTTTACTACACTGCAATTATTTTAAGCAGGGTCAGCTTATCAATGAAGTTATTGCTGCAGTATTATACTTTTTAAAAAAACCAAGAACAATCACTCTGTTAATCTCCTTTCTTGCTAACATAATAAGTAGCTATAGTACAATATGTTTAAGCACAGAAAAAAGCAATTTAATCAACTCTGTGAATTTTATTCACTGAATGGTAGTGGATCTGCCAGTCTTATTTTATGTGTTTTTAATTGTTCTTTCCCTGTTTTTTTTAATGTATATGTTCTTCTAGTCTGTGTACTAGAGCGATACCAAGTTTACCTGGTACTCTTAACACCAGTAGTCGTGCCATGTGCCACCTGGAAAGTCATTTTTTCCCCGAGTCTTGCAGAAATATCCAGATTTTTTTTTTTCTGCGGTGTGACCAAATTCTGAAGGTCAATATTATAGCAAGTATAACCATTGTGCAATAACTGGGAATTCTTGCAGGCTGCTTTTCCACTAAGTCATTTACAGGACTTTACACTCTTACATACTCCCAGCAGGTTAACATTTTACCTTCTTGTTATTTTGAAGGCCACTTCAAGGAAGTTTTCCATTTCCTTTCAAATTCACTTTGGTTGATCAAACGTGCTCTGAGAAAGACAAAAAAAAAATTATTAGTTTTTTTTACTGTCCTGTTTTTTACTGCAACTGTCAAAGTTTATATTTTTGAGATTTCATACACTGTGAAATGATCACTCAGGACAGACACTCTGAACATTGTTAAAAGTAGGGACAGTTCGTTTTCTTCAGTTGGGTAAATTTTTCTAAGCAGCAGGCATGTTCTGTTGTTTCAGATACAAAGTCTGTTCTCTTCTGCTACTCACACGAAGAAAATTACAGTTTATTCCTATATGAGTTCAGAAGGTTCAAATTCACTATATTCTTCAGAAGTGCTTCTCATTTTGTTTGCCATTACAATTTTCAAAATATAATTCTCCAGCTTGACAAATAAGTTTTCATTGCACTTTGAGGTTTTGGGGTTTCTTTGCAAACTATGTACACACATAACAGTGAGATTCATCTTAGCTGCAGAGATCCAACATCAAAACATTTTGCAAGTGTTTCCTCCAACCAGGGCATAGTACAGGATATCATTAAAATAAGTTATGGAACTATGTAATGGTGCATTTTGTCTAATGGTAGAGAATAATTAAGCTATAAATACATGTTTAGATTATATTAAGTGGCATATTTTCCAGTTGATGCACAGGAAATTAGCCTTAAAAGTCCTATTAGTGTTAAGTGGAAGCTTTATTACTAAGTCTGCTTGCATCACTTTAAAGGTTTACCACTTATGTTAGAAGTAGTCACGAAATTCAGTGAGAGGGAAATTGTATTTTTCTCCACCATATAGATGTCAGAGTTGAAAAAAAAATCATTCTCTGAAAATATTCATCATATTAAAGCATAATTTGTAACTTCTGCTACAATAATTCATACATATTAATCTGTCAGGTGCAACATAACTCATCCTATTGATTTGAGACAGACAGTAGATTGAAGCAACATACTATCAACCACGTAACAAAATACTAGAGCCAGCAGCTTCAGGATCCAAATCTGCTTCTTATTCCCATTTCTTTTGTTAGATGTATGCAATCAGAATGGATGAATACCAGGGTGGATACATCACTTTCTGTTTGCATTTTGGCCTGTCAGAAATTATCACAATTTTTGCAAAAATAGCAGCTATGTAGAAGAGGGATTGTCTGCCCAGAGCAGAGCCAAAATCACAACTCTCTGCCAGGGAGCTTTCACAAGTCTGAGAGAGCAATTGCCCCTTTTGTCTAAACCATGGTAAAAATCTTCGTAGAGAATAATCTCAGGTCACCCAGTTACATGGAGTTTTTGTATGTACAGCCATGAGATACAAGTATGAGATTTCAAAATCAAAATTAATGGAAAATGGGAAAAGAAGTAGATATATATTATACTAAAGCAGGTAAAAGTGATGCAAGAAAATGCACATATTTTATTATTCATGCCCTGAATAGTTCCTTTATCTTGCAGAGCGACATCAAGAGATACAGGTTCCAAATATGACAAGCCAAATGTAATTATGTTTCTTACCACAACAGTCATGCAAACGAAGCACCTATGCCTATGAAGAAAAAAATAGAAAGTCTAGCTTTAAAATCTACGTTTTACAAAGTAATATTTAAAATGCATAAATCAAAAACTTAATATATACAACACTGATACCATGAATAAACAGCCATGACCCTCATTATTTATTGGAAAACAAATAAAACCACATAAACCCAAACCCAAATAAAATATATGTAAGTGTGTTCAAAGTTCAGATTTTTCTTTTTAAAACAGCTGTACAGGCAGGTCTATAATAAATTCCTACTGCATAAGCCTCCTTTTAGATCACATTGGGGCTCTCAGTTGTAAGGATGAAAGTTAACAGAAACCCAAGTTTTTATAATTATTGTCTTTAAAGAATATTGTACTTTTTAAGAAAAAGACATAAAGAAATTATTTCAAGAAGTATTTACATCTCTTTTTGGTCGTTACAGTTTCCAGCTAGAAAAATGCAACTTGAAGTTGTTAGCACTTCACAGTGCTATGGAGTCTGCACAAGTCATTAATCTGAATGTCCCCTTGCCAACTTCCTGCTGTGCTGAGGAATAACGATGTAGGGCTTCCTATCACTACATCCTTTGCTATTCAAATACCTTGATATATTTTTCTGCAACCTAGAAGCTGCAGTAATGAAAAAAAAAACTGGAACTGACTCCCATTCACTGGCAACATGGAAAGGGGAAAGGGGAAAGAAG